>OX608051.1:7308385-7870949 GCA_951509405.1 Machimus rusticus
AAATAAGTGGCGGAATACCGCGGATATATGCATTAACTAAAATAATTTCATCACTTTATTATTTCCTGAAATTGCTTACAAATAAGCAAGAAATTTTAATGTAAAAAATAAAAAAAATCTTATGTTGCTATTATGCTATTATATTATTTATTTTTCTATCTACAAAGCCCGCTTATTTTTGTTCACTTGCACGACTAAATAGTACAATTTGATACCACTAGATGACAGTTTATATAAACATCGGCTCAGATATTTTTGGAGTACGATTTAGGCTGTGGTACGGCTAAAGCCACTTTCCCCTACCAACTTCTTATTCATTAGATTTGATTTCAAACATGAAGTGAGAAACTACTCTTTTACATTTTTAAATTATGCTTCTCTAGCAATTGAGGACGGTTATCGAATTGATTGATCGACCATTGAAATTTGAGATATAAAACCATAGATCAAAAACATTCTTGGCAACCTCTGGAATTCCTCAGGGTAGACGTTTGGCTCCTTTGCTCTGTGTATTAGGTATTTATAAATAAAATTGTTTCTGTAATATCTATGTCAAAATGTTGGACGCTCGCAGATAATATGAAATTGGCAATAAATACAAGAGATACGAATGATTTCACAGCTCTGAAATCTGATATAAACAACTTATTGAATTGGTGCGATGATACACCCAGAGAAAGTTTTTCTTCGATCAATGAAAAATTACATTGATATCCCAATGAAAAAAAGGTAATGAATTTTCTTAGCCCATGAACATTTTTTTAGGAGTTAGTTTTTATTAAGAAAACAATTTTAGTCTTTCTCAAACCAATGTCAGCCCATCATCAAATTAATGCCTTTGCTCGATTAAATTATAAAAATATTACATACACAGAATTGATTCAACAGATTATTGCGAGAAAGGGTGATTTACTTGCCTACATATTTATAATTATTGTACGTGATTTTTGTGTTCAGCTATAAATAGTAAGTTTTCTATCACAGCTCATCTCGATTATATTACAGCAAAGACTTTTATAAAGCAGGGTTCCTTGAAAATAAATAATAAGGAATTTCGAAACATCTTCACATTAAAATGCATACGTTTCATTGATTAAATCTTCGGTTGAATTTGCATCTGTTGCGTGAAATCCCACACAGATCTCCCACATCCTGAAATAAATAAAATTAAAACTTCTTGATAGTTAGTTTAAGTTTAAAATTTCCTTTTTTTTATTAATATTATAGTACAGTCAGAATAGTAACAAAAATGTACCTACAAAATTTAGTAGAAGTTCCGCAAATTGTTTTTTAAATGTTTTTACGTAACAACTAAAGCTTACTTATTTGTTTTAATATTTGTATATTCAGTGAAGTAAAATTTGTAATCTCAAATCTTTGGTTTGGCTTTTTGGTATCGGTCATTATTTGCTATTTGTAAAGCAAACTTACTTGTAGTAAACCAAGTAAATAATAACACAATATTTAAATCCCCAGAATTCAAATTTGTGCGAAACGAAGGAAATTTAAATGCCGACTGGAATGTGTAAGGAATTTGGCAATTGACTAGTATCTACTCTCATTTATCCAGGTTGCTTACAAATTCCGAATAAAGTATAAATTTCGTCGGGTTAAATAGCATTGTAAATTGTAAATTCCGAGTAATTTTCGTGAACTCTAAAAATAGTTTTCATTAATATCAGAATTTTTACCAACATTGGTTGAATTCGTTTACAAAGTCAATATGAAATTTTACGAATTCATGGGTAGAATAAAGAATTATAAAAATTACAAACAATTTTTAATTTTTTTTTTTTTTTTAACTTATTGAATATATAATAACTACACTATTTATAATACAATATACATATAAAAAAATGTTGCCTATATACTTATATTATCTAATTAGATAAACTCTATATTTATGTTAACTAAAAATGTCGACCTTTAACATCGAAAACTTTAACTAAATGAGGTTCAACTATTGAATCAGGATTTGACCTTTTGGTACTGCTGATTTGGTTGAATACCAAGAAAAATTTGCTTGTAAAGAATCATAAAAATCGCGCGAATTTCCCAGACAAATAGTTTCAATCGTAAAACATTCGATCAATTTCATCGTTTTATGTTGAGAACTTTTTGGTTAGATGGAAAAATGAATTTACGAAACGATTTTAGCTGGTGGATTTTCCCATCTATGAGGGTGGATTTATGCTGCTCGGAGGCGGATCTAAAACCTCAATAAATAAGGTCGTGACGAATGCAAATATACCTACACTCAAATGATAGCTGACATCTCCATTTTTACTTGAAACGAATAATTTATTGCTGTGCGCGACTTTCCGCTGTGGGTACAATTTGCAGTCGTAATAAATCGAAATCGAGCATCTTTCATCAGCCATCATCACCGATTTTTGGTCCACAACGAGGACGACGGATTCGTTGCATAAATTATTTGAGTTTTCGGGGGCATCACGGTCTAACGCTCTCGGGCTGTCGACAGTTTAATACCCCGAGTCCATCGTCATGGTCCGGGGCCGGGCCAAGGCAAATTCCTCTGATTCCCGAAAATATTCGGGGAAAAGAGCCCTTCTTAATGTAATCCGGGGCACTCGAACATCAGGATTACGACCCACAACATGCCTTCCCAAATTCACGTTTGAACTCATCATCCTTTTAGGCCCTTTTCTCACGGCTGTCATAATGTCAGATTATGGGGAACAAGGAAAGGGACATTTTTGGTACAGGATAATAAAAATCTCTACAAGGATCATATGCCGTCATAAACATTTATGCACACGTGAACACACGTGCGGTGGACGTGTGTTCGCAACGTAACGGCTACCACGAGCTGTCCTGCAACCTTCCTGCTCCTGCGGCTGGACGAAGCCCTTTTGAATTTAAATAAGGACCGTCTTGACGGAATCTATTAGAGCATAAAAATCAAATTATGCAAAATACATATTTTTACACGGCTCGTCCCACAAATTGACGGTCTTTTATTGCATATTGCCACAGTCCAATGGTTGGGGGAATTTATGTTTGGATAATCAGGAAAAGGACATGAATGTTTTTCCTTTTTTTTTGCAAGAAACGGACCTGCTAAATAATGTTTGGAAATTTCCTTGTGATTGTAACGCACATAAAAACATATCAATATTAACTCTTCACTGTGTTTGTTGTAGTATAAAGCTTTTATTCCGGTTTTTAAGGAAAATATGTAAATTTAAGTACCTACGTTCGGGGTTCAAAAAATATAAACTTTCGCTTCAATTGTTCACAACTAAGTATTTACCTTGCAGAATAACTATAAATATGTAAAACGATTACTGCTCCGCCATTAACTCATTATCTGAAAAAACTTTAATCGTGTTCTAACATTCTGCAACTTGAGTTCTCGTTTAAATTCAAAATATTCACTTTTATAATCACCTACTCAATGAAATACCCTAGACAATAGCACTCTAAATCACGATTAAACTAGTAAATAACACCTTCAGCACAAATTATTAATTAGTGAAGTGGTGACAGACAGCTACTTGTTAATTAGAAATGATAAGCTGTCAGTTGTAACAACCAAATTGTGTTTTGCTTTTTCTTGTTATTTGTAATGGATAGCGCACATTAATGTTAAAACTGGTACAGAAGGACAGAATCAACTGAATTTTAACACATTTATCCTTATTTAGGTATAAATGATGAAAACAATCATCGTCATGTAGGTATTATCAAGTTTTTCTCGATTTAGCTGCCATAGTGCATGACAGACAGCACCTTAATTAATAATTAAGTAATACTAAATGTTAATTTATGCACTGGAAAAAAGATTATCAATACTAACTAATCTTTTGTTGGTTATCAGCCAATTAATTGAATTAGTTGTTATAATAATTTAAAGTAGTGAAATCAACTAAAATATTTGAGAAACTAACAAATTTTGTAAATTTTTTTTCCACTATTTTAGTTCTATTAACTAATTTAAGTAGTTGGCTGATATTTTACTAATCTTTTCTTTCGATGTGTGCACTGTCTGCCTGGGTTAGAAGACTTTGACAATTCAGGATATGTTTTGAACTTTTTAAAAGCTTTCTCAAATTAGGGGCTAGTGTAGAAGATGACATTTATTGTGAAAAACTCGGTATAATTTTAGTATAACTAAAAAATCATTAAATAGGTAGGTACACATGATTCAATCTGCAAATAATTTTGACTCATTTTATTTATTAAGTAAGTCGATTCAAATTTGTGTCAAGCAAAGCAGAAAATTTGCTTTGGATAGGCAAACATTTATCTCTCTGTCGGAACGAAGCGACTATAGGGCTAAAACTGGGAATCCTGTTGATATGCCTCAAATTAGTTCGAACGACCTTAGCCGGCCTGGTTGACTAGGATGCGCATTAGCCGGGGTAAATAATGCTATTCACATATTTGAAATGAACTTGTCCATCGCAACTAGCAACGAACGCAACCCAGGCGCCTCAATAAACAAATGCTAACGAATGACGCCATTGCTTTGCGGCAGGACGGGACGGCGCGGAATTGGCTAGTTACGCGGCATTTGCCGGCCTCATTCAGATCCTCCGTGGGAAGATAAACGAATCGCTGGATTTAAGTCAGGGTCAATTTATGGGCGTAATTTATTGGGGGCGGCACGGCGGGGGGAAAATTTGATATTTCATTGCAATATTGGTCGGTTTATCTAAAATGAATTTTTGGGCTAATTTAGTAATTTACGATCTCCCAGACGACGGCCATGCGTGAGCCCTTGCAATAGTCTCATATTTCGGAATTAATGCAGCGAACGTGGTGCCTCCCATTAATCTGTGTTAGCTCCTCCTGCAGGACTCTTTCGTTTCGGCCAGCAATCCTCTCAATGTGTTCTGTTCGTTGAACTCATGAATATTTAACAAAATCGATGTTTTAGGATATCCGACAATAAATTTAAGTTTCAAATTCAACATCTTTTGTTCGGCTTTAATATACCTTAAAACGCTTTATTATCATTCATCGCAGGTTTAAATGAATCTTTTCCAAAATGACTGCAAAACTTTTCATATAAAAGTTCCTTTAATCAACCAATAATAAACCTATTTAATTTAACAGTGAAATCGCGACAAAACAAAAACATCAAAATTGTAGCTGTAATCAAAATAATTTCTTCGCTTAATTAATTTTAAATAAAACCCAAATTATTAAAGTTCTCTTAATTGACTAATTGTTCAGTAGGGCAAGAGTAGCAACTCTTTCGGGTCACTAATTAATCATTAAAATTTGCTTTATTGTAACAACAGTTAAAGAAAAACACTGATTTACATTTTGTTTGTAATCAATTGAATATTTTTGAATTAACAGACTATTTCCATGGATTATAAGTTCAGTTTGTCCGGGCATAGTTTCAATAATTGAGGAGTACTATTTGAACAAATCAATTATATATTGATATTCCAGCAGTTGCATGAATTTTATTCACGTATACAAAAATGTGTTCACGGTTTCAATTACAATTTATGAAGAGGATTTGTTTTTATTTACTCTTGCAGAAATTATTACATATTTTGAATTAGCAATATTGCTGTTTGCGTTGCTTTGTGGTTAAAATCGACTGCAATTATTGAATGTATGTAATTAATGAAAAGGTTCAAAATGTTTTCAATGTAGAAAGACATTGCATGTAAAGTTACATGTACTGACTCACTAAAAATTTGGTTATTAGTTTCGCTTTATAACGTATGCAACCAGTAATAAAAGACTTTCTAAAATCCAAGCATTAAAGGGATAAAACGAGGTTTTAATATTTGTATGAATTTGAATTTACTTGAAATTTAGCATAACCATTCTATATTAAAAATAATTATACACGTATTTCAGCGTTCCCAAAACGTTAACCCTTAGCTAGCGGATAAATAGGATTGTTGTATTCACCTGAACGATAATTGAGGAGTACCTGTTCAAAAGTAGCTATAAACTATTTTCCAAAATGGTCCTAATTTTCCTAACCTGGTAGATACTAACGAGTACTAACGACTTAAAATGGAGACTAATTTTACCAACATAAGCTACTTGTAGGCGTGTACACTTACTGTTGAAAATGCAAGAAAATTATTTTATAAGAATTTTTTTCTAATATCAGATTTTTGTAAGATTTTGAATTACAACCTTAGATGATAAATTTTTAATAACTATTTACATTTTTGAGTGTAGAAAATGGTGCTCTTCATTCCCCATTTAGTATATGTACCTATGTATTGTTCTTTTTTATTATCAATAATATCAACGACACAAGTCCCTAAAAATGTCTGTTGAAAGACTCGAATTTGTGGGATTGAAATGAATTCGTCGATAGTTTTATAATATTTCATTGAGGTGATAAAGCTATAAAATAACTTTTGGAAACTCTTAACTTTATTAATTCGTCTTGAAATTGATAGGTTAATAAATTTTAATGGATTAAATAAATTACTTGATACTTAAAGTTGAAATTTATAAGTATGATTTCAGGAAAATTGATGTGAAATTGACATGATTTCGATAGAGTGAATTTTTCAATTTCTTAAGGTGAAATGTACTGTAAAATCTGAATGAATTTCTTTCAGCAAGCGATTTCTAAGCCTTTTTAGCCGGTTCAATATCGAGATTAACATTTCCTAAAAAAAAGAAAGAAAAATTCTTTCGCAAACACCCTCTGAAGCGATTACTCTTCCGCTCCATTTAAATCGCAACTTGCATCCTTCAGGACATCGAAAACGGAAGGGTCCAGGGGATGCTGCCGGGAAGAGTCGTTTGATTTACCGATTGAAGGCCGCTTCAGCATCGCCTCAGTTCGCCTGAGAGGCGCGTTTTTGCTTCTGTACAACGGCGAGGAAATCATCGCGCTCTGGGTCTTTCAACAGGGCAGGGCGTCCGCCCACGCGCCGACAGGAGACGTCGGGATCGTTCCCTTTGATTGCCGGCCATTGCCACGGGAACTGTCCCGGTCTATAAAAATTCAGCCCGCCATGCCAGAATCCCGGAAGGATTCTATGCGAATGCTTCAAATTTCAATCTCCGCGAGCGCCGCCATACAGCTCGCATGAATTTTTATTGCCCCACTCGAGAGTGGAGGAGCCCCGGGAAGGTGTCCCACATCTTCCCGGACTGGGAGCCCCCAATAGCCGAGACAAGTGCTGTTTTGGGGACAATCCACCCATCCCGGAGTCAATTGGCGAGCACTTGAGCCCTCTGTCGGCTCCATATTGGAAGCTGTACAGTCGGGGGCCATCGTTGTTGGTAAACATTTTTTTAGCCCCCTAGGGTGGAGCGCTACCGCCGTCGTCGCCGTTGCCTCTGTCTTGTGGGAGTGGGATGGGTTCCGAATGGAATCATCCCTGAAAAAAAATTTCTTTTGCGGCTTTTATTGATTTATTTTGCGGAGTTTTTCGGTTAATGAGGCTGTTTTTCAGCGAATACTTTCGCGCCACCCGCAATTCGACTCACAATATTTCATTCGCTAAAAAAAAAATAGACATTGTACAAAACGCACCCCAAAATTTGGATACAGCACGCACCCCAATTTTGGATGAGCGACGGTGAGGGTTCTGTAAGTGGAATGTTTCCTTCATTCCTCAACAGGAAACTTGATGAATTCTTAAAAATGACTTCATTTTTCGGGGATAATTAGAAACCCTTAAAAAGAAAATGAAATTATTTTTTTCTTTCCTGAAATTCTTCTGCTAGAAGCAAATGAACAGAATTCGAGACTATAGGGACACTTTTCGGATGCGTACATATCAAGGGGGGGAAAATGTCAAGATGTTGTTAAATCCGAGATTAGGAGCAGATGCAGCAGATGGGAACTTTGCTTGCTCTTTCTTGTTATTTTCAGGAGCCTCGAGATAATACGGCTCGGTGGCAGAAGTATTTGGAATGGGATTCCGGGGATCCCCCGGATGCTGCAATATCGTAAAAATCCCAGAGCATTTTTACGGATTGGGGAGAACGCTCTTTTGAGGAGGCTTTGAGATTACTTCAGGCGGGAGTAGATACAACAATTTCTTTTTTAATTTCCAGAATACTTCGATGAAGAGACTTTTTTATATGTATTTGATGGCAACATTCAAGCAAGACTTATGCGTCCTTAGTTAATATTTGGGGCGGAATTGAAGCATTTTCAATTTATAGCCCTTTTACACAGGGAACGGCGAAAAACACTTCGGGGTAAAAATATTTGATGACTTGATGTTACTTTCTGCGTTTTGTATAGGTAGATCCGTTTGCTTTTTTGTGTACAATCGCAGTCTTCCTTCAAGGCTGAGTTATTCGATTCTTCGAAAAGTACTTGAAAGGAATGCTTAATACAAGATAAAAATGTTTGCAATTTTTTTAAACTAATTACAATTTAAAAAAAAAGATAATCATCACAGTTTTTAAAGGAAACATTTATCTGTTCCAAGGTATATCTATGTTAATTTATTGGAAGAATGTTTAGAAGCGTGATTTATAAATCTGATGATGATACTGTAGCCGCACATAGCTTGGTTAACCAACTATTCCAGTTGACCAATATCGAAATCAAAAATAGTGACACACGTAAGACTAGGTGGTTAAATTTTACATATACATATATCTATCAATTAGAATTTAAGTGACAGAAGAAAACTGAATTTGAAAAGTTCGATTTTTTAGGAAAAGAATTTCTGCCCCTTTTATGTCCAACAAATGGTTTTCAAGATTCAATTCAAGAACATTTATTTCCACTTTCATTACAATTCAGGTTTACAAATACACCAAGGACGTGGAAGTTCCTTTAATTTCGTGAATCGCTGCACTTTCCGCCGACCTCCCTCATCTTTTGTCCCTTGGAGTAGGTACGTGGCATCCACGGAGCAAACCACTAAACAACCGCCCAATTCCCGAAAGTCTGATTTCTGCACTACTTAAGGGGTAATATCACCTTGTGTTCTCTAAATTTTACGTGATTTTCTGAGACGTCTCACGGACGATTGGAATTAGATAGAGATATGAGGTTTTGGGCATATGAAAGTACTGGTCTTTAACTACAAAACATATGTTTTATTTTAATTTTACGATACAAAATGGCGGCACAGCAAGAAAAACTAAAAATTTCGGACTTTCGGCATGGGCGTACCGCTACAGGTCACAATTTTTAATCTGGAACAAAAAACAAAAATGTTTCTTAAAATATAGTACAAAATCTAGTGAATGTCGTAGGATTTTTTTGATAACTTGATTTTTATAGATTTTATAAGCGATTTTCGGTAAATGTTGTTCGAGAAAACAAGAAAATAAAGTTCAAACTAACGCCATTTTCTTAAAATTCAATATTTCGAAAAAATCCTACGACATTCACTAGATTTTGAACTATACTTTAAGAAACTTTTTGGTTTTTTGTTCCAGATTAAAAATTGTGACCTGTAGCGGTACGCCCATGTCGAAAGTCCGAAATTTTTTGTTTTCCTTGCTGTGCCGCCATTTTGTATCGTAAAATTAAAATAAAACATATGTTTTGTAGTTAAAGACCAGTACTTTCATATGCCCAAAACCTCATATCTCTATCTAGTTCCAATCGTGAGACGTCTAAGAAAATCACGTAAAATTTAGAGAACACAAGGTGATATTACCCCTTAAACTGGACACCCTAATGACACATAAGGGTGTGTTTACGCTAAGCGCTGCCACAAGCGATGCTGCCAATCGCTGCCAGCTGCTGCCATTCGCTGCCAAATCAAACACATTGCTTTCGAATATCTGTTTATGCTAAGCGCTGCCACCAAGCGATGCGACGCGACCTCGCGCGACCAGGTCGCTCAAAAACGCGCCGGTTTGATTTTTGGGACTAATCGCGAGCGACCTATTCGGCAATATGGATGTGGAAAAGTTGATTGAATGCGTTTAAAGTCGAAAAATTTGTGGGACATGGCAGACAAAAGCTATTATACCGTATTCGCACTTTAAATTCACCCTTGCAAAACAAATTAGCCCTATAAAATACTCAGAAATCCCCCAAGTGAAGAAGTAAGAACGAACTGTACCTTTGGTGGAGGAAGTATGATGGTGAGGGTTGGCTTTGCTTCTAATTGGCAATTATAAAATAAAAAGGAGGATTCCCTTCTCAATAGAGTACGAATGTAATGCCGAATCTCCATAAGAAACCAGACCAAACCAAAACCACAAAACCATTTGGCTGACTTGCTGAATAAACCAAGTCTGCACACAATATTAGCTATGTAGTTGTGAAGTCTCAGCTCTTGCATTTCTTCTGAAGATGCGCTGAATTGCATGCGGCAACACAAAATGTTTTTTTTTGTAATTATGATAAGTTCAAATAAAATATTTTTTATACACATGTTTATAACAACCAATTGCTATTCTAATGTTATATAAAGTTGATAAATTCATCCGGAAGTATTCAAAAAATTTTTCTTCATCAGATTTTAGTTCTGGAAATAAAGAATGAAACTCTCCTTTTTGGTCTCGATTTGGTTTGCCGTCTTAATAGTCGATTTCTAACTGCAGAGCTATCTAACAAATAATACCATTCAACCATGGAAAGGGCCATTTTTTAAATTTTTAAATGTCAAATGCTTGGTCGCAAGCGTTTTAATCGCTTCCAATTCGAACACTCGGTCGCAAGCGATCGCAGGCGTTTAAATCGCTTGCAATCGCTAGTGGCAGCATCGCTTGTGGCAGCGCTTAGCGTAAACACACCCTTATTAATAATTGGAATATTTTTAACGATTTGACGTTTGTTTATTGGAAAGCACTTAAGCGGGAAATACACGATACAATTGTTGTACCGACCGTCGCGTCGGCCCGATTTGCCGTTGAATGCGATGATTGCATCGTGTGTGCGCGTGAAATTCTCGGTTGGACCGATTTCTGTTCCAAGTCGAAACTATCTGACCTGACCTGGTTTCACGCTAAAACAAGAAGGAGCTTGGTTAACTAAATAGTGTGTTAATGGTATAAGTGATTACATTTAGTATATGAAATTTAAATGTACATACATACATACATATGGTATCTCATACTATTTTAATCTATTAACATTATATTTTCTGTCCCAATATATGTACATATATACACATGTTTATCAAACAGTATTTCAGGATTTTTCGAAATTGATGGAAAGGGAATAAATATAGTATACGAGTGCAATTACCATACCGGGGGGTGCTCTGAACTGAAGAAAGAAACAAGACTTGAGCGAGTGACACAGAATGAGGAAAAGCTATAGGAATATCCCTGAAAATGTATATGTATATGTATATATTTGCTTTGAAAATTTAAAAGCATGTTCAACCTAGTGTGGCATTGTTATTATGACTATTCGTTAAACGCAAATACGGAAAAATTCGATAATATTTGTATTTAAGGTATTTTTGTTGCGTCATCGAACACATGCTTTTACTTAACAAAAGAACATTTGTCAGAATTCAAAGAAAACAATAATTACCGTAGAAACACCTGCGAATATAAAAAATTGTACACTTGATTCGACGATACATTAAAAAAAAGTTAATTTCTCCTGCACGTTCCAATTACTTTAAGCTATTTGAAAGATGTAGGTACGTTGCAAAGTTACCCATAAATTAATTGGTAATTATCAAGGAGATGCTTATAAGACTTTTAATATATTTGTATTAAAAAAAAAAATGATTCGTCGAAAATTATTTTGTGATATTTAAGACAATAAGTGTGATAAGTTAGATACTACTAAGATTAAGAAGATAGAAAACCAAATCTAAACAATAACATCGAAAATGAAATAAATGATAAAAATAATGCCTCAAGGGGTTAATACTGAAAATGTATATACATAGATATATGCGTTAATATAATCGAGGAAATATGAAATGAATAAAAATAAATACATGTATCTAAAACTTAATTTTACATATACATAGTTTATACTATTATAGTCAACTTATAATTATTGTTCATTTTTATTTCACCGACACAGACATCCCAAAGTTAAATATTTTTAACTATTCTGTCGGTTAGATATTGGGCGCTATTTGTTTTGATATTGTTGATATCAATATTTTCAACAGTTTCTCAGTAGGTACGTTCAAATAAATAATATATATAAATTTTGAGTTAAATTAAGTCACTAATTAATTCTTTTCAACCCTGCAAATAAACTTTAAGTGTCTGTATTTTAAATATAAATTATTCTGTTTGGGTTCCACAGTCCATAATTTCAAATGACGAAAATTAAGTCTAATTAGAAAAAACACTAAAATGTTGGCAATTGCATTATAGATATAAGTTTGATATAAGTAAATTTGGTGAATTCTGCATTCCCGGTATTTTCCAAAAATTAAGTAAACAGTTACCAAAGTCTATGTTTTAGTCAGAATTCGCTCAAGCCCAATAAATATAATATAATTATTGCACATACATTATACCTAATACTTATTTTGTTATATGATGAAAACTTTCTGAAGCTTCCACGAACCTAAGGCTTTTAAGTTTAAGTAATACTTCAACCAAACATAATCTATTAAACTTTTTTTAATTATAATGCGCATGAAAACAAGCATTTTGTAAAACATAAATATGAGTTTTTCTTCCACTACATTAATAACAACATAGTTAATCATTTATCATCTTTGTTTACAAATCGGAAGACATTCAACAACATTTGTATGCTTTTGACAGACAACTTAATCTTAGTTTTTGTCACATGTATCATTATTCATAATTTTATAACATTACACGTGGCTCGAAACAATGACAAAACAATGTTGTTATGGTTAACTCCTGGCTGCAGAATGTTTGTTAAAATAACAACTTTCCATACACAAGTACTCAACGAACAACACGTTTTCTATTTCAATTTGTGTCTCAGTGATATGAAACATTGTTTTTTGATAATTGTTTTTATTTGCTTAGTGAAGTTTGAAATTGGTATATAAACGATTGGTGTTCGGTGATAATTATGTCAGTAGTTTCCGATTAGTAAATCCGGTTCAATATGAAAGTACTCTTGGTAATTTGTGTCTTCGCCCTCTGTATGGTTTTGGCCATCGGCGAGGATTATTGCAAAATTCCTGGTTGTAAGGGACAGCCTCACATTGGATGCAACAATAATGGGGTGCGTTAAAAAATTCACTTTTTGAATTCTTTTTAAGCTAAATGTGTTCCTTAAAGTCTATAAGCGAACGATGCATTTCGGGCCACGCTGAATTTATAAACCTTGATGAAAAACTGAAAGAGAGATTCGTCGAACTGCACAACGAATACAGAGAAATAGTTGCTTCAGGAAACCTTCCGAAATATCAACCAGCCGCACGAATGGGTTCAGTGGTGAGTACGCTTCTTGGAGAAGCTCTAAGTAATCATTGCTTAAGAATTACTTTCCTTCCAGACATGGGACGATGAGCTCGCAGAGTTGGCTCTTTTAAACCTCAAGCGTTGTGATTTTCAACACGACAAGTGTCGCAGCACCAAAAAATTTTATTACGCTGGACAGAACTTGGCTATGAGTGGGAGCTTCCCCGCCAAGACCATCATTGAAGCGATTACAATATCCGTCGAAGGGTGGTACAATGAGAATGTGTATGGTGATATGAATCTCATTGACAAGTTCTACCCTACTCAAAGGTATGCGGACCATCTTGTACTGAAGTATTAACTTTTCTAACGATTGACTTTATTCAGGGTAACCGGACATTTCACACAAGTCGTAAATGAAAGGAGCTCTAAAATCGGTTGTGCTCTTGTGCGTAAACCCCAATCAGGCGGGCCTATGACACAATATTACACCACTTGCAATTATGCTCGCACCAACGTGATCGGTGAATCTGTCTACACGACCGGCACACCAGCGTCGGGCTGCAAAACTGGAAGGCATCCACGTTATCCTTCTCTTTGTAGCCCTGCCGAGAAATATGATGTAGCAAATTAAAAAAATAAAATATCTTTCTCAAGAAAACTATGCATTTCCATTATATAGTTTTATTTACATAAAGCCGACTTTGTTCGAGTGGTATTTATTTTATTAAATAGTAAAAGTAGTTTTAGCTTTTTGTGTCATTTTTTTACCTTTTGGTTCTTTAGTTTTTATTTTTTACACTTTAAATACACGTTTATTTAATTTATGATCAATTTATAGTACGACGAGTGATCATTAGTTTAGTTTGTAACGACCAGACAATAATGACCGCCGTTTTATATGGGACCACATACATAGTACGGAGAGCTTAAATTCTAGCCTTGGATCTACTCAACGGATCGAAATTAAACTTGACTATGGCTGTTTTGGAATTCACTACCTAAGTATATTTGAAAATACACGTAGATTTCTTTTCCCTCGTACTTTTTTATCTACATATACTATATTGTCAGCTATACAATAAATTAAAATCTATTGAAATTGACTCTGTCATTTTTACGTGATGCGCGAACAAACAAACAGGCAGGCAAACAAACTAGTTTCTATTCCTTGCCAAACATGCCCTAAACACAAATTTGAAAAAAAAGTATCATTGTTTAATCCAAGTCCATTTACTGCTTTATTTTTCATACATATAAAAAATCGTCGAAGATTTGTATACTTAATATCAAGTTAAAATTACAAATCTTATTATACTAGTGAATTATAATCGCTAAATAATAGTACCTCCCACTTACAGAATTTAGATCAAATTTCAAAAATTACATGTGTTTAGTAGATAAACTGTTTGGTAATTAAGGTCTCGAACGCTTATACAAACATACAGTGGTGGAAGAAATAATAGGTACAAGTGAAAAAGAAACTAAGAAATAGAAAACAATATATTTTAATTTTTGCTAGTATACTCTAAATATACAAAGATTTATTTATTTTAACTCGTTCATTGAAGGGATTGTTAGATCAAATGTCGAAGTTTTAGCTTATGTACCTATTATTTTCTCCACCACTGTACATATATATATTATATGTACATACACATATGTTCCATCGAAAACCAATTACATTGAAGCCAAGAAAGAAGAGGTCGCAACGTGGACTATTATCAATTAACAATCCATGCAATGGATATTTATTGAATGATGACTAATTAACTTATATTAACAGTTAATATTCAATGGAACTCTTTAATTATTCACAAATTTTATATACCTAAATGTGATAAATTATTTATATATAAAAAAAATATCAAGATTTGAGATCGAAAATCGGTATGCGATATTTTTGTCTGCATTTATGCATCTTTTAATTCTACTTTTCTGTTCAATTTTTTCAATTTGATTACTAATTTTTTGCAATTAATGTTTTAGCAAGCAACTTTGCTTTATGGCATTGTTATTGCTATTAACAAATATTTAGACAATTAATTTTCCGTCATTACTAAGGCCAAGACCATGAAAATTGGTATTAGTTACGGCTTGATTTTTCTAAAACTTTGAAACAGATTAAAATCCAATAGGCCCCTAACTCTTAAAATAAAGGAACTCCATACAAAACTTTATCCCACAGTTTACTTCTATTCTACTAATATTTATATTTATTTTGAAATCCAGTTGCGAGCAGAAAAATTTATTTAGCATAAGACTTAGAAAATTTATTTTCTTCTATTTTTTCAATCAAAGAGGCGACTGTTTTAAATACATATTATATAATTGCTTTGAAAATTTAAAAACATGCTCAACCTAGTGTGGCATTGTTATTATGACTATTCGTCATACTCAAATTCGGAAAAATTCGACACTATTTATTTAAGATATTTCTGCTGCGTCATCGAACACATGCTTTTACTTAACAAAAGAACACTTGTTGGAATTCAAATTTTGAAAACAATAATTACCGTAGAAAAATCTACGAAATTGTACACTTGATTCGAGAAACATTAAAAAAAAAAGGTGAATAATTTCTGCACGTTCCAATAACCTTAAATTACTTGAAAGATCAATGAGATGCTTATAAGAATTTTAATATAATTGTTTTTTTAACAAAAATAATGATTCCTCAAATGTGATCGCCAATACAACAAGCGAGACGCATCGATCCTATTAAGATTAAGAAGACAGAAATCCAAATATTAACAATAACCGTAATGAAATAAGTTATAAAAATAATGCCTTGAGAGTTTCATACTGAAAATATATTCGTTAATGTAATTGAAGACTTTTAATTTCTTAGAAATGTATGTAAATGTCTAAATTTTACGCCATCATAGTCAACTATAACTTATAAATATTGTTCAATTCTTCCTTCACCTATACAGATATCCCAACGTTAAATATTGTTAACTATTCTGTCGGTTAGATATCGCCTATTGGGCGCTATTTGTTTTGATAACTCGAAGTCATGGTTTTTGTTTTTTATCTTTCTGTTTGATTAAAGTTTTTGGTTTAATTTATCTATCACGTTTATTTAATTTATGATCAATATTAAGGTATGATTGCTGTCAGTCTAAGTTGCGTTCTTAATAGTATAGAAGCGGCATAGAGATTAGTGCTGTTCCTAATAGCGGTATAAAGTATTGAATAGTATGTAGTAAAATGTGATTTCATTAATATAAAAAGAAACCTAAATCTTAATCTAAGTTCCAAATATAAGCCACAAGTGATGCGTGAGCATACAGACAAATAGACAAACATTTAAAAAAATGTTGTTTTGTGTTCTATTCCATGCTTAACATACCCCAAATTAAAAATAAAAACAATTCCTTGTTCAAGTCAAGTTCCCTTTACTGACTTATGAATATATGTTACACATATACTTATCTATATAAAAGATCGTTGAGTTTCAAGGTAAAATGCAAATCTTATTATATTTGTGAATTATAATCGCCAGATAATAGTAGGCACCTACCACTTATAGAATTTGGATCAAATTTCAACAATTTACTAAATTGGAACCCTTACCTTACAGTGATGAAGTTGTTACGTGGGTCGGTGATCGAGTTAGCTATGTTGACGCGAAGGTGCGTGGCAGGGTCTCCCATGTCGAACGGGCAGTCTTGAGGCGTCAGATGAAGAAGAAGAATGTCGCAACGTGGACTATCGTCGATTGACAATGAATTGATGCCTAATTCACTTATATTATCAACAAATTCTGTATACCTATGTATATAAATTATTTAGAAAACAATTAGACAATTAATTTTCGAAATAGTTTTGTATTTAATTTAAATGGAATATTTAAGGATAATATACGATTTTTTTGTATAAATGTTCCAAGTTTATTAAGAAATGCATTCCTATAACTTTTAAATGTCCCTCTTCTAATATGCTATAAAATACGATAATCGTGCCCGGTGTGTGTCGTACTAAAACTTGCTTTGACTTTGTTTTTAATGTCTATTATTAATCAATATTCCGTTTTGTAAAATTTTGTAAATTACCTAAGTTAAAATGAAAACATTTTGGTTTTAGATTGCATAATCTTAGGCTTACCTAGTCCGAATGTGCAAATTGGATCTGAAAATGAATATTTTATTAATTATGTTTGTTAAGAGACATGCCAGTGAATTGCCAATTTAGCGTTTACCGTATGTTGTTTTCTGCTAATTGTTATAATGTGGAACTTGTTTGAAAATATGTAGAACATATTTATGGATGTGGAACTGAGGACTGCCCTCTAGGGGAATAATATTCAATTATAACCACCCTCGTCAGTACTAATCTAATTCGACCATCCCACAATAGCCACTTGTGATCATCTCGAGCACAAATTGCTAATGAATAGTTCACAACCACTCACAAGTATTATCCTCGGGAAGGAGCCGGCCCATTCCCATTGTACTTGCCCCAAAGATTAAGAGGAACTCTAAAATTTTACGCCATCGTTAAGGTTTAATTAACCGAAAAGGAAGCCTTCTTACGACGCACGGAATAAGGCCAGAAGGGCAGGGGCCGACTCTGGTACTTAGTGGGATCACGGAAATTGTCGCCATTAAAATTTATTTACCTTCTCCGGCTATATAGTACCTCAAAATCTTTCTTTCTATTTTTTTAACATTTTTGCATTTCTGTCTTTCAACTTAAAGTGACTCTTTTCCATTTTTTCATTTTAGGTGCAGCTTTGATTTGTCCGCAACCTGGAGCAAAAAGACGAATTAAATAAAATCTCAGGAGAGTTGTAAGACGACGTCTGCGGGTTTATTTTATTCCTTTAAAGGAAGTTGGTATTACGCGAAATTAAAAAAACAGTTTGGTGTATTATTTTGCATTGTGTGGAACTCGTTTTCGTTTTAGTCAGTAGTAGTGCAAAAGTTTGTGTAGAACAAGGAGGAAACCTTTTCGAACTTGGTGCCACTAAGGAATATAGAACAAACTTTTTAGGGCTATACCTGGTAAGTAAAATTGTTTTTAAAAGTTTTAAAGATCAGAAAACTTTACGGACTCCACTCACGTACCGAACAAATTGGCAAGTCAACGCCCAGTTTTTTAAATAATTTAAGAAAATTTATAGGTACGATATAATTCACCATTTTCCCTATGAAATAAATTATAAATTCCAAAAATTTCACCTGTGTCGAAAAGTCTAAAAGCTATTTGTGAGTAAGTTTTAGATTTAATTTTTCAATTTAATTAAATTTCAAATTTGAGTGAGATGTACTTGAAACTTTCAGCATTTTTGAGCGTGTTTAGATATGGATACAATAAAATAAAATAAGATACGACTAAAGTCTTAGTTTCACTAAGAAAATAAGTAGTGGTAATTTTAACAAAACTGTAGTTTATTACACTTTTGTACCAAAAAAGTAATTAAATAGAACCAAAACTACATTATGGCAACTAAAACGAGAAGCTTCGTTATTTTCCGATATGGCTTTAGGTAATGGTGAAATACCAGTACCATTAGTTGTAATGGTAATTTAATTATTTTTTCTTTTTTTTTGAATTACCAGCACAAGTAATGGTATGTTTCTAATGTTTTTTGCAGTTCTTATAATGGTAACTAGGACATGATGAATTACAAAGTAATGTAGGATTTTAGAGCTCTGATTTAACTAAATTAACTTTGTTATTGAATGCAACCTTAACATTTAGATA
The DNA here is from genome assembly GCA_951509405.1 of Machimus rusticus. Taxonomy (NCBI): domain Eukaryota; kingdom Metazoa; phylum Arthropoda; class Insecta; order Diptera; family Asilidae; genus Machimus; species Machimus rusticus. The sequence continues at coordinate 7,327,352 of OX608051.1, forward strand.
AAAATATCTAATTCAGCACAGAGAGAAAGTAGTCGCATATAAAGTAAAGTTACAAAGTGTAAGATTTGTAAAAATCTTTATATAAACAAAATTAAGAGTTATCATATTGTTTCGAACTTAAAGTAAAATTATTAATTAGCATCAAAATCATTGTTTGACAGAAGTTCTTTTACAGACATAGGTATTATAACCAACTCATTGTAAAGATTAAGACAACGTATCAAAATAAATATGAAAGCAAGATATGATTTAAATTAAAAGTTAATACGTTACGATTAATGAATGGACCGAAGTAAGTTCAAATTAAATTTGGATTTAGTTTATTGTCAGTAGACTGATTAATAATAATAAATAATTTGAAATCTTCGGCCATACATTTTATTTCTCACTGTTTTACCTTATACGTATCATATTTGATAATTTAAGCACGTATTTGCTTGAATTGTTTCAAAAAAATCGATCGGTAGGACTAAGTCGTGTTCTGACCAACTGAATTTGCCTTATTACCTAAAAGGGTTCAAAATCTCCACAAAACCGCATTCATCTTGTATAAGTTTAACTCAGTACCCATTTTAATCTAGACTTTCCTGGGACATGACTTGGTCTAAACTTTTCGAATCAATCAGCATTTTGCCTGGTGAATTTCCGGGTCAACCAGAGAGTCAAGTCCATTTTCATGGACAAAATACCCAAATTTATTAATGTGGTTGACTACTGCCACCAATGCTGGAGGAGCGGCGGTTGAGTGGGGCCCAGGCATTAGCATTTCGGGCCACTACCAGAAAATTCTCCAGAATTCCTGGATCTCTGGATCTGGGAATAAGAGCTCAGGGCTAAATTGGGTCGATGGAGAATGGACCCAACTCGGTTGTTTGGGGCCGTGTGCTGATCCCTTTGTAAGCACACATCTGAGGAGCTCTGGAGGAGGCAAAGACAACTCGTCTGGTGCTAGCAAAGTGATTTATTAGATTCATACAGCTCAGCTAAAGTGATCCAATTGCGACGATAGTCCTCAGCCTCCTAAATCAGGCGGAGGGGGCCACCCGGCATCCCGGAAAATTCGAAGGGATACGACATCCGAACGACGACAATGGCCATCTTTTGTCAGCCAAACTGCGGCTCACTCGAAGGAGGCCTGCTCCTTGGGGCTCCTCACCCAGCTCCTTGATATGTGCGCCCCGAATTTAAGTCTTGATCCAAAAGCCTCAAGATGAATCGGGAAAATTGCGGCGGCCACCACCATCGATGAATTCGTAAATTGAAGTGAAAAAGGAAATTATTGGCTGGGACCGGGAGCGGCCACCACTGACTTTCGTCTGGCAAAATTGAAGAGGCGAATTTGTCTTGATTTTCCCACAATTTGTCGGGGAGTGAATTTGATTTTATTGAAAGCCACCCTGAGGGGCTCCTGCGGGAGAACATCCCTCGTCCGCAGCATGCACTTCGGACATTGTGCACCGATCCTTAGGGCTCAACTGGGATGTTTATGTCCCGCCCGGATTGCCGGAGACGGTTCCGTGTCCCGGATTCTATTCGACTCTAGTACGTCGACTTCAAGCGTAATCTTGATTGATGCTGGGCTGCTTGTTTGCAGCCAATCTCTCCGGTTGTTTATCAGCCAAAGTGGACGCAAATTTATCTCCGCTTCTTGCGGAACTTCCATCTAAATGTAGCAATTTCATTTCTCCGTGTCTCAAAGTGTCTTAGAGGACCCAGTGGTGTTTTTGAGAAAATTGGACTTTTACTAAGTTTACATACTAAGTTTACTTACGTTTTATGAGATCTTATCGTTATTGCAGTAACCACAAATTTCTATTAAAAGAAACTTTAGATCTAGTTCTATTTGTGTAAGTACACTCTATTTGTGGAGTTTATTTGATGCAAAACTATTTTAAGCATATGTAATCACAAGAATTGTACACAGTCATATTATATGCATCTACATACCTTTTTAATCTAGTGGATTCCTGTTAAGCTATTTAATTAATTATTGTCGTGTACTAACTTCAACTCAAATTTAATTAATCTTATCTTCAACTTTAAATTTTCGTTTCAGTCGATGTAATTTGACTCGAACCACTTGCATAAGTACTTTTTCGAAACAGATCGACACTTTCAAACAAGATCGATAAGTTCTCATTTCAGTTGAGCTTGAAATTTTTCTATCCAAATCGAAAAGTGCCATAAGCACCAGATTGATTCTCAAATCGGTTTAACTTTTGGTTGTTGTTTCTTTTCTTGAAATATAAAACTTCTTCTTTGTCGCATTTTTTAAACATAAATATAAGTAAAAATGCGCCAATTTCTTAACGCTAAAAATCCATTTTAACAAAGCAAAAATAATTGATTCACGGCTCCAAATGTAAAACAATTTCACTGAAATGACAGTACACAATTTGCGATCTAGATCGACATTCAGTCTGGTTTCAAAAAGGTCCTGGACAAGATCGAAATAGGTTTGACTCAGTACAGTTTTCAATCTGGATCGAATTTTAATCCGTTCATAAACGAGGTAAGAGTTTCTTCATCATAAATTTAAGATCATATGAACAAACATCAATACACGGGATTATTAAACGAAATAATGCTTCCATATGCAGATGAAAATTTTGGTGTATAACATAGATTTTCAAGCAGGACAACGATATGACACACGACCATAATTTAATAAAATGGTTCAATGAAAATACATAGTATGAAAATAGTATTATTCGGAAAGGTTTCAGACTGTCATGATTAATATAAAATAAATTTACTCATGCAATTCTACAGACTCAGTGTGCTTTGCACTCTACACACAATACCTTCGATCTTGGTTTGTTTTAGTTTTCGTTTCGAGTCGACTGCACACTAGATGGATTACTTATAAGGAGTCGGTCGGAATTACTAATTTTGTAAAAGTTGTTCGGAATCAACTTTTGTTAGCTGAAGTTTCCACAACTCGTTTTATTGTTTAAATTGCACAAATAAAATATCGCAGAAACTACCGACAATTTTTCTTTAACTTGTCATTTTAAGATTTTGAAATTTTTACATCTGGAAACTAATTAAAGGCTTGGGAGCGGTCAATTGAGCAAAGTAACTTGCGTCGTTTTTGAGGCAGGTGAACTATTTTAATTTGTTTAAGTTTTTAAAGAATTTGGTTGTTAATTATGAGTTATTGTAATTTTTTTTTCTTAACCATTAAAAGTAAATATAATAAGCTTAAAACTGAGTATAAAGTTTTGTTCTTCATTATCTGAAAAAAGAAAATATGGTTTTGTTGGTTTACAAGTTCTTATCGGAGTAGGTAGTATACTTATATATTTTTAAAATTAAGCATGTTATTGATTATTTAAATGAATACAAATATATTATATGTTATTTTATTTCAATTTAGATGCATCAATTTTACCCAGCCTTGAAACGATGTTTGTAAACTTTATTTGAGTCAAGTTGTCAAGTAGCATAGTAGCATATAACCTGTGAAATATTTCGAGGGTCTAAAATTTCAAATAAGAATTAAAGCTCAATAAACTGTATTTGAATCCTTCAGAACTATTTCGAGGATCTAAAGTTTGCAAATTGGAGTTTAATATGGAGGGGAGGACTAAACAACGGAAAATTTTGAATGGAACTAAAATTTCGACCCGGGTATAGTTTTTATAAAAGTTTATTAAAATTTGTTTAGAGAAAACGTTTTTTATTTTGATCTACATATATACAAATTCCTGCATGTTTTCAAGTATTCAAGTGTTCTACGAAGGGTTTTTTTAATTCTCATTATAATGTGCGTACGACTTACGAGTTATTACTTAGCAAAAGCTAAGAAAGTCAAAGAAACTAGCTCCTAAGAAGTCGCCATAATGTGAAGTCATGAAAAAAGCAACCGGGTAATAAAAATTCCTGCCGGACGATGAAGGAACTCTGGGCAGAAAACAAAAAATCTTGAAGGGCTTCCTTTGATGAACTCCCCTTGACTTCGCTCGAACTTCTAGGGCATTTGAGCCGCCCTTTTTGCATAGTTCAGTTTCAGAAGGAAGCAGGGCGGAAATATTTCAAGGTGCCCTGCGTCCGGCCGGCGAAGATCCACGAAGACGTTTATCAGCATAAATCAGACAGTGGCAATAAATTCCTGAACCGGCAGCATAACTGCTTTATGAAACTTTTATGAGCTGGCTGATGAAGGGCCAAAATATGTGCGCCGTCACCGCCGTCGGCCGTCCTGATGCGGAGCGTCTCCTAAGGCCCCGGTCGCAAAAAAAGCGCCCCAATGAATCGCTGTCATTTACCCGGACACCTCCCGCCCCCGGGCCGGTGCTTTAATTGGGGCAGTAATCAAGGAAAGTACCTCGGGGACGGTTGGCACGGTGCAAATCAGAACATCGTCGCGTAATTTACTTCTTCCAGCCATTAACTCGGCGCGGAGCACTCGGGGAAATTAGCGTCATGTGGCACCCCGGCCGCTGCATGAGCCCCCGAGCCTTCTGCGGCGGCGGCGGCGGAGCCCCAACTGCCCCCCGGATGACGTCGGGCGGAAGACCGAAGACGTTCGGGGGAGCCTGCAGCCGAGACATGAATTATTTATGCAATCAAATATTTATCCATTACCAGCGGCGCTAGACTTATCGAACTCGCCCGCCCGATTAGGCGGAATAATTTGTGGGGCTCCGGCAGATAATTGATTCGAGGCCGTCCGTGATGAGTAATATCCGCCAGGGGAGCCGTCGACGGGCCCCCGATCGGATGTCAACGCTGCTTTGCATTTCGACTCGTCGGCGTGCGTCGGCGTGCGTCTGCCGGACTTGTTGATTATGCAGAGCAGGACCAACTTCGCCTCGACCGCTTTGCACGCAGGCAGAAATTCGTAATTGGACACCGGGGGGTTTTAATTCCTTGAGACATTCAACTGCAACTGCAACTGCAACTGCAGCGAGCAGCGGGGTGAGTGTGGGGGGTTTTAAGGTAAAATAGCATAATTTGGGGACTGGGAAAACTCAGCTCTTTCGAAAACAAAAAATAAGGTTTTAACCATTAAGCATTATCGAATAAATAAAAGAAGGGTTTTAATACCTTCAAAATTTAACAATTTAACAATGCTGAGACCTAATCAATACATATTCATCGTCATCGTCAATTTCAATAAAACATTCATCAATGTACATCTTCGTGAATCAATTTATCTAATCCCTAATAGTGAAAACCGGAAGAACATCCTTTCAGTAATTACGGAGCAAATTGCAGACAGACAAACAGTCAGACAGACTAGATGGGGCAGAGGAAGTTTGTTTTGAGATATTCAAATTTACAGGTCCCTATTGCCGAATTAAGCCAGTCAAATCATACATAAAAACAGGCTAAAATTGCAAAGCGTGATGTAGTTCTAATTTTTTGATATATTGTTAGGATCAGTTAGAGTAGTGTTAACCCATATTTGCAGCTTCGAAAAACCTGTGCTTCCTGCGTAATACGTGAAAATCTGCAGCTTTTTTTATCAGTTGCCTTATAACTCATAAACTGTGCATTTGTTGATATTAGATGTTTTTACCATTTTTAAAGTACATTAAATTTGCAACAATTTAAGCCCAACCACAGTTCTGTGCCTTCAATGGTTTTCGAGATATCGCCAATTTTGTTCTTCCAAAACTCAATATTGTTACAATTTTGCCCGCCGAGCGGCTGGCGGACAAAATTGCACAAATTTCCTTCGCTATAATTTTGTTGAGGATACGGGACTCATCCGCCGAGGCAGACGAGCTTGAAAAAAAGATCGGCGTTTCGATCTGGGGCACTGATCAGATCTCATCAGTGTGGCTGACGATCAGTGCCCCGAGCCACAGACGCCGGATTGGGCGGATCGAAAGCCGATCCTTATATCCTCTCGCTGGAAATCCCAAGTGTGAATTATAGCGAAGGAAAATTTTGTAACAATATTTTAATTTTTCTCTCATATCGGTGTAACTGTTCAACCTATGAGAAAAGTTATGGAAAATGCATTGTAGTAAATCCATCTGATGATGATTTTGCGAGAAGCTGAATCTGCTATTCCTGAGTCTCTATAACTGTTGCGTAAAACCATCGTACTGAAACACAAATTCCAACAATTCGATGGTTGGAAGAAAAAATTATTTTTACAACTTGACATTGTGTGTTTAGGCTACTTATACATTTTTTTCAGACCGCATAAACATATATGTACATAATAGGCAGCAATCTAATGAAAATTTATTTTGTTGGATCTTCAAAACGACCCCTTTGATTTTTAGTTTTTCTAAATTGAAAGTGTTAATGCTAAGTTTTTAAGAAGTCATGAAAATTAGGTATGGTGTCAAAATGCAATAATTAGGTTTCTAAGTGCTATAGAAAGCAAGTATAACTTCAACATTCTACAGTGCGTTAGGAGGAAGTATATGTTTAAGAGAAGTAGCAGAATTATTAAATGTTTGTTGAAAGCAGTGTCTTTAAAACTCAATTTCATTTTAAAGTAATTTCGAAAGGACCAAACCTTCTGTTTCGAATGGGATCAAAGGACAAAATTTTGAAAAATGCGAAATATACAAAGCAAATGTATATTGGCTTCAGGTAGGTATTTCTTCAGTTTAAAATATTCCCTTTATGTGCTTTAAATCAGAATTCCCGAGTGGGCATGGGTCCTACATTTCGAGAGCAATTTACCCGTACCACAGGAAAAATTTTTACCCCCCGCGAGATTTACAAACCGGTGGAGGGCTGCAAAACTGGCCGTCGGGTTCGTGCTTTTTTACTTAAAGTCCCATCCAGAAATTCCAGATTCAAGTGATGCATATGTATGAGCAAAAGGCCCACTGCCTGTCGTCACCCACAGGAGTTGGGGGTTGAAAAAAAAATATAAATAAAAATAAAAATAAAAATAAAAATAAAAATAAAAATAAAAATAAAAATAAAAGGCCGGGGTATAAATAGGACGACAAATATGAAGAATGATATAACGAGGCAGTGCCTGCCAAAAGCACAGGACTTTCAAGCGCAGCTCTTGACCCGAATTGCCTTATTCCAGGACTGCCGCTGTTGCAGGTACTCCAGCTGACGGATTGTGCACACGGATCCCGGTGATCCCGATGAGCGTCACGTCATCCCTGCACCACTCGGCCCCACGTAATTTCCATATAATCTGTTCCCATTTAGTCTTTTCTGCAGGATGCATTCACGGGTTGAGTGGGTTCCTTCAACACCAACGAGACCCACCTGAAGGGCTCCTCGGGCTTCGTCTTAGCCTCTTTAGCCGACGGGGCGACGGGGGGGACGAAAGTTACAAAGTTGGAAACAGATTCTTTCCCGAGTTTGATGAACCTCTTATCCTGGATCCTGGGGGTGCTTCGTATTCAGGCCGTGCGGCCCCAGTTCATCTATTAGCACTTATTTGTCGGAACATGCACGACGGCGACCTCCTCGTCCCTGGGGGGCTCCTGCCGGCCCTCGATATCGAGGGCTAATTGATGAGGTCGGTCTGTCTGTCCAGTTTAGTTCTTCAGACAGCCCCCAGAGTTCCGAGTCCAGGCCGGAGCTGTGGGGCAGGGCACCTGCTGGGAATTGTTCCAGCCTATACCCGAAGTAAATTGAGGGGGCTTAAGCGGGCTGTTGACACACGCGATGCGATTAGTACTTAATTTTCACGCAGCCAGTAAAAAAGGGACTTCTTCGATATTGATGGGACGACGCTTCTGTCGAACAAAATAGGTTCGTGTGTCACGTCGCTGGAGCTTGGCGCGATAAGAGATAAAAAAAAAGTTTATCGCTTGTTTGCAACTTTAACTTCAGATAGCAAAAGATTTAGTGACTGTCCGAGTCGAAAAATAAGTTTTGATCTGGTACTGTTGGGTCTGATTTCATACATATTAAACGCTGATTCAATTCTGTTCATTCTAATTTTATCCTTTTTCGACCTGGCTGTAATTCTGATTAATCACTTTCAATTGATTACGAGAAATATCGAGAGTTCGAGCTTTCGAAATTTAATATAATATTTACCATAAGCACGACAATTCTAAACGTTTTCCCGGTAATATATTTTGAAAGTTTCTGCTCTGTCTTCTGTTTATTTTTCTCTAGAATGTTTGGGTAAATCTACAGAATAAAGTTACATATGAAATACATACATATATTTATTATATTACGCCAAAATAGATATATCAACCTAAAAAAACATTCCTTATCTATATTTTTCGAATTATAACAATTGCAATGCACATTTTAATATAGAAATAGTTTTTTAGCTATTTAGACAAATGGTATACCTTTACAAATTTTGGTTCGTAAACGAAAAAGAATATTAAAAAAAAAATTCATAAAGTAGAATTGTAATATTCCATATATGGACATAACATACATACTCCATACTCCAAAATAATTTTTTTTTTCCTTTTGACAAAAAAGTATTAATAAGTTATTTATAACTTTGGTAAATATGAATTAAAAATTTCGAACAAACAATTTAAAATATTTGTTTGAGAAAACCATTTACAAATAGAGGATTAATCTTAGAAATTTTATTAATTTATGTAGAAGAAATAAAGAATACTGATTTATTACCTAAATTGTTTTCAATTCATATGCCGATTATTTTATGAATTTTACATAAATTGAATATTTTGTATTCATAGATCTTGCATAAGCAATTAAATAGGAGATTTTAGTTGAAATCGATCCACTGTTGGACTCGATCATTTTTATTTGGATGAAATTTTGTGGATGTTTATATGACGCTTATATCATTAAGTGGAATTCCATTACAAGGTATTTTACATAGAAAATTAGATTAAATTAAATTAAATTCAGAAAAACATGTAAAAATAATACTACAACTAGAACTACTTAATCCAAAATTTCTAGCGGATTGATTTTATCGTCCAATTTGCCATGTGCCATAGTAATCGGTTTTTTGCAGAGTTTCTTATGTTGATTATGATGTTGTCCTGTTGAAAAATTAAACAATTCTAATAATAGCAGGTCATGCAAGAAGCTTTCCTCTAAGGGGTTTCTTGATTCCTTTTAGTAATCAAACCACAGGGAGAAAAACTGTGAGCAGGTTATGTAGTTAAAAAATTGTCAGGCTATAGTTGTGATAAATTCAATTCCCATACAATAGTAATTATGTAAATTATCTTTTAAGAAACTAACTACCATTCAGATGAAATAAGCTAGTTTCCTAATGAATACAGACTACTAACTACCTACAAATATACATATTAATTGAAGCAATCGATTTTATGAGGTAAATTGAAACATAAGGCGTAATATCCCAAATTTACTAACCGATTTCAAGTAGACAACATTTAATTCAACTCTATAGAGATGTGCAAGTTGAGCTTTCTGCAGAAAATATTTGAGTATCGTTCACAAAACAAACCAATTAGAAGTCTTTACCGAAAACCGAAATGTGTGCACATGTTTCCTTGCCACTAGGATCTAGGTGCTTTCGAGGGCTTCTCAGCTCGGAGATGTCTCTTACATTGTTTGCCCGAATCAAGACTGCCGTAGGTTCTTCCACTACGGTTGGTAAGGAGCGTCCTCCCACAGCCCTAAAATTTGATTGTGCCTAATTTGACTGAGTTATCGGAACTGGTAGGTGTCGTTCCTGGAAATACTCCTCCGGAAACTATAGCGTTTCCACCCGGGGTATAAATTATACCTATGAAATTAGCCCGTCTGGTGAGCGGTGATGGGTTGTCACTGTCAGCGAAAACAAATTGGGATCTGATGCTATGCGGTTCCGAGCATGTTTCACGTCTCATCAACTATGTTGATTAAAAATTCCCGGAATTAAATTAGCTTTCCCATGCCTAGACGAAATTCGAACGGATGTAGTCGGATGCTCCAAACCGGAGCAATTACGAAAGTGCGTTTATTAAAATATTCCAGCAGTGGGTACACCTGTTCGCCTTTTTTTTGACTTGGAGAGTTTTCGAAAATGCAACATTTTTAGTCCGATGCAGTTTTTGCGCGTTAATTTTCCCTGTCCAGAGACAGCATCGCTAATGGCATCAGCCAATAAAACTAAAGCTGTCGCGGCCGGGATCGTCGTCTTTTTGCTTGGAGCGCTATTTCAGAATGGGCCGCACGGCATCGCGACGCAGCGCATTTTATTTGGATGGGTAAAAATAAAATCGACGTACTCGGGTCGGCAGACACGTTGCGACACGGAACCCGCCGTATCCAAATGTTCTTAATTGCCCGGCTTTTCGCCGCCTCACTTTCGAGCACGTCTAATTCATCGGACACGGGTCTGGAACGGACCATCCGTGTCCACGTCAACATGTCGTCCAGGGACCTTTGGGAAGCACTCTTGCCGATTTTTGTTAATAAAATTGGACACGGTTCGCGGATGCAATTTCTACACATCCAAAGGACTGCAATTTAATGTCCATAGATACAAATCTGGGATTAAGGCTATCAATAATATTAATCAGTTAACTGTTTTTGACGAGTTTCTCGTCATGAAAAAAATGCAAAATTTTGTATTATCATTAGATATGTACCTACTCGTCAAAAAGTGCAGAATTTTGTGTTATGGGTTTGTATTGTATATATTCATAGGTACTCGTCATAACACAAAATTTTGAACTTTTTTCATGACGCGTATACTCGTCAAAAACTGTTAACTGAGGCTTTAGTAACGAGAAAGATGTGAGAAGAATTTCTTTACATTTTCAAAATCGCATTTGAACATTATAAAGATGTTCATGAATATGCCTTCAAAGACATAGTTGCGATTTTAGTAATCCAAAAAATCAATTAGTATACATTCATATATTAAATGAAAACTTAGTTCCGAGAAAATCTATATACATATGTACATAGGTTTATACATAGGACTAACTTTCAATTTCTCTGATTAAACATATCTTTTGGACGGCTTCTACATACTGGAATAAAATATCTTTTAGTGATTTTAACCAATCTGTAAACAAAAAGATAAGATAAGAATAGAAAACTGAAAAGGATCTTTTTTGATTTTATATGTTAATTAAAATATTTATTAATTGCAGTTATTGTGCTAAAATATTTATTAATTACAAATAATTGTAAAATTAATAAAATAATAATTTTAGAAACAAATACTTCATTTAAGATAAATTTTGTTGAAGAAAGGAAATTTATTTCATATCTGGTCTGGTTCCCATAATATCTTTAAATATTACACAAAGTATTAAACAAAATTTACTCCTTTGAGTAATAAACTTAAAATTGAACCTTATTTCATTTGCAGTATAAGAAAATTGTATAATATCCGGCACCCACTTAACATGCGTTTAATTTTTTCTTAAAAAATGTTAGTTAAGTTGAGTCCATCGGCTGCACCAGTGGGCACTGAGCACGTGCTCTTTGGCCAATTTTCTGCTTTGAACTACATTTTCTCGCCAATTTCTTAAGATTGGCATAGACGTCTTACAGTTGCTCTAAAGTCTAAAGAGCTAAGTATAGCTGTCCAGTGAAGCTGGCCCGATGGCTGCTTCTGATGGAGGAAGAAGCCAGAACCGACCCTCCAAGAACGAGCGCTGCGGGGTGTGTTCTCATATCTTCCCCATCTAATATTAGTTCCATGTCTGTCTATATGACGTCTGGGACGGATGCCAAATGGTTTTATTTGTCTACCAATTTAACGTTAAGAAAAATCTCTTTCAGTTCGTCTAGCAAATGGTTCTTCATTTTCGTTCTGCAGCGAATGCAAGAAATGGAGATTTTCTTGAAATGTATTTTTTTTTCTTTGGATAACATTTGATTCCAAGATGTGTCTGTCTTGGAAGCACAACCAGTGGATGGGGTTGACACAACCACTTCTTGTTATCGTTTGGTTTCCCATAAGAATATTTTTTCATTATTTCCTTTCGTTAGCTCACTCATAGATAGTAACATATATTTATCAGTTGCAATCAGAAACGAAGATTTTTCAACCTTCCGTCCCTGAGACATTTTAAATTACCATCAAACCTTTTATCTTTTCCATTTGGCGCAGCGGGATTCCAAGAAAAATCAAGAATATCGAATAGTTGAAAAAGAGCTTGGCCCACATGTTGAGGTTGATGTGGCGCATAAGGAGATATATTTTTGAACTATTTGGTAAAACGAGATTAGAACTTGCCAAGGAATTTTTCTTCATATTTTTAAAATATTTATTCGAAGAAAATTTTGATAGAATAGGGTTAGCAGATTAGGTGCAGGTGGCTCATCGGCAAATGATAGTAGAGGTGGTAACATTTGAAATTATTCGATTTTAATTTTTGAAGTGAAACAGATTTTTTAACCGATCGTGAAATAATAAATATGTATGTATTTAGACAGAAATAATTTTAATTTAAAGAATGGATTACAAAAAAATTAAGTTAAATAGTCAATCATTTTTAATGTATCTTATCTTTAAGAAAATTCAGAGAGACTCTCGTAGAAAATTACTAATTGTATTATCAAGTTTTCTCGTATTCCGAAACTTTTTGAATCCATTATCTGTGGTATACTGAGTTTCTAAATCAGTAGTCTTTTGTTTTACAATCAGCGAAATCTACAGCAACTGCTTTGCTTAAATTTAGAAATGTTGCTTTTAGTGTTATGGAGTGTGGTTTTCAGGTTAACACTATCTGTACTAACGTCTGTATAGCTTTTAAACCACGAGGCAGTTATTCGGTTCATTATTCTTTATTTTATTTCTAAACGAAGTATTTAAGTATTATCTGACTCCACAACGTTATTGTTTATGCTGACGATACCAAAATATTTGTGGTTAAACGGAATGATGCAGCTTGGTCTAGCACTACCGAATGATTTAGTAGATTCATAAGTTTCATCTAGAACTCTATTCTACTAAATATTGATTATTTATTGTTGTTTTGTTTGTCATTCACACAAAATCTGTCTTAATTAGGTATGTCACAAATTATAACTATAGACATATATACATAGTTGGCTTCCACCAGTTTATGTTGCAGCATAAAATTCTGGTAAAGGACTTCTGCATCGCTTCAATTCTGTTAATAATATTTAAATTAAAAATATTAGCAAATGTTAGTAAATTTCTTTGTCATGATATGGCCAATATAATAAAATAGCATAAAAATGAAATTGCCTGTCCTTTTGTGTTCGGTTAACTTGTTAAAGTTCTCTAGTATCCTTAACTTAGAATAATTGCTACTATTTGTTTTCTGTTTGTTAAGTATGGTGAAATACAATATTAAAATAATCTGTGTAAATTTCGTTAAGGTATAAGATAAAAAATATGTATGTATGTATGTATGTAACAAAATCTAATTTTTTGTTTTGTTGCTGGAATTATGGTATTAATGGGTTCAAGTCTGTATAGTTTTTTATCACAATGTTCATTTCTTTGATTTCAAAACCTTATCATGTTGCATTCACTATTTGTCTTAAATATCGATCCTTATATATATTTTTTAATTTTTGCTTATTTTTTTCAATCCATGTTGTATTTCCAGGTGGTAATTGTTTACCTGTTGGTAATTTAATAAATTATCTTACCTGAAGTTTGTAATAAATGCCGTTGCCATTCTTTGTAGAGGAATAACATAAATTTGGCAGACAACTCTGACACAACTGATGTCTGCTGTATGTCACTATACAGCACAAAATTTGCTGAAAATCTTTTTCTCCTCTAGAGTTTGCTTTGGTGCCTTGGGTATGTTAGAATCTCAGAGAACATTTAAAATCTATTTCTGCATAAAAATGCATCCCTGTGCTGTTTGTTTATCGCTTGTTCTGTCTCTTGTATTGTCTTTTTATTTTTGCGACATTTTGTTTTTTAAAACATAAGAAAACCATTTTCTATACGTTGCAATAAGACTAAATATCTAGAGCGACAATGACAAAATAGCAAAACAGTGAATTTTCCCAGCTGAAAGACGACTCCCTCAAATGGCAAATGCTGTTTAGCTTTTCCGGGAATATTTTTCAATTTCAAACAATTTTATTTTTTATTTTATTCAGCGTAGAAGGCACGTAGCTTCCCAAAAAGGAAGGCTATGAAAAGAAATAATTCACCCTTCTGCTCACTTGAAATGGAGCGCTCTTCTGGCTTCTAAAAGGCTCCCTTCACTGCCGGAGAATCTCAAGATAATTCCATTGAGTAAGTGGGGTTTTCAGCTGGATTTTTATTAAATTTTCAATTTATTTAAACCCGTCCAACTCTCTCCGTTTTGCATGCACGACCAGAAAGAGCGACTGCATCGGCGATTTGCTTCTGAACCCCTCCTAAAATACACGAAGGCTGGATGGCCCCAGAGGAGCAGCACTGGACTTATCCAGGGTACAGCCGCTGTTGAACGGCAAAATTAAAATATAAATTAAATTGAATCCGACCGGTTTAAAATCTTTTTGAATTGCAAAATGCTTAATATTCAACCGAATAAAAGGCCGTTCGCTGCAAAAGATCGACCGAAAAATGTTTGCTTTTGTAAGCTGGAAGATAAAAAAACAATGAATTCGGGATTTTAACGAAATTCCGCGTGCTTTGGTTGATATCTAAATTCAAAGGTCAAGGTATGCTTTGGATTCACGGTAAAATTTGTAAATGTAGTTGGGTCTTCTTGACCCAGTATAATTTTTCAAACATATGGTATCTACATTGTATTCTTAGTTAGAACGTCAAAAGAACATTCTCTTCAGATTTTTAATTCCACTAGGTTTTGCTTATGAAATACATACATATATGAGGTCATATTGAATTTTACAAAATTTAATAAACTAAAGAGAGTACGTAGAGCAAAAGTTTACTTTTATTCCTCTCTAAAACCCTTTATAATAACAAATAAGGATTGAAAATTGTTTGACAACTCAATTATGCTAAGTTTGCCATTAAATTTTAAGCCACGTTTCGTGAATACCTTATCGGATTAGGTAATTAATACCCAAAATCACCTCAATTTCTCAAACTAAAGAAATATTTTTTAAAATAATTGTTTTAAAATGCAGCTCAATGAAAAATTTACTATCTGACTTATTAAACCTAATAGGGAAAGAAAAAGCAGTCGCATTTAAATTAAAGTTTCTAATAAAGTTACTAATATTTGAACAAACTCATTTGAGTTACCTTCAATTCATTTTTCGTTACAATTGGCAAAACTAATTCGATAAAAAATCCAATCGAATTATTTCGACGTTGTGGGCGGAAAAAATAATTAAAGTCAAAGGTAACTAAAATGAATTTGCGAGCATTTTAGCAACTTTATTGAGGAACTAGTAACTAACTGACCGTCCATCGATTGTTATGGTATTATTTGTAAATAAATCAAATCAAACTGAACTGAAAACGGAAACGGAAAGTAGACTGAGGTAGTGAACAACAGATGGAAAGTGATCGTCTGAAAAGAATCTAGACGGAAATGAGGCGGAGATTAGACGGAAACATTTAAACTGAAATGACACTGAACATATATCCAAGAAATACCGAGTCCTAAAAATATTCGAAGTCCAAAAATGATAAAATTTACGTCTTGGTTCCGTCTCCTTTCAATCTCTTCTTCATACTCATCAGGGGTAACTAATATTTCAGTTTCGATTCAGTCTGTTTTCCGACACAGCTATTCTAATATAAAACTTTCACTCTGGTTTCAGTTCCACTTCAGAGTAAATAAATATTTCCGCCTCATTTCAGTCTGAATTTCATCTTCACCTTCTCCATGTAATACGTTCATTCTATTTTCAGTGCAAATAATGATTTCCACCTTACTTCAGACTGACTTCCTACTAAAATTCAGTCCTTTTTCAATCTTATAATTTATAGTTTCATCCGGGACGATCAAAACGAGTTTTTTTTAACTTTTATAAAAGTTAATTAAAATACTATTCGCATTTTCAACTCTTTCTCAACGACACATAAAATGAGAATTTTTGCAAAATTGTACATTATGTCATTATATCCTATCAACGTTGGGAAATTGAGGAGCAACGGCTTTAATATAAAAAGAAGAAAAACATCCTTTCAATCCATAAACTTGATTAATGATTTTTTAAAAACTTATAATGGTCTACTATTCATTTATCCGTTCGGACGGAAGCACAAGACACAATTTCTCGTTAACTCATCACTTTTGCACCCCCGACTGGGAACGATTTCGGGGTGAGTGCAGACAGAGTTTTTTTTCGTCAACTCCATATAAAACCATCAATCACTGCCGCGGCTCACACGGAGCTTAGAATGGAAATTTTCAAGGTTCCCCTGGGAGATGGTATCATGAAAAATAAAAAAAATAAATATAAAAAAATAGAAAAAATACACCATTTTGGAACGGTGGGGCTCTTGTAAGCATCCTCATCGACGTCAAGATGATTAGGTGGAAAAATTTACTTAGTTTGGGCGGGTAATTTTGCCTCCAAACCCCCTTAAATCGATGTTGTTCGATGTTCTCCCCAACCCCCGTCCTAAACGGATGAGATACGAAGATCGATTTTTGGGGGTGGGATTCAATATTCAAGGTATGAGGTTTAAGGTTTAAGGTATAAGATTTAAGATATTCAGGTGTGGGATCAGCGAACCTTCCGCAAAAAGTGCAATGACCAGAAGAAAGTCTGCGTCGGAGTAGATGGCGTAAACATGACGAAGACGAAGTGAAATTGCGATGAAATTAATTAGCACCGGGAGATGAACCTTCGCATCTTTACTGGTAGTGGGCTCGATAATTAAACGGATGCTCCTTTGGTGCGGCAGGTGCGTTCCTCAGGTTTTAAGTGAAGATGAAAGAAATTAAGGGAGGCAGGTGCGGGATGGAGCGAAATTGGCCTCAAGTGCCAAGAAAAAAAAATAAAAAAAAATAAAAGGGGTTACTTCTCGTCATAACGAGGGCACTTGGGAGGCGAACGAGTTCACTCAAAGAAGAGACACCTGTTTCATCTCGCGGCGGCGGATGCTGTGTCATCTAATTTCGCTTACTTTCTCGACGGAGGAAGACATTAAGCACTGGCGGAGGAAAAGCACTTGCGAGTGAAAGGACGTTTTTGTGGAGCTCCCGGGTTCTCCTGCAAAAAAAAAAAAAACGTTCCGCCACTCGTTGCTCCCTTTTCTCCATGCACGTGCTCCATTTATGCAGCATCTCTCCATGGACCAGTTTTTGCCCCGACTAAATAATTAAGAAACTAAACAAGAAGCCCCGGGGACTCCGGGGGCACGGGCCCCACTCGTCGTCTTTTCCTCGATGCTGCTGACTGAATGTCTCCTTTGTCAGTGCTCTCGATTCTTCCCGATCCCGGATAAATTGATTTTCTTCAGTGCCCCCCAAATATCTATTTATCTATTTATCTCGCGGCGCCTTGTGGGGCCGCTTCTGTAATTTGTGGGGGAGTCGCATTCGAAGGAAATCCTTTTTTCATGGAAATCGAAGAATTAAAGATGAGACTCTGGAGATAGACAGCTCCCCAAATATTTCGCCCTTCCATGAAGTTAATTACGTTTTTAGCTGAGTTTGCAAACTGCATGGTGTTTATTACGTGCTTGAAATAATTTTTTTCCTTTGCTTATTTTGGAGCACTGTCAGGAATAAATTATTTAAGAAGATAGTAGTGAATTTCTTACTAAACAAGTAGAATAGCATTCGATGATTACATAACCTTATTTTCTCTTGAAAAATTTGATAGCTCTTCAAAGTCTTATCCGAGGCGAAAATTTCTAACTTCTATAGATGTGGTTATAATGAAATTAACATGTTTCAAAATTTCCCTTCGTTGTAATTCACACTTGGAATTTTAATCCAGTGGATAAAGAAACTGGCGTTCGATCAGCACAATCGTGGCGCATGTGGCAGGGGCATTGGCCATTCAACCATACCGATGAGATCTGGCCGAAAACGCCGACCATTTTTGGACTCGTCTGCCTTGGAATTTAGAGTTCTGGTTTGGAATTTAGAGGTCAAACTAAAATATTAATTATTTATTATCTAATATATGTTTGTGCTGAATGTACTTTCGTTATTCATACATTGACTGAGACAAGCGTTAAGTCTAACATTCAGGGTTTATAATAATTTGATAAATATAACGTGAATTTTGTTAAATATAATAATAATGAATAATAATAATAAAAATGGGTTTCTCAATGGCCTTACGAAAAGATTCATTAAAAAAATGTTTTAAAGTGCAATATCGAAGACGTAAAAATTATTGATATATGTAGGGGAGACTGGGGCTGGTTGAGACAGGGGTAGGTTGTTACAGCGGCAATTGTGGCTATACAAAGAAAGTAACAGGAGCGCTTGAAAGAGAAAAATTACCATGGTATGATCGGCTAGCCACTTGCCACCCGCTAGTTCCGCCAACGCATTTGTGTGAGGAGCCCTGGCACGGTGCTATCAAAACCGCATGTTTCTAACTTTTTATTTTTTTAGTAATATTGGTCTACAGCCTGTTTATAATTAAAAAATAGTTGTGCGATAATGTATATTTGTGCCTCAATGCTTTCTTTTTGTGTTAAATATATCATAATACAGTTATTTCTACTAGATTTTTTTCTACTTAACCTTAAAGGCTAAATTTCGGGGTCGGGGCTAAAAGTGACATTTCTTCGGGGCAGGTTGTTACATGTACATCTCGGTAGTATCTGCCTTAGTTTTTGTTTAGGAAAGAAGTTTTTTGTTATTTTTGAGGGTTAAAAGTTACCAATTTTTTTGTTTTTGTGAGGCATAAGGATAAAAGGCATAAAAGAAATAGTATGCCAAATTTTTTGTTTAAGAAATAAATTTATAATTTTCATCAAATTCATAAGCTACCAAATTTGTTATTTGATGAGGCATACAGAGCAGTCGTACACATTTACACCTTGCAAACATAAAAAGACTGTTTTTTAGGTCTAAATTAAATAAAAAAATATTGATTGCCCTTACTAAAAAGTCTCAGATTATGTTTGTTTTTTGTTGTATCAACCTACCCCGTGTGGTGTAACAACCAGCCCCAGGCAGGGGGCTAAAAGTTACACGGCTCTTTTTCCAGAATTCGCGTGTTTATAGCACTTCTAATAGGCGTAAATCTAAAAATAATCTAACTAACAAAAAGATATGACAATTTGTTTAAAAAATGTCACAACCAGCCCCAGTCTCCCCTACATATGTATAAGCTGTTGGTTCATACTTGTTTTATAAAAATTATTTTATTAATTAAACACTAACACTTTCTGTTGAATATTTATGCTTCTCATGTAGGTACAATGTAGGTACATTCGCCTCGGTCTAAAAGGCAAATGAAAATAAATGCTCGACTTGTACTAAGGAAAGTAGGAGAGTGCTGTATTTTGGAAATACTTTTTTACTGGTTGGGTATCGATTTAACATTTCAATATATATAGACATAGCTCGATCTGCACGATATGCAAAGTATTCTCTCTCCAGAAAAATACCCAATATCGGGTTCTCCAGACTCCAATTTTGAGAAACTTACTGTTGAAAATTAATAATTGAACTTACATAAATACGTCATAATTACTTCAATGATACTTCAACGAATGTGAGTAAATCACAAGATTTTGTATTCTCATGACTTAGCTTTTGTTTTGTTGAAAGTTGAAATGACTGCGTTATTCATGACTTCAAAATTAATGGCGACTCCTAGTATCGAAGTGAAGGTAATGAATTAAAATACTTTTTACATAAATCAAAAGAAATACATATTTGCTGAAAAGATTGCATTCTTTTACAACTCTGATTATTTATTTATTTTTTAAACTCATGTATGCACATATGTATGTTTTTAGAACGTACCTAGAAATAAAAAAAAGGAACCCAGTCCAACAAGACAGCTTTTCTTAGAGACGGTCAACAGAATCATAGTCCTGTCAGAACTTCAATTCTAACTCAACGATAATAATAAATAATAAAATAATAAATAAAAATAGTTTTTAATTTTTACTCATACTTGTCTTATTTTTTTCTTACATTTGATATTTGTAAAATCCGGTGTAATACCCCAAGATATTGGTCATTAATTTTAAAATATCACTTTTTTTAAAAGTTCTAATGAATATAATACATTTTTTTAGTCTTATTATCAATATCAAGATATGAGCTTAAAAAAATCAAAATACTCTTACCTACTTTGAAAATATTTGAGCCGATATTTGGCGGCTAGACTTACAAAAAATTGTCTAATTTTATCTGTTCTTTAAGTTTTCACCATGCAAAATGCATAACCGTCGAATACGAACAAGTTTGGTTTTGTTTGTCCGAAACGACACGGTTTAAATTTTCCGGTGCGAACAATTGAAAACGGTTGAAAAAGTTGCTCCAAGGTCGTCAGCCAGTTTACAACGAAAGTTTATTGCGGCGCGTTGTATGACCCACAATAAAAATAAATTCTCCAGGTAACTCGTGCAGCGCACCTTTGTTTCAGTGGGGCGTGCAGCACTGCGGGGCTCCGCTGGCATGTGTGCTCCTGGGCGGAAGTGGCCCCAAAGTAGGTCACCCATAAAGAAATTGTTTCAAAGGAGCGCCCAAAGACTGGAAATGTTTTCTGGGGCTGGTGTTCCGCCATTAGTCATAAGTGTCGGAATTGGTTTCCGCTCCGTCAATCCGCGAGCGCACCATCGCATCGGTTACTTTTCGCCCACACCTGCGTTCCTTTGCGGCACGGCATGAGTTGCCATACCTCCTTCAACCGCGGGGGATGCATATTTTTACTCATTTCCTGGAAATTTATCTCGTGACGACAAAGGAATTAGCGCAAATCTGTTTGGCCGGAGCTGGTTTTTTTAGCACTCTGAAACCGCGACCATGCAAAAAAACAAATCTGGAATAGCCCCAGCGAGCCATTTAAAAGATTCACGGACTCATTTATTCCCGGGGTTTCGCTAATTGCTCAAGGACTCCTCGCTCAATCTTTGCTCCAGGGGCGGATGCTGCGAGTGGGCGGATTATCCCGTCTCACTCATTTGAGCACCCACAGCTCGGTCCCGAGTGTGGGCGGAAATTCGAGTCATACGTAATGAGATCTTGTGGCAGTGGTAAACATATTGGGGCAACGTCGGAGCTGCAATCCAAGCACTTAGCGGAGCAATTTGTTCTAAGAGTTCTTCAAGCACACTTTTTGCATAAAGAAGGAGTTGGGGAAGGAACCAATTTGCATTATGTACCGAGTCGACTAAAAGCATCTCAACTCAGAAGTTGGCCAAATAGCAGCAGGAGCAGAAAATTCAAATGCATCGCTCGAATCAAGCTGAAGCTGTTTGCGGAGGAATTTAAATTCGAGCTAGTGGTGCTCCAGGGCGCTCCGCCCCACGGGTTCTACATAGTTTGGCGAACGGTGGCAACCCTTACGACCGGGTGGAGGTGCTCCACACCGAGAATAAGGATGAAAAGTTTTACTAAATTATGTGTGCCACTGTGCGACGGGGTCAATGAGATTTAACTCTTTAATCTCAGCACTACACCAAAATGCAATTTTCGCGAATAGCTGCAAGTCAAACTAATTTACCTTGTATCCATTCCTATTTTTGCAGCTTTCCCAATTTTAAAATTTTATTTTATTGGCAAATGCATTTGCATTCAGACTTTCTGGAATTTGTGTGCATACATCTTTTTTCGTTCTTCGCATTAGAAACTCGGAAAATTCGACATCACAACGCTAACACGTTACCGAGGTTTGCTTAACCTTTTATGCTATTTACCTTCCATGTTTGCGATTTCTGAGGATGCATCGAATTGTCTGCGTTGCAATCACCCTCTTCAAGTCATTGTACCTATTTTTGAAAATTTTCTAAAACACATGGACAAGATTCACGAATGCTTCATCTATATAACCCACATAAATATATTTATTTGAAGGTGATGTTTTTAATTTAAGTAATATGTAGATATACCCATTTAATTTATTCGTTTAAATTAAAGTATAGAAATTGTAAATGTTATTTTGATAGCTCATGTCGTTTGAAGATGAAAAAAGGTCAATCCGTGAAGAAAAATCCCCGCGAGCCGTAGCTGGTTTCAGTAAGGTCGCGCTAGTTTCACATATTTATTTGCACGCGTTTTATCAAATGAAAGTGTAAAATTTTGCTATGCCCATTTAAAAACAAAATATCAAAGAATCTAATAGCATCTTCGCATTTTATGAAGGCTCATCCAGTTGTGAAACACAATCCTTCTCATCTTCACTACTATTTGCTATTTAGGACTTGTTTTTCGTTTTCATTGCATTCAAATGTCTATAAAAATGAAGATTAACTTAGTATGTCCGGATCTCTCAAGATGGTTAACTAATCTGCGCTGCGCTTTTTAGAAAGAAATCTCACAGTATGCTAGCTTCAAATGCAAAAGTGTCAGTGGAAATTATGAACAATTTATAGTTTTACTATGTCAAATTTGTAAAAAAAAACATTAAATTAACTATAAGCAGAAAATCCAAATTTCTTCAGATAAAAACTCAACTTGGCCCTTATGTTTTCCTCTAGTTGTGAAAATTAACTGATGAATAACAATCCTATCCGTTGCCGGTTTATGGAACGCATAAGTCCGTCTAATAACTATTACCTGAAATCAAAGCCAATTTGGTTAATGGGACAATTTTATTCGGCGAATAAAACTAATCTGGTGATTGAAAAATTGGCCCTAAAGGATGCAAAAAATTATCTTTTGGTCAAATATTATTTATATTCCTATAATATAGATAAAAGGAGAAGGAGTCACTATATTATATAAAATACTGAGCGGAAATTGTTCAATTTTCAATATTCTTCCTTTGTACCTGACTGATTTTCGTGGCTTTTGGCCTTCAATAACTCACAACGCTGGCAAGATATTAATGCCAATTTTTGACAGGTTTTATAATTCTGTAATGAAGGTTTGTACAAAATTCCAGTTCACTGGGCATTTTTCCTAAATGTAATCTAAAATGACTGGGCTATATGAATTTATATTGAAAAAATGATTAATTTATTTTCCTGCCAAGACATCCCGAAAAGTTATAATATACATTGTGAGGTTATTCAAGAACAGAATACTTGGAAAAATATTTCTTTAATCGTGAAATTCTTTTTTAATTATTCATAGGCTATAGAGGCTGAGGTTGTGGCAAAGCTATGTACTTAAAATACAATGCTTGTTATAAATGCATAATATTTGCAGAATTTGTAATAAAATACTATAAAATTTTATTATTGTAGAAAAGCAGATTATATGTAGGGTTCAAATCTGATTGATATAACAGCAACTAAAATGAATTGGTTGTTCAGTTTCAAAAAAAAAAAGCGTTGACCTTTTTATCTTTATCCATCGAGTTTCATAAACGAATTTAACATAAAATAAAATATCTTATATGTGTATGTATGTAGATGGTGACTTATTAAATGAAGTCAGGGATTTTTTATATTTTTCTATAATACTTGTAAATCCAACTCAAACATTTGTCACTGACTTTGTCAAACACTCCCCTGGCTCATTTTTTAAATTCTTGAAATTATGTTAATTATTATTAATTATTTTTCTATCAACAGTAACGAACTTATTACACGTTACACGAAACGCAATCAGAGTGAATTTGTCACCGATGCTGAAAAATACGAGCCCATCCATTTTATGACCTCATTTCTTCCAGCTAGTGATATTTTAAAAATATTTCATTTCATTTCATTTATTGTTTCGCTTAAAGACTTAAATTATGACTTAGAGTAACTACATTTACCTAAATTATGACAAACTAATGAGTGGAGGGGTTCGGCAGACGGCAGGTATAGGTTACGCTTAAGGGAGGACTAACAGCACTATAGATCTTATAAATATGAAATTTCTATGTATGGTCCAAATAAAACATATTATAAATTGAAACTGCCTTTGTTAGCTTTACAATATGAATTAGGATAATAAGTTTTAATGTCACACTTCTAAAGATCTGAAAGTGCTTTGAAAATGAAATGAAATTCTGCCTACATTTAATATTTTCCAAATCAATAAATTTAACCAATGCTTTCCGGTTCCAACTTCCGGTTCCAGTCCCATGAAATCCGAATTTATCTGGACATAACGCAACGTCATCTGTTTTAGGAAGTGGGACATTAGAACCCAATATAAATAGGATTCTAGTCAAAAGCTGAAACGATAGCAAAATTCAACAGAACTGCCCAAATTAACATTTGTCTTCGTCCGTTGTGCAAATACCCTTCGCAGGGAAAAGGAGCTCTGGAGTCGTAGAGTCGTACGCCAGCTGTCCTTCATCAAGTCTCATTTTATTACCTTTCCATTTTGCCAGGGACTGCTTTGAATAGCAAAATATGAAAAAAACCCTCCCGAACCCGAATGGATGAAATAGCCTCGTTCTGGCACATGCCAAAATGGGGAATGGGCAGCAGCATCTTGATTTTATATTCCCATCAATGTGAGATCAACAATCTTCTTGGCATTTTGGTCCACATCGGATGAGTAGGGGATGTATCTGTTTGGCTGTATTTCCTCTGTTGAAGGTGAAGGGCAGGTTAAATTCTGAACATTTGGCTCCGACCATAGACTAAAAAGAAAGTCTCACAAAATCGGATTAGCATTTTGCATTTATGAATTCTGTCCTGAATAGGAGGCCATAATCCGGTAAAATAAGAGTCTAAAAACTGGAAGATGAAAGCGAATTTTCTTCGGGTTTAGTTTTCTCAAAAAGCACGGAATTAGAAGGTAGTTCTACGATGAGGAATCAGGTGCGAGGAGCTCTAATCAAACAAGAATTATCTTCGCTTCCAGAATAATCCAGCTCCACCTGGTTCTGAGAGGCTTTCCTCAATCGAAGGGAACGCAATTTCCCACCAGAACCAGAAGAAACCGAAACTTCCCTTTGAGGCTGCTGTTTCTGGCAGCCTAGAGAAGGCCTTAAATTTTCAATTAGCGCCAGACTCCTTGCACTGGAAGAGAACGCCAACCGGTACGTCTCATGTAAATTATTTAGCAATATCATCCAATTTGCATAAATTCAGCTGGGAGCAGCGTTATTGAATTTTCCAGGCCTCGGCAATGGATGGAGAAAAGTTCCTTAAGAGGTTCCAAGCCAAGGACATTCGGTAGCCCCTCCACACCTCTCGCATTAAAAAGGGATGAATCGCTTCAGATTATAATTTAATTTGTAAATTTCTAAATCCAATTTTCTTAAGTAATCATTGTCCGTCTGAAAATTTCGCTGGTACACGCACCAACTCGATTTGATTAGGCACGAGCCGAAGCGAATTTTAGATATTCCGTCTAGATAGTCGGATCTTTTTTTTTTTCTCCAGGGCCAAGACGACAACGCCAAACGAGACAAACCCAAAGGTTGGAGCCATTATCCACGCACTTAGATATTTAGATTGCTTCAAATAGTCGTCTCTTCGACGAATATCAAAGCCAGATACGCTTAAAGTCATACGTTCGGTCGGCTTCGGGCAAAAGTGCGTACCAAAGCGAAAATTTGCCCGCAACTCATTTATCTCTAGCAAACATCTAGCGTCCTCCTTAAGACGTTGAATTAAATTTATGATTTATTCAAATTACCCAAGACGCGCAATTTGTGTGCTTCTGGCAACTGTAATGAATGGCTAGATTCATAATAGATGAAGCCTCAGCCGAGCCCCAGGGCTCCTCATGGCACCAGATGAATGATCTGATCTTCGACACATCCCGGCTCCAGAGATGCTGCGTCACTCGCGCTTGATTACGTGCTGCGTCCAATTAGGTAAAGTTTCAGTTAATTGAATGGCGAGCCCGGTTTTAACGTCAAGGGGATGCAATTACAAACTTAGCTACTTTATCAGACATCTTCCAAGGGTGCTCCGGATGAAAATGTATTGCCCTTTTTAGACTTTGTTTACAACAAGAAGAGCGGGTGCTTTTAATTAAGTCTGCTTTGAAATTTGATTTATTTTAATAAAATTATTAACATTTCTAACTAAATAAATAACATTTTAAAAAAACCGGCCAAGTGCGAGTTGGACACGCGCACCGAGGGTTCTGTAAACAATTTTTTTTTGTGATGAAACTACAACTACGGTTGTCGGATTTATCACCTTACTTGTGCTACAAGACATTGCTTTTTGTCAAATTTCATGATTCTAGGTCAACGGAAAGTACCCTATAGGTTTTGATTCCCTTGCGAATGTCGAAATATGCGGCATAGAAGTTTGATTTTTTCACAGCCGAGGCGGAGAGTGCTGGCTAGATTTCTTCAGTGTGGCTGAATGGCTGACGCTCTTTCTTCCGAATATAATGTCAAAATAATTCGAATTGGGTTTGTCTACCGAATTTCTCTAACCACTTTGAATGAGTAAATTAATTTAAATCAAACGTAACTGAGATTAATTTGTTAGATATTTAGGAATTTTATTATGGAATTTTAATACAAAAAGGGATTTTGTAACCTATTTTCGATTCATTTCGTACAAAAGTTAGAACCGGGCCCTAAAAGATGCGGTACAAATTGCCGTAGCCATTTGTTGGTCATCGTTAAACTATTGTAACAGCTAATTTTAATTTCGTTTTTGTGCTATTACTTTTGTCTTTTTGGGTTTTTTTTTCAAAACATTTATAAGGGTTGCGCAATATTCATAGAATAAATTGTTATTAAGTAGGGTCGAGATAGTTAGATTTCGGTCAAAATTTGATTTAATTTCTAAAGTGAGTTTTTGTGCAGGACCAGCAGCCCAGGAGTAATTATAAAAGGTTCTCTCTTTAGTCACCCAATCATCTTTGAGTTGCGGACGGATGAGTATTTGTTTTCCAAGATTGTTTCGTTAAAATGTTCCCACTTAAGATAGATAGAAATTTAATCAATGTGGAGTGACAAAGCAAGATTTTGGAGTTGGTCCAGAAGTTGTAATAAAAGTAACAGCTGCACCGGGTCCCATGGGGCCGGGGAAAGCACACATGACCCTAATTGGCCCCGGATCCCATTAGGCCTTTCAGCGGGGAACAATCGCAATGTGGCAGCTTCCCAGGGAAGTTGATCAGGACTCGCGGCAATATGCGCCCTTTGCCCTATTTATAATTGGATCTTTTGTTTTTCGGCGCGCGCCCCATTCATCGAGGGCTGGTGGACTTGTGCAGGGCTACACTAATCCCAAATTGGCTATCAAACTGTGACGGGCGTATTCAGCGTCGGACGTCAAAAGCGTAATTTATTTAGCACGCCGGGGCACATTTGGTGATTCTCATGTTTGTTATTCGGCTGGCCATCGAAAGCGAGATTTTCTGAGTCACTCGCCATTTAATTCCCCCGTCCAACGCGGGGGAAGGCGAAAAGGGCCGGCAGGTAGGTGACCACGTAACGTGGACAGGTGGGCGGGTGTGGCGCCTCATTTTTCTTTTGAAGTGTTTTTAAGAAAATAACAAAAAAAAAATAGATTCCATTCGCCTCTGCAGAGTACTGCGAAAGTGGTCCAGAATCCGACGTCCAACTTTCCTCCTCCGTCAGTGGCAGCGAGGGCGAGGGCGGAAGACGCCCTCTGGTGGAGCGGATGACGCTGTATTGTTTGCAGTCAACTCCATCGAGTTTTTTTTTAGTTTTTATTTAAGTTGCTTCTATCATCTGCGCCTTTTGCATGAACCCACTGGAAGAAACCTTCGAACCTTTCCTTTTCAATTCGGAAAGTTGAAGCAACACTTTCCTTTGTCGATGGCTTCTTGCAGTGCATCCTAGGTCCTTTGTTTGTTTCTCTTCCCACATTAAGTGGGCCCTGGAAACCTCTTCGAATAGCTGCCTGTCCGCAATTTATCGATTTTGATTTATTGCTAATGTTTTCCTCCAAATGGCTCCCCATTGGCTTACATATTTCGAAACTCCAAGGAGTGAGTTCGAGCTGCAAGTGGATCAGCACATTTGAAACTTCCAAAACTAAAATCAGCGCGGGAAGAAGGATGCTCTGTACCCAGCATCAGAACTCCACCCCCGCGCTTCATCTCCGAGCCAACCGAGAGAAGCGCCATCTACAGGAGAAATTCTGGATATCTTTTGCCACTTTCATTTCATCTTCCCGCCAGGGGGAGGGGGCTGCGGTTTAAAATTGAATTGTCAATCGATGAAATTTATTGTTGTTAACAGCAGTCGGAGCCGTGGTGCCTGCACCGCCGCAGGGACGGGGCTGTCGCAGATGAAGATGTGGCCGCAGAGATTGTTTAATAAATTAAGATGTCAACGTGATAAATGTCGACGAGGGGATCAGTCTGCTCGACGAACGTGCGCTCGAGTTCCTCTTTCGATTTTGATTTGAAAATTTTCTCCCAGTGTGAGAGAACGAGTTCTTTTGGCGATTTAATTGCTTTTATTGAACGCAAGGTAGCTGTGGAGCTATTGTGGCATTATCTTTAGAGTTTTATTTCCAAACTACATTCTAAGATGCCTTTATATAAACGTACCTATTTCTTAATCTTCTTCTTTCTTGGATCGGTAATGATACTTACTTAGCTGTGTGGCAGATACCTCAACTGAACTCAACTGTACTAACTCATTTAATTCAAAATTTCACCTAATCGCATCACCGCATCAAGTTCTCTTTGAAATTTGTTTGACTTAAAATTTAGAAATTGTCATTTTCCGGATAATCTCATGCTTGACTGATTTAAGTTTTTCCCTAATATATTGTATAAAAAATATTAGAGTTTAAAAAACTAACTAACACGCTTGACTTTTGAAATTAAATTTGCCAAATTAAAATGGATGATATAGTTCTAGGGAAAACACAGGAAATCAATTTACCCCTACCAAAGCCAAACTTATTAAATTAAAAGAATAAGTTAAATGGAATAATTAAAAGTAATTCAAAACAGCATATGTAGAAGAATTTCGATGCAATTACACTGAGAAAACAATTTAGTTATAATAACTAAGCGCATTTATTTGAAATATTTTTTAAAATATTTGGTCATTAGTAATAAATTTAGTAATAAACACTAAACGCATAGTTAAAGTATATAATCGTTATCAATCGACCATTTACTTGGATATTTTAGTACACATAACGTGAAGACGTGCTTTCTCATAATCTGTAAAACCGCGCGTGTGTGGATAGCTCAGCGGTAGAGGTGCCAGACTACCAATTCGGAGGTTTCTAGGTTCAAATCTAGTGGCAATATAAAATCAACTTTCTAAAAACACATCGGAATGCGATGGATCGGTTGTAGAGCAGCCAAGGCGCCAAGCCGCCAAGCTTCCAATTTGTAGGTCTCAAGTTCGAACTCCAGTCACAGATTAACTATTTTTACATTTAATAATTTTAAATTAATATTTTTCAATAACATTTTTTCTATGGTGCAATATCAATTAAGTTATATTTTCCTTATCGACTGAAAAGTATCAATATTACAGTGGAAACATTTCGCCACATCCAACTTTACGATTTAGTATCTATTACTAAACCTCTTTAACAATAACCAAATCGTTTTCTCAGTGTATTTCATTCGGGCAGTTCGTTAATAATTCATCAAGGAACTAATAATAATATTGAATTCGCAATTTGATCATTGTTTTTTATATCGAGAGCAATTTCTAAAAGTTGAATTTTGTGTAGTAATAGCTTTCATATTACATTTCAATCTGGCAATTTATTCGGAATTTCAGTGCTCTCTTTTTGATTAACTTGTGTATTTAATCCATGACGGCTATCCCTTCAGAAATAATATCCTGTTCGCTGAGGAGATGTGACTTTAATTCAATAAACTCGCTCCCCGATAATTATTGAGCGCGTCCACATTTATTTGTCCACTATCCTTTGGTTAAATTGCAATCTCTCGTTATTTTGCCGGTGTAAAAAAAAACAGATATTGAAATTTTTATTGAATT
Source organism: Machimus rusticus (assembly GCA_951509405.1). NCBI lineage: Eukaryota > Metazoa > Arthropoda > Insecta > Diptera > Asilidae > Machimus > Machimus rusticus. The sequence continues at coordinate 7,357,067 of OX608051.1, forward strand.
TCCTGCATCACTGCACACGCTGTGCTTGGCACGAAAATATGCTGCAGTGTAGCTGTGCAAACCTGCAAAAGAAGCGTGACTACATAAAATAGTTCACAAATTAACAGAATTCACAAGACCAAAATAACGAAAATTGTTACTAGTGGTGGCATAGTATTTCAGTTGTTGTATGGAGCATCGGCAAAAAATACTATGCAGACTTACAAAATATGTCGGGCGTGAAATAAATGTTAACCTATGTGAGAGAAAAATAACAATTTTTAAAATATCCTTCCCACAACGAATTTTGAAATAAACTATTAATTGTATTGCTTAATAGACTCATTCTAGCACTAAATCGTTTGGCTTTTACATATTTAAAATTTATAAAATTGAAACAGGAAAATTCAAATATTACGAATCTCCTATGCATTTAAAAGTCGTTTTCCTTTGGGTCAATGAATAGAATAGAAAAACTTAAAATGGATTATTTCGAAACGGCGTTTTCAAATTTTATTTTATAGATAAAGTTATTTTAAATTAATTATTTGTTTTAAACCCGACCAAATGTAGGTACCAATTTTGGTACACCGTTGACTTTAGATTACCATGTTTATAAATTTTATTTTAGATATCTACTTAAAGTGAAAATTATTTTCGTAAAACTCGTCTGCTGTATACTAAAATTTTAAAAATAATAATATAATTTCTAAATAGTGATATATTTTATTTGTGTTATTACGATATTAATACACTCATAATAAATTTTATTGTTTGAATTTGAGACACAGGTGAACACAGTTTAAAAGTTTTAAAAAGTATGATCTGCAAGAATCTTGCAATTGAACTTTATCTCAGTTTTATAAGTCAAGAGTTTTTGGTCTCAGTCGTGCAGAAAGTGTAGAGTTTCAGATGTGTCAAAGCTATTTATAAGTAAGAACGAAGAAGCAAAATTAAAATATATATTACCTAATACTGTAATTTTCTGTTGGCGTTTTAGAATGAGGAAAAAAATGTTCAAAAACCTTTAAATTATTACCTTAAGAGATTGTCCGAGAATTAGCAGCTTTCATAAAAATTTTCTGCCAGAGTTTCACTTTTGTCCGCTATTGGTTCGATTTCAAACTATGGCAGGTTTTTTAACCATTTTTAGTAATTTGTTCTGATAAATCTGCGATATAATATTTTGCAACTTTGTATCACAAGGAGCGCCGTAAAGCGTGGAGTTTATTATCCTGACTAAGTCTACGATTGATAAAAGTGTTGGTCAGAACGTTTATTTGGTTGATCGTATTATCAATGTGTAGCTTATATGTTAAGGGTTTGTCAAGACTGATTCCAAGGTATTTTACACTGTCGCATCATAATATTTGTTATTTGTTGTCCATATAAGTAGTGATTGATTGGGGGTGGAAGACTTTCACAAACAAAATTACAAGTATGTATGTGATATTGAATAGTAGTTATACCTAGAAATTCGTATTTCACTAATGTCCACTTTGTATATGTCCATTTTATCGACCGTTTTCGTGATTCACTGAATTCATGGTTTTCAATAACTTTAAGTCGGCTTTGTGTGTCAAAAGCGTCATCCATCAAGGAAGAATCGTTTAACTATCCCCAAAGCCAAACACGAGCCCCAAAACTTGAATAGGTGTAATCTGATAAACATGAGTAAGAGTTCGACGTCATCCCAAAAATTTTATCGCTTCATCGTCTCCTTTTCTTCTGTAAACTTTGATGACGCCAAAGGAAAAAAAAACAAGACTAAGAAAAGGACGAAGACGCAAGAAGAAGAAAAAATTGAAAGCCATTAACGACGCTGAGCAGGCAACTCAAAAGCTTTCCGTTTCGCACTTCCCGGCCATCCCCCCAACCCACATACCCAGATATTGTCATTTTGAACCATTCAAAAACTGAATGGAAACATACACGAAAATCCCGGAGCTCTTCCCGGCAGCCTTTCGGTTCACAGCTCCTCTAATCTGAACACATGTCCTCGGGAGGACATGAAGGATCAATCGTAACATATTTGTGTACACAAGAGCCAAAGAAGAAAAAAAGGAAAAAAAAAATAACCAGGAAGTGGGTTCTGAACCCAGAGAAAGGGTCCTTTTGCGAAAACCTTTCAAGCCGAATTTATCTGAAGGGCCACTGTATAAACACTGGCACCATTGGCACGCTTTATTACAGTAGCGACGGGCCCTAATCGGTCCGGAGATTAATTTTCTCCGAATAAGAGATTTTCACTCATCACTTGGCGAACATAAAAAAAATAAAACTTTTCTGTCACCCTCTACATTTTTTACTGGCCTTCGGAAAAAAAGGTCGTGTTTCGGGTATTTGTCGAGGACCCTAGTCACTGACCTTTCGGGAGGAAACTCAATTGTGGCCTATATTGCATGATAAGTGCTGCCATCACTCGGTTGTCTCGAACACTTGGGCGTGACTTATCGTACCCTTTTGGAAAATTACAACTGAACTCTAATCACAGAAATTAATGAAACACTATTGACACAGCATTTTCACATTTGTAGTGTCATTAGTCATACCCGTTTGTCAGTGCAGAGGTGCCATGGTATGGAGTTTAAATAATTTTTTGATAGTTTATGGAATTCTAAACTATAACTAACCATTCAACAAAATAAAATAACCAAATGGAAAAAGTAAAGAATGAGGGTTTCGCTTCGATTTCAATAAAGTTGCGCAGGTGCCTCCTATTTTTCCAAAAACGGATGAATCTAAAAGAACTTTGCGTTGGTCGGTTATATTTTGGAAAATATTTGACTTTTAATTTTTGACATTTGTAAAAATTATAAGTTCAATATTTGTACTGCAAAATTCCTTTGCATCTGCACAATTTTAACAAAATCCGAAATAAAGCTACGTACACTGTAGTATACTTCACATCATTTTTACTGCTTATTAACAAAAAAACACAATAGCCTGAAAACAAGTAATATTTATCAATGAATTCCAATAATAAATGTATATTTTTTCATTTAAAACATTTAAAACTTTGCAAATAGGGAATCTCTGCGTTTTTCTATTTTTAACCCCTTGTAGCCCCTTGTGACAGTTCTGTTACAAACCATTTTAGTGCTCACAAGATTTAAAACAAACACTTAAATCCATTTTAAACCCATTACAGTGCAAGTACACGAACAGTTCTCTGCAACCTTATTACACATTTTCTCAAAAATTTTATGATTTTGACTTGATTTATTTGAATTTTATTCACCGTGAAAATGCTAAAGAAGGCTGTGTATAAATTTTGAAAATGGAATAAATTAAAAATCAATGTTTCTTCGTGTTATCTAGTACATATTTTTGTGTAAACCCACATATCTATTCAATGTATTAAATAAAATCTTTTTAGTTTCGGAAAATTTTTAGAAGTTTTCGCATTATAGCTGTCATGCTACCTTTCTTGTACTCTTTTTTATTGTTTTATTATTTTTGGAAACCTATCAAAACAGGCTGCAGGGAGTTAAAAGTATTCATGTAAATTCCATTTACATTCAATATCATTATATAATCGTTGCTGCGTCTGTTACTAGTCACCGTATAACTTCTGAAAAGCAAACCCATTGTGAGGCGCATGGCTTCCAAAGTTAATTTGTATTTTTTTATAATATGTAGGTAAATAAAAATTCATTATACTTACATTTTGTAGCTGATTTTGTTGAATTTATGTTTGATGTTGTTGAATATATAAGTCTTCTCGTTTGTGTCTTCGCTTGAAGAACTTAAAAAAAAAATTAAAATTATTAAAACTTTGTCACGTTATACGTTAAAATATTACTCAGCGAGCTGAAATTTTAGGTTACCATGGGTCAACAAAAAGTAGTCACACAGGAAAATTGAAATTAAAAAAGTTTATTTCCCACCCTGCAATTCGGTTAAATTAAAAAGGGTATAAGGTGTGAGAAGTTTCCCTTCACTGTCGTCGACAGGACAACATTTAGCGAAGTATATTGAAGGGGTTTTTAAATTTTTCATCCATCCGATCCGGCACGATGTCTAAATGAAAAGGAATTGTCAAGTGCTAACCCTCGAGTTCATCCAATTAGAAAAAGCAAAGATCCAATTAATCAACAGCTTAGCGAAGGGTTAAAAACTTTGAAAAGAACCCAAATTGAGGATGCTGCTCTGTATAAACATTTATTAAAATTCCACCTTGTCGGTCGCAAAAAAAAAAAAAAGAAAAAAAATCTGTCAAGGTGAGAGCGATATCCCATTTAGGTAACCCCTCAGAAATTCCTGAAAAAAAAACAAAATTTCGGTGAAAGCCATGAAATAAAAACGACCGAAATACAAAACTGAAAAGAGGCCCAAAAGTATTACAATGCAATTAGAAAATTACTTTAGATGCCCAAATGAGGAGAAAAGGTAAACGAAGGCGACCGAAATTAATCAAGGGAAAACCTGAGGGTTTTTACCGATGAAAAAAAAAACTCTGTATAAAAGGGTAAGGCCCTGGTAATGGGATTAAACGAGTAAGGCGCACCCGGCAGAGCGGGGCGAGGGGGCCGACATATTTAAGAGGGTTTCAGACCTATTTTTTATCCCCGGAAAAGACCAGAAGGTGCATGCAACAACACCTTCTTTGATCTTGCGCCAACAAATTGCTCCGGTTACCTTGTCCTGAGCGCTCAGAGGGTGCTTTGCTTGGTAGTCACCCTTTTAACTAACTATCCCCTAATTGCGCCAAGTAATTTCGTGTTTTCCTAATGAGGCACATTAATCAGCCAAATCCCCGGAATTCTTCGAGTACCTGCGATGACTGATATTAATTGGCAGAAACAATGAACACGTCGACGAAACCGCCTTCACGCGATTTATTTCATTTTCGCACTTGTTAAAGGAAGTAACTTACCGAAAATTTCTCTTTATATGTGCCACAGCCCTTAGATCGACAGTGTGGTGGTAAATGAATGAGAAATCAGTGCGTTCAAGAAAATCCCCTTAATGTAATGTCAATTTATATTTTCGTGGAGAACCTTTTACACCCACCACACGTGGTTAAACCACCACATTCCAAAACCCGCGAAATAGGTGCGGATGCGGAAAATAATACAGTGGCAGAACGTAAAATCCTACCAAAATCGGATTAAATCTGTTAACAAATAGGTTTCGTCAGTCTCACAGAGATACATCGTGTATGTCACGGTACAGGGCACAGTCCTGGAAAATATATACGCTCGTGTGAATCGACCTTAAGGGCCTTTTAAACTTTGGGAATGTTCATTACTTTCTGTATTTCTTTCCTCTGTATTTTCCCCCACCTGCCCTCATCAATGAGGGATTAAATGAAACTTTTCTGCCGAGAGAAGCCGCCCTAGAAGTATGCCATCCATTACAGAATTTCGCCCTTGTGCAAATTCCATTTATTTTGTTCAAAAAGGACATACAGGTGAACAAATGGTTTAGCTAAGGTACTGACTACACATCCCACAAAAACTCATTTCGTAAAGTTTCCCTTTTCTTTTTCTAGTAAAATCCACAAAATTTCATTTCCAGGAAAGGTTTGCTTGGCCTTTGGATTATATTAAGTTCATATCTAAACGAGCTTGAACATTTATTAAATATATTAAATTTATTGTAGTTCATCACTACGTATGGACACAATATGTACATATGTAGGTTTGTTTTTAAAATTTCTTCAAGTTTGGTCTACGAAAAATTAATGAATACTTTATTATCTCCATGATATAAAAGCCAATGTCTAATATTTTATATTTTATCTTTTTTTTTTACAAAATATAAGTAGATATAAATATGCGTTTTTTGTAAAAGTTGAAAAAAAAGTAAACGAATAAATTTTTCTTATCTAATTGTATGTATTGCATTAGATGCGTTTTTTTTCGCAATTGGACACGGCTTATGGAATTCAATTCAATGAAAAATTACCTAACTAATCTGATCCGGGTTCAATTGTGAAAAAAACACAACTATTATTTTGGAAGAAATACCTACTTCTAAAAATTTACCAGACAACAGAAAAAAGTTGTTTTGTGAACTTTGATTTTGGTTACTACTAAGGATCCCCCAAAATATCGGATACAAATAATTTATAACTATAAAAATAAATATTCAAATTTTTATGATTATTATTAAAGTATTAAAATACTATATTGAACTGAACGGTATTTTTTTCTATGTCAAATCTCATATTTAATTAATATTGATTTATTTAAGAAAGTTCTAGAGATACAATCAGATAAAGTTAATATTCGTTGAGAAATTAATTAAAATATGGTTAATAGGCATATTGAATAGTCAACATTTATTTTTATATTTTAGAAAAAGTAAAAATTTTAAATTTGATTACAATAAAAAATAAAATCCAGTCTTTATTTATTCTTGAATGGTACATATATATATTTAAAAATATCAAATGAAATGAAATGCTTTTTTCCAAAAAATAATTCTAATTTGATATTCTTCACAAATTCCACTAAACCACTCAAGTAGAATGGAACATTGTAGTTTAAATAACTTGGCAGTTGGTGCTATTTCGGGACAAGGCTTTTTGCCAAAAACTACTGTAGAACTAGGTACATTTAAATTAAACATTGTTTTCTTACAAGTACACACAATAATTTCCCAGGGGCTTACAGGATAATTTAAATCTTACCGAGAAAATGCTAATCCCCAAAACCCCAAAGCAAGCTCAGGCACATAATCCTCAGGTCTATTCTCCCGGAAAATCCACTTAATTCACTGCAAAGCACGCGTATAATTAATACGTAATTAAAAAGATAAACAACCCGCCAAAATGTAAGATGCTTTTCTTTCTCGACTCGCATGCTTCTCATGCAAGGAACTGGGTCCAGGGCAGGAACGAAGAAAATTCCCTTTCTTGTTCAGCGACAGGTTTTCAATAAGATTCCCTCGACTACAAAATTGCTCCGGAGTCCTTTTTAAAGACTGTTTGTCGTCTGGTGCAGCAGAACCGCCATGTGCATCTCCATGGATACATAACCTAAAAAAAAAGATTAAACCGCGAAATCACAAGTATGAACCTCATGGTCTCATGAAAATGGAGCCTCGGGTCCGCATTTTGAGCGCCATCATGAACTGAACGCTGAGGGCCTTAGAACCCATTTCCCAACAAACCCTTTTTTCGATTCTCCGGAAAATGGGAAGGTGCACTCTCCGTTGGTCTCCGTTGTTTTAATTTAAATTTGCGTTTTTCAGAACCTTTTTGTGTACCTTCCCCGGGCATAGCAAACACATAGTATATTTTTCGTGGATAGTCAAGTTGCACTTTCATGCGACCGACACGATAGTTTTTCGCGTCCACTGTTTTTTTAGGGTTTTTTACGGTCCCAGCGTTCGAGGAGCTCTTTTGCCACCTACTCGGACACTGTCAGAAATTCGTCCCTGATCCTGTGGTATTTTTCCCCCATTTTCCGGACTTTTATTTTATTACTTTTAGCTTTCAGACAATTTCAAATTAAAATGGCGTAAACACGCTTGATGAAAAAAGAAAATCCCTCTGGAAGTGTCGGTGAGAGTTACAACACCTGTGTCTTGTTGGGGCTTAAATTAGAGGTGTTCACGTTTTAAAAACGATGGCATAAATTTCGTTTCAATTTATTAGCGCTGCAGTTCCGAATATTTACCTTGCGCTTGAAAAATATTTTTTTAATTACATAACTGGAGTTTTAGAAACTGCCCTTTAATAGATGAGAAAAGGTAAATTAAAAATAAATAAAGATGTTTTACCTTAGTCCTTATCCCATTTTTATAACTAACTAACATTTCTAGAGGAATTTCGGTTCTATATTCTGTCTTTTTAAAATATTTGGCATAAATTGAGTTTAAAGGCTTCACGGATTCTGATGACAATTATTATTATTTCTTGAGATGTTTAACTTTAAAATTCTACACAGTAATTGTTTTCCACCGCAATTTCTCCATACTCTCACAATATTTTGGTGAAAATTATGGAAAAGTTCTTTAATGTTTATGTAAATTGTCCAGATTTACTCGATGCAGTTAATTCATGTACCTATTAGTAACTTATGTGCTTATTAACTTTTAAAAATTCTACGAAAGGAAATGAATTAGCATCTTTTTTGAACCAGTAAGGACTATTTATCGTTCTTTAATACCAAAAATAAAATTTTGTATAAAATATATGTATGTAAGTTAAAAACCTTAAAATTAATATTTAGGGCGAGTGGATGAAATTGCTGATACTAGGGTCGAAAATAGTGCTTTCAATAAAGAGTACAAAATATAGAATTTTTAGAATTTATATAGGCCATGTATTTCGATTCAGGATTTCGGTGCTATTTTTAATTCTGTCTTCCAATCAATGTATTAAAATTAAAATGTCATAATTATAAATTGGCGACAGTTTGTAACTGGATTTTGTCTTTGGGTAGTCATATTTAAAAACTGAATAAATATCTTTGAATTTTGGTTTGGTATCATACGAGTATTAAAATGAAGTGATTTTTGAGTTGCTTTTCCTCTTGAAAAAGTACACCGAACTAAGGTTGCATGGTTGAGACTTTCCTGTATCTTTTCGTTTTATCCGGAAAGTGGAACTATTCCGTCACCCGGATGCACAGAAATTGCATGCCTTTCTCGTTTCCGTTGAAGGAAGATAATGCACGAAAATTGTTTAAAGACACAATATTTGCGCAGTGTCGCTGAAAGGAATTTCAATCTTCTAAAAGAAAACGTCAGCTGGCATGGAAAAATATATACAATATATAAAATATATCCAACCTTTTCGTTCCTGTTGCATTGATGCGTTTCGCTTCGGTATCCTGTCGAGTTGCATCGCTGCCCCGGGTGCAGGCGAAGGTTCTTCCAATAAATGTCAATTTCCCGTCTTTGTTTATTCGAAGTTCTTTTGAATCTTGAAGATGGATGAGATGCAAACCGAAACGACATGTGCCGAACTTAAAAAAAAAAGTCGCCTTTTTCATCTCGTTCGCCGGGATCTGTTCAGTGTATTTCACCTCTGATAATACTGAGGGCGTCCCAAATGAATAATTTATTCCCGGCAAATTTCAATTTCGGAATATTTTGATGAGCTCTCCAGGAGGTGAAGGAATTAAAAATTCCACCTGGAACGTCTGGCCACCAACAGCGGGGGCGTTATTGGCTTCCCTAATTATCCCGGAGCTCTCCAGACAGACAGACGATGGTGCGAGTGCAAAATGCGAATTTGACGGACAAGGATTACGTCAAGGGCTGTCTGTCTGTCATGTCTGTCTGTTTGTGTGTCGAACCGCGACATCTCGCGCACCATCATTTCACCGTGGTGGCAGACATCACTCATGACCAGATCCCGTCATCACAGGACCTTTCTCGCAAATTTTAAAGAGATTTTCAATTAAAAGTTGGATTTTATGAATTTCCAGACGAGGGCAGTCCCGGGCTAAATTAGTCCCTCGTCGATAGTGAAAGAGGGCGACATGGACACAGCGAGCCCTCGTCTAGCCTAATTATGTCGCACGGACCTAGGGAAGATAATTAATGCGCCCCCGTGACGTACAAAAGAATCCAGAAGACGCGGATTTTTTAAGGGACAGAAAAAAAAACCTATCGAGAAAACAGGAGAGGATTTTAAATGAAGACAGAGGCAGAGTGGCGGGAAGACGTGCAAAAATCCTCCTCAGGGTGGCTAAGATTTTTTCACGTTCTCATGAATATTCAAGGAAGCGGAAAAGCGGCCAGATCGTTTATCATTCAGAATATTAATCAAAGCGAGAAATCCAAATTGGACGACATTCCGTGACACTCGAAAGTGTGCCTGACAACGAACCTACAAAAGGAGCTCTAAGAAACTCGTGGTGTTTTGTAATCCCAGGGGATTTAAGAATTGGTTGCTTCCGGGATGGCTTAAAATGAGCTTTAAGCCTAATGGAGTTTAATGATTTTTTAAAACCAGCAATTACAGCAATTACGCTACATTTGTCACATCCATAGCATTCTGATTAGTGTAACATGAATTTATTTGGATACATTCACTTAAATTTCAGTAACAATAATTAAAGATCGTAATAGAAATATCCATGTTTAAAATGAAATCGAATTTAGTGGTTTAACCCTTGCAGAACATACCTTTTTTTCATTCATGTAAATACACTGGGTCAATCTGACCCAACACACATTTTGATCGTTTACCATTTTAAATTGATGAGTGCAATCATCTTGAATTCCAGATGTGCATACATATTTAAAAAATATGGTTTGAAAAAAAACCTAATTTGCGAAAAAAAAATGTATATTAAAATATTTCTGGCTTAAAATTTGCAAGTATATTGTTGAAATGTATTATAATAAAGAAGAAAATTGTGCTCTAGTGTACCTGCAACAAAAGGTAGATATTTCATTTTGCTGGAAAGTCATGTTTGTCGCATCGTTGGCTGTATTATAATCTGAACATGATGTGTTAGTGTTTGACTGTTACTAACCCATTATAAGAACTGTTGTCATCTAAACTTCTCACTATTGCTCACTATTGTATTTGCAGTCGTTCTCACCATTGTATTTACTCGAAAAAAGTATATTGAACTATTTTGACTTCATTATGCACTATCACTTTATATTAAAAATGTTTATTCGGAGCAAACCGACACTTAGTAGGTGCACAATAGGGTCAAAATGACCCTGTACCAACTTCGAATAATTCCCAACACCTATTGCATGTTACGTTTTACAAAGCAAGCATTTTGATGTAGTTATACTTAGTCTTAGACCTGCGAATTTTTAGCATGTTTTGAAGATAGTTAGGATTAAACTCAAGGTAGGAGTGAAATTGACCTTGTGTGTTTGCAAAGGCTATAAGTATGTATAGTATAAATTAAAAATTAAATTATGCGATTTAAAGGGATACATCCTATTAAATTAGCATGATCAACTGATAACTTTTGCAAAATTCATATATACCAAAAATTTATTGTTATTAATTTCAATGTATTTGAACTATTAAATGAAACATTTATTTATTTATTTTTGTTATTGTTATCTCAATTCTATGTGAACCTAGATTATTAGAAGTACTTATTTCATATTTTTAATTCTATTATCTAATGGAATTAATTTCCATTTGAGCCTTGTTCTAAAATGTAATATATGTTGTTCGCCCTATTTGAATTTCACTATCGCAAAACATTTAGTTTATGTTTATAGTCTTTTGATAAACACCTTTTTAAAGATAGATGAGTTATTATAATAATTTTGTTTATTGAATGATCAGAACCTTAAAAAGATAGTATTAAATGTTGGTACTAAAGTGAGAAATATATCAAAGAATATTCGTACAAAATGAATTTTTTCTGTTAAACTCCCTAAAGAAAGAAAGAAATTTATTTTTTCTATTAAATTGTGTTATAAACTTAAGTATGAGAGCCGCCACAATGGAATAATGGTTTCAAGCCGCAAAACATATTTCCCTCGTGAATTTCCGCAATAAAGTCCCTCACTTTCGATGTTTATCGCCGATAAATTTTTAAAATTCACGAACTCGAACAAGAAGTTGCAAGTTGTTGCGCTACTAACAAAAGGTTCTGTTTCTGTTGTTCGGACATGGGAGCTCAGCGGCAGCGCCGATTAAAGTAATGGAAATGACTGTAACTGGAGCAAAAATGAATCCCAGTTAGAAAATGTGCCATAGAACCAATTAGCGGGCTACAATGAGTGCAGAGGGATAGGAGCAAACTTGTAATCCAGTCAGCGTTTGTTCCACCAGTGCCAGACACACTGCGAACAACAACTGCAAAAAATTTCAATTTCCTTGATGGAAAAATCTTTTTCGCTACGTCGTTATGGAAACATGGATAAAAGTCGATAGCATTGAACAATCCACCGGGAATCCCGCGGAAACTTTGGGTTCTGACGTAAAAAATGTGGATTTTCAGAGAGGAGGAATGTAATCGCAGAGTGAAAAAACCAACCGGAATTATACTTCCTCTTTCTTAAAACGTACTTAGAGCTGAGTCATCTGCCGAATTTTATTTTCTTAGAAGATTCTTTTTGCGGGATGTAAGAAATGCTTTTCATAGAATACTCGGGATATTTCCGTCGCGTCAAGAAATTGCTGTGGCTGTGGCCTTATACCTAGTTAGTTATATACCTTACTCCTGTGACAGTAGCCTATACATTCAGGCATACTGCCGAATGGTGATGCTGGCGAAACTTTAGTGGAAATTCAATTTATCATGATTCCCAAACTCATTTTCATAAATCAATTCTATTTTTGACTGTCCTGCAGTTTTCTTCTATGGCGAAATGGACATGTATAAATAGCAGAATTATTGAGATGGGTAAATTAAATTAAATGGTTTATTTCCATAGTACATTTATCACATTTTGGTGAATAGATAAATCGTAAGAGATATTTATGTATTATTCTTAACAGTTAACATCCTAAACATTGTAAGCCATACATTATCCCAGTACCTATTTAACAAATTTATCAATTTCCATCAGTAATAAGCTTTAAATTAGAATTTTTTAGATTTTGTTAAATACTACTTTTGCTCTTCTATATTTGTTATGAATGGAATAGAAAAGTTTTTCTTTGCTACTTTTTGAAACATGTACTTTTTTTTAAAGAAAATAATAACACCTCCATCATTTCCAAGAATGTTGAGAAATTGTTTCTAAATCATTTTATCTTACATTATTAAAAAATGCGTGAACGACTTTTAAAGTATTCACGTCAAGTTTTTTTTGTTTCAATTAAAAAAACGCAACTTATTTTGTAAGCGAAGTTAATCTTACAAGGGTGAAATATCTCAAAAAGTAGGAATAAATAGAATTTTCAAACAAAGTTGTCGTGAATTTTAACTTTGGCCCTGATTGGTAGGATATGTTTCCGAAAAATAATAACAAAATATCATTAAGATAAATAAACTACCAACAGAAATCATTTGAACTTGCAGAATGTTAATTTCGAAAGGTCACATAACTATTTAATGTATTCCTTTATTGGCCATTAGTAATTTATGAGCTTAATTCTGTTTACTTTTCGGTTGATTTATACCAATTCAAAATTGTCATAAAACTTGCACCATGAAAATGAATTTTATGGCATCGTTAGGTTGATATATCATAGTTAATCGCTTTATAGGTTAGAATAGTTTTTGGCTGAGATTCATGGTTTTAAAGTTCAAATATAAGTGAAAAACAGGTATTCGTTTAAAAGAGCTATATTTTGAAAGGGTGGGTATATTACAGCAATTCATTTTGTTTAAATTACGTAAAACAATAGAAGATATAAGCTTTTATAAAGTCTAAACCATAATCGGCTTTTATCTTTGAATTTTATCCATTCTCCACAAGAAGTAACTGTCTATTTCTGAAAATTGGCTCCAAAATTCTTATTTCTGATCAAAACAAGCTATGTAGCTTAAGATGTGTAGCCGAAATGTCCCTACCAAAATAAAATACTTTTCGAACTAATTTGATGACTATTTTTCTTTGCTTCAAAATTTTAGTATACAGTAGATTCACAATGTGAATATTGCTTTATGTGTTCATATGTGTATTGTATTACAGTATTTTTCTTATTCTCAAATTTAATAAAATCTAATAAAATCTAGTTCATTTTGATTCAGAACAAATCAAAATTAGGTAACTTCACAGGTAATCAAAAGTGGATTCAAAATGTGTACAAAATTAGTTAAATAAAGCATAGGTACTAAAAGAATGAAACTTATTATGTATATTAACTGGTTTCATTAGTGGGCTATCAAGTCAATTCTTTTGACTTCTTTCAGAAAATAATTTAATTATGAAAAATTGTTTATCATGCAAATTGTTACTTTAGTACAGGCACGGTTTTCGCAGAACATCTCAAATTCAATTATTAAAAAACAAGATAATTTTTCTATTTGCGAGTGCCAATTTTACACTATGTCCCGCTGTGTGACAGATACTATTGTAATAAAAAATGAATACATATATATCTTTCTATAAAAAAAATTTCAAGGGAAAGCTGATATCTTGTATTAGGTATTGTAATTTGTTTATTTACATATTATAACATATTTTTACATTATACTGAAATGAAAAAGTGGCAAATATACTCTAATATACATACACCTTCCTAGAAAACCTTCAAAACCTTTTAACTGCTAGCTAAAATTGAGTTTATCCTTTCAAAAATTTGTCGAAAGTTTTCATGTTACAATAATTGCGTTCCGACAGAGCCGCATCATATACGCTAATATTTGGCGTCTCGTACTTGACAACATTCCTCAATGATTTAGGTAGCCGCCTTGACAAGTTTCAATTTAATTTCCCTTCTCAAAGACACTGAAGCATTCCGACGTCTTCTAATAAAAATTCCACCGAAAGACTGCACGTCCCATCGGCCATGCATGCGAATGAGGCAGGTGCGGGGGCGTCGTGAGTGCGGCGGCGAAAACACATTTAAATGCCAAAGTGCTCCCCGAAGTACCGAGCAATTTATCCCTTCTTTGATACACCGATGCCCCCCACGTTGGTACACAGGAGCGCCACGTTTGGGGCCACCTCTGATACCACAAATTTTATCTCCTTAGCGTGTACCTTCACCTGGTTGATGGGCTACAAATCGATTTTCTGTGCTTGCGGTTGGATTGCCTACCCCCGCAGCCCCATCTGCCGGGGGGTGGGGCTAAACAACTTTGGTGTCCTGCCAGGGTCCCGGGTACTCAAGTGTATATCACGTTGACATAATGCGATTAAAAGTTCAGAAATACTTGTAAATTGTTCGGCCTGATAATGTTGTTATGGTTGACGAACTGGGAACTTGGTGTACGTAATGCGGGGGCGTGGCACTTTATGACGGAGGGGAAGGTTCCTCCCAAAATCAGTAAAGTGACGTATCATTTCGGAATAAATTCTAGGTTTATTGGCAAACATATTTGAGATAAAACAAACGAGAAACTTGAGTGGAGCGTAATATGTATAACATATTCGTATGTTATCAGCCTTTATAAACATAATTTACATATTAGTTTAATAACCATTTCAATCCTGAAATTAAGAAACAATTAATATTAATTTGTATTTGGATAGCACTAATAGACATACCAATGGTGTGTACGCAGAGGATACGTCAAAGAGCGGTTGATTTCTTTTCGACTCCCAGATATCCACTCTGATATCTCAAGTTTCATTTTTGAAACTGATATAATATTTATAAAGATATTTCGGTTGGACATTCGAAGTTTCAATCGACAGTTTAATTTTTGTTTTTGTTTTAGTGAACTTCGTTTTAGTAAATGTTAATAGCCGGCCACATACGGGACGGTTTTTGGCGTGTGTGGGCAACTTGATGTACAAACTTAAAACCGTCCCAAATATTTTCGACATTGGATTGTGGAATCGCGATTTCTTTCTTGATTTTAAATGTCTCTCTAGAAATGAAAACCAACACCGTTTGTGGGTAAAATGGCGTACAAACAGAGTCTGTCACAAAGAGTGCCCCAAATAATTGGCCAAAATTATCCTAATAGATGGACCTTGAATTTTAAATCAAAATGCGTGCGAAATGAAAGTTTTGATAAAATACTCTTCTCAAAGAAGTTTCAAGGTGAACATCTGTTTCATTGATTAATTTTAACTTCTCAATTTATATTCAATTATTTGAAAAGTTTTATCAAAAAATTTAGAGAAAAAATTATCTTTGCAATCAGATTTTTATTGCGATTTAGAAAAAATTTGTAGTGTTTTGCAGTGGGGACGTAGAATACATATGTATATGTATGTAGACAAAATATTATATAAAAACGGGCTAAAATCGCAAAGCGTGATGTAGTTCTAATTTATTGATATGTTGTTAGGACCAGTTAGAGTAGTGTAAACCCAAATTTGCAGCTTTGAAAAATCTGTGCTTGCTGCGTAATACGTGAAAATCTGCGACATTGTTTTCAGTTGCCTTATAACTCATAAACTGTGCATTTGTTGATATTAGTCGTTCCTGCCATTTTTCAAGTACATTAAATTTGCAACAATTTAAGCCTAGCCACAGTTCTGGGCCTTCATTGGTTTTCAAAATGTGGTTATTTTTGTTCTTCCAAAAAATTGAAAAACATGCAAAGTGGAAAGCAGCGCAAACTCTGTAATTTTAATGAAACACTTCGTATACTATAATAGTACTTTGCAGGAAATTATTTTTTTCTGAAAAATTGGTTGATGAAATAGGGCTGTGCTCAGATAATCAACAAAGCACAGCTATTGTAATTGAAACTACCTACCTATCATATAATTATGATTAAGCTCCAGATTAAAATTAAAAAATAAGCAGATTCGAATGCTACGTATTGTTTTACAAGATATTTCCGCACATGGTGTATATAAACAGATAATTATCTTTCGAATTGAGCTCCTCGCGAAAAGAAAAGGAAAACAACACTTCACGGGATTGGAGTTCATGCACTCGGAGCTAAATTGGATTTAATAAGGCTGAGTACGTAAATTTCGAAAACAAGCGTAATCTCTTCCCCGGAAGCGGATCTTATCTCAAAAAAGAGCCCTCCTCCGTTTCAGCTCGAAAGCAGATTCCAATTTACTTTCCTACAAGCGGAAGACATTACGCGTGTCTCTCAAATCCAATCAAAATTATTGCGCCCGGGAAGAGGACCCACACGCCGCCGAACTGAAGCCGGGCAGGGCTGAAGAAGGCCTTCCGAGAGGCCTTCCCGTCCCGCCGAAAGAAGGCGTACTGCACGACTACTTGGAGCACATGTCTCAGGCGAATTATCCGGCCGGTGATTAAAGCTGGGGCTCCTCCGAGAAATCATAGATGAGCTGGAGCCCTATAAACCCCCAAAATTGGCAATGCAATAAAAGCCGAACAATGAAGGGGCGGAGATTACGAAAAACTGAAACTTCTTAAGATACGTAAGCCTTTGAGGACTGTTCTAATTATCTGCGAGGAGCTGCGGGTGAGGCTGGGAGCTCCGACGAAGGGTGTGAATAATTACAGAAGTTGGCGAAACCGAGTGTTTTCGAGGAACACGTTTTTCATATAAAAACGACTGAGCTGTAAGCAATTAGCTTTTCTAATTTTTCGGAAATTACTTTGTTGTCATGAGATTTTCTGGTTTGCAAAACATCCTAAAAAGGTACTAAAACGTAGGTACTTACATATGAAGAATTACGGGGAAATTAAACTTTTTACTTTCTATGTATCTCTTGCTTTGTACTTATACGAACATTAAATTAAATACATTGTTCTAACTTGGGACATTATTGAAAAGCATTAAAATCAATTACTTTTAATTACAACTTTAACTTATTTGTAACGATGACAGCAATATATTGAAGACAAGCACGCATTTCTATAGTTAATTGCTGTAAGTAAATAAGCAAAATCTTCAAAAATTCAGATGAGTATCAAAGAGGAATCTAAAAGAGATTTTGTCATTAAATTTTACATTAATTTCAAAATTTCTAACTTTCGATTGGTTTGCTTCTGGTATAAGGTAAATCTCAATTAACGTATGTTTGTTCATTTTAAAGTCCTCATTCACTCACTATGAATTTCATAACTGATATTACTCTTTTTAAATTGTAAGAGAAATTACATACACATATGCATGTATACATATTCCTCAATTCAGTTTTTTAATTGCAATATAGATAAGCTTATTGCGTGAGTATATGTATATGAATATATTATTCGTATTATCGATTAAGTGTTAATTGGATGGACTTTTAAAAATATTGTTAGAAAATTTGCCTTAATTGTAATTCACACTCAATGTTTCATGATAAGATCTGGCTGGTGCCCCGGATCCAAACGCTGACTACTTTTTAGGCTCATATGCCTTGATGGAAGAAGTGCAAATCAGGGCCTCTTATCGGAATTCAGTGGACACTGAATAAGAATTTTTTCTACTCAGAACCAGCACAGGGTCATACTTACAAATAGCGAAAGTTTAAGTTACCTATTAATTATGCGTGCATGAACAAAATTTTAAAAAAAAGGTGATATAATCAGGAATAACATCTTTGATATAATCAAAAATATATATATTATATATATTTTTGAATGAGATACCATAACCTTCATATAGCAAGACGACGCAACCAATGATGAAAACTGCATTAAAATGTATTCAGCGGTTTTTGATATAACCGCGGACATAGAGACAGACGTTGTCGGAGAACTTTATATTTTATATTAGAAATAGAGAAATTCGTGGGAAGTTCAAAATGTCATTGAATGTAATATTAGGTATGCAAATTACAGATTCTAAACGGCTTAAACTCCTGTGTGCAACGCATGGTAAAATGTTTTTAATATTTTCTAGTTTGGTAGAATTTATTGTCTATTCATTCATGTCCATGAAATTCCAGATGTTTTTAGTGGCCATTCGAAACCCGAAAACCGCAGAGTGCATTATCCTTTCAAATTTTGAGCTCCCCTAAGCTCTTTTTAGAAACATTTGCGCCCCTGAGGGCTAACCGCACCGTCCAGGAACATAACTCATCTGCAAAACGTGCGCACCGAGTGAATGTCGCGCATTTATCAATTTTTCGGCACATCAACAAAAAGCGGCTATCAATTCTGTTAATCTCAGGTGCATGTTTCACGTCGACTACTTACCAAAACGACGTAAACCATGCAAGGTATACCTGCGCTGACACAATCGGGCAGTTTTATGCTCGGCCGCCCCCGCTCGGGAGGATGTATGTTGCGGCTGCACAACTTTATGATAAAAATCCGTTTATCATAAATTCGAAAGCCAAAACAGAAAGTGGACAGAACCTTTCCCGCAGGTATGAAACAATTTCTGGGGGAACGAGGACGCCACAAACTCTGCGGGGACGCAGGAAAACCGGAAAAATATGAAAATCCACAAAATGTTCAAAATGTGGAAGCGCATCGTCACGCGGTGGGTTAAAAGAAGGGTTCAGAAGGGTTCGGAAGGGTTCGCGTAGTTGCACCCACCTTTTACAGTCGCCAAGATGAGCGCCCTTTAAAAACGCTCCCTCGACTGTTGTAATTATTTTCTCAGGACGAAAGTCCTTCTGTCGAAAGGGTTCCGCCGGGTTGGTGGGTGCCTCGGGGGTACTCCGGTTTATTATAGTGCAACAAATTGCACTCTGTCTGGCGGGGGCGTGTGGACCACGGCTGCAGATGGCCCTTTTCCACGTGTGAAATTAGTGCCAAATGGAGGAGTCGGCTTTTGTGCTCCTGGAAAAGTAAAGTTACCTAGGCACGGTTTACACAGTGCGGGTTTTCTGGGCTCATGGTATGCAAAACGATTATGACCCGAACGGCGGCGGTGGCCCTGGGCCGGGGCCAAGATCCGGAACTGTTGGCTGAATTCAGGCGGTGGAATGCGGTCCGGGGTGCTCCGCCCTCAGCACTATTTTTCTGGGGCACCCTGATTCAATTTAATGAACCAACCGGCGGCGGCGGTGGCACATTGCAGCAGCGTCGGTTTGCGGCGTGAACCCGACACCCCGACGGGGCCTGTGTTAATTTCCGCGTTATTTGACTCGTTTTTCTTGGCAATAATTTAAGGGTCAATCGCCCGGGAAATAAAAAAAACATGAAAACTCGCTGTTCGCTTTGTTAAAGTGGCCAAATTAAATTCGGTTATTAATTGCTAAGCCAAAGGTGCAATGTTTGGGCGAAGGGTGAAAAATCGCCGGTTTCCCGCCCGGATTTTACCTTTGACGGGAACTAATGCCCGGTAATTGCTGCGCTGCGGTCTTCTGGTCCACACCGATGGCACGGGACAAATAGCTCCCGGTTAAATGCGGGATAATTGCTTCGTAAAAAAGGACTCAAAAATGGGTTCAGGAGGTGTGCGCCATTAAGCAGCGATTTGTTTGCTTGCGATGGAACCAACAAAATTTATATCCTAGAAGTTTTTGCTTTGCTTTCCAACTTAAGTTTGATTTATGGACGCCTGTTTTACCAAAATACCTGACAACATTTCCAATCTAATTTTATTTCTAATACAAGTCAAATGGTTATGTACCATTTGTAGTACACTCAGGAAAATACGTTTCATTAAATTAAAGGAAATGTTTCATTGATTGGTTTTTCCTATTTTTAAAAACAGTCGTAATAAAAAATTGTCCAACAACTCAAAGAGAATTTTAATGATTTTTAAGTATAGGTATAGATATACCTACAATCTAAATCTTATTTCTAGGAATATGTTACTAGACTGTATGAAATGTTGTGTTTCTCTAGGTTTCTATTCTAGTGCTCTGTTCACTAGAAGATACGTTACTCTAACTGCATAGCTAAAGTAACTGAAATTTTAGAAAACAGAATTTTCACTAGATCTAGTGAAAAAAACTAGAAGTCTATTCGCATCACTGAAATTCTAATGCATTGCCTTTTTATGCAAATTAATTGGAATCCTAGTTCTGTGATTTGAAGCAAGAAGTAGCTCTCGGTATAAAACTTGTCATTTTTCGTCTGCTTTTCAGAGTGGAGTGCGTTTCTGTTGTGTTTCCAAAAAGTTATTAGTAGTTAAAGATATTGATATAGCATCTTTTTTTTGCCATATAAATGAAATGAAATTAATATTGATAAAATAAAATTTTCACATTAAAAAATATCTTCTGAAGATAACATTGCTGTTGCGACTGATATTGGTTCAATAAACCTGTTGTGTAAAATATTTTATTATATTATATAAAGGTTAAAGTTTATATAAAGCCAGGAAACACGTTATACAATTAAGGAAAACGAATAGATTAATACAAAGAAATTTTTTCGGCAAAATAAATTCAATTCAAAATATATACATAGGTACAATAGACCTCATTAAAATGATGTTGGCCTAATCGTGTACCTTACGCGTTGAGAAAATCACGGTGGATAAAACATCACCTTCACAATTTTGTTTTGCATTCTTTGATTCAATCCGTTATGGTCAATGTTTTATAATTTAAAAGTTTCCTTTTGCAAATTCTAAATTTTCATTCAAAGTGTATTCGATTTCACAGAACAAACAAATAAAAATTTAACCAATAGATTTTCACGTTTGTTAAATATAATCTCTTCTAATTTAAAATACATATTTATAAATATGTATATCTAAAACTTATGATTTGGTTTTGAGTTAGATTAAGTTTTTGAATTTATGTTAGTTTTATTCTTATAACTGCTGGCAATGTTCATACATACATCTAAACAAGTTGCTTTTATTGGAAGCCATAAATAGACAATTTTTTTATCATATCGATTCTTTCAAATTCCCTGAACTTTGTCTATCTAAGTTGAAAATCTTAAATAAACTGCAACATTGTATAAACTGATCTGTGTAAAAGTAAGATAATTTGCATAATCTACTTCTTCTGCTTGATTTTTTGCATAAAAGTATAAATTACACGGTGGTAAAATTTTATAAAAACTGCTCTGGTTAAATCGATAACTCCAATAAAAGTTCTGGCAAATTACATCCGTTCGATTATCTACGATCCAGCAGAATGGGTATACTTTCGAAAAGTAATAAAGCACAAATGGCGGGAACAGTCACCACTTTGACCAGATTGACCCAGTTATCGGAATTAGTTAACTTTAGATGCAAGTCCCTTGCAGAAACCTTGAATTAATTAACGCTAGCTCATCCGCAAGTGTAAAACGCAAACTTTTAATTGGTTACGTAACGAGGTAATCATGAAATTGATTGAAATCAATAGTTCTGCAGGGAATCGTTACATTTCCTTGATAATTAACTTGGTAGTCGTTAACCTCAGATGCCGTCAGATTTCACGTGGTGGAAGGGTTTTGTTCCCGGTAATGGCCTCCCCCATCCCGGGCCATTTTACAAATTCCGGTTAAGAAAGACCGGAGCAAAAAAGATTAAATCAAACTAACAATAAGTAGAAGGTAGGGGCATTGTTAGGCAGAAGCCAATTTTTGGCAAAATTTCAAAAGGCCCTCTTTCCCCGCCGCCGCTGCCCGGGCACTGCACAATCGGTGAATTATCATTAGCGGAAGATGAAATTTTATAGAGCTCGTAACTCGTACTTTTCCCGCAGCAATAACAGCGGCGGTGCATTTGGAGCGAAAATTTGGCTGTCAGCATTTTTTTTAGTCACTTTAAGCTATCATGGAAATGAACAGGCAGTTTTAATGATTTTGCAGGATAAATTTTCTTGGCACAGGGTTTCCTTTAAAGCGAATTTCAGGCACAGAATATGCTCTGCTCATAACCTCTTTTCATCAACATTTTGACTGCTTATATGAAAATATTTAATAATATAGGGATGCACAATTATTAGGCCATTCATTCTGATTTTGTCAACATCGTAAAATAAGTATATAAAGTTAGGAGATCTTCAAAGGTTAGGAGTCGGTAAAATCTGAATATATAAAATTGAACCAGATTATCGTTTCCCCAAACACTGTTTTATTTATCTTGTGAAAATTTAGGTACATAGTTTTAAAATTATCCAGAATTTTCAGTTGGCCTGATTTAATTATCAAATTTCGAAATTTTTATGTCTTACTATAATTATAATCTAATAACAATATGCTACATATGATAAACGTTCAGTAAATTTCTGTACTTTATGGAGAAATACCAAGTTTTTTTTTTAAGTTCCTATTAAAACCGATAAAATTTATCGATTACCTACGTAAATGTTCACAAATTTGACAAAATTATTATTGTTTCCAAAATTCTGTTTTTCGGAAATTGAATTGAATCTAAATTTTCACATAGCGATTTCAATGAAAATTAGTGCAACTGTACGTTCAGTGTCAGTTGGATAAAAATGGGGACTTGAGAGGTTCCATGGGTTGGGTACTGATTTGAAATTTAATATTGAAAGTCAAGGCGAATTAAATTTACTAAGCTAAAAATTTTCAACTTTGGGCCTTGTTATTTCTTTTCTTAAATTGATCCAGATTAAAAATGTGAGAAGCTTAAATACCGATATTAGGAAAATAATTTAGTAACGTGATTAATGGTTTCAACTGTGGTCGGAAATATAATTAACATAAATAAAAACATCGTATTTCATACTTCAGATCATTACATCGACATAGTTCTATCACATGTTAGAGGCTTAGGTTCAATTTAAATCATAGGTTTCAGTTAAAAAATTCTTTTAAAATTACAGTTAATTAATGTGTTATCAACTTTTTATAACTAATTATAGGTTCAAACAATTAAAAATTAAATTAAACCATAATGAATTTAAAATCCTAGTTAATTACTCACCCTTATGAAACATAATTTCCTTTTATTTTCAGGTAAGTTGGCACTTATCTTACATCACATAAATAGTTGAAGAAATTTCACCCCTGTAAGGTAGGTCAACAATGAAATTTCCTCCAAACAGAAACACCACACGCCAAAACAAAACAGTCTTAAAAGTTGCTCATCCCGCATTGGGTGCAGGATATCAACAGCTCCGAACGTGGCCATGGACTGGCTGTCAACATTTCAAGTTGACTGAACTCGTTTCCTGCAGGACCGCTTGACAGAAAATTGAAAACGGATACACGAGAAAAGTCGCAAACTAAACAACGTTTCTTATCTGGAGCAGGAAACGAGAAAAGAGTAAAAATTGAATCACTGCCCGGGACATTGGCGTCATTATACGTGTTGAATTTCATGAAATTCAATTTTACCCAGAAATGAATTTAATTAATTAATTTTTTTCGTCTTGCAATATCGATTCGAATGATTCAACATTCTTAGAGAGGAGTTTTTCTCTCTTCGCATCTTAGAGGTTGTTTTAAAATATTAAGGGAAGACGGATAACTTTTAAGGGTGGTAGTTTTCTTTCATTGTTTCAAAGAAAATTAATTTGAATGCATTTCCTGCTATCGTTTTCGGGTATCCTTGGAGTGTTCTTGACGATTACTTTCAAATTTTATAGGGTCAATGATGATACTTTGTTCATGACACACACAAAATTCGTTTATATCTTTGTGTAAATTGAAGAGCTTGAAGTTATAGCAACGCAACGCTTGAAGTTAAAGCAAATTAATTACACGTGTTAGTTACGAATTTAATTTTAATTAATTTCATTTTGGAGCCGATGTAACTCTAACTTTATTTATAGTTAGAATAGAAACCAAATATCAAATAGCAACGTTGAGTTTCCCGCTTTAAAATAATAAAATTTTTATAATTTTTTTTAATTAAGCTACGTTTAATTCGAGAATTTTAACAAAATGTAGTAGAGTGGTAGAGAAAACCTTACGATTTTTTTCTCAAATTGAATCTATATAACATGTGATAGGAATATGTATTTGAGCAAAAACACTTTTCGATATTTGAAATCGTTGACAAATTTGCAGGAACGTTAATGAATTTTCCTTGAAACTGCATTTTTTTAACTGGTTGACAATGCTCAAATTTTTATGGTAATATTCAAAATTCTATGGCTTGTTATGATTTCTGTCATAGTTGTTTTGTTTTTTAAACTAAAAGAGTCGAAAAATAAACCTGTGCCAATAATTTATTATTCAAATACTTAACTTTTGATTCTAATTCTAACGAAAGTCACATGACTATATATTAAAATGAGGCTTAATTATTTTGGATTAGTAGAACTGCCATAATCGCATCAGTCGATTAAATTAACCACAATTGTTTTACATATGTTTTTATCTAAAGGTGTAAATTTTGGCTTTAAAAATTCGAAATTACTGTTAAAAATACATATCAGTAAATTTGAAGTAGAGATTTCAAAATAATACCATGAAAGCATATTCGTCAAAACAAAACATTAGATGAGGCGTAGAAAAATAGCTGTCTGTATTTTAGGCAGCTTAGATGCAAATTAAGTAAATCTAAATATTTAAAAAATACAAGATTAAGTTATTATTTTTCTCAAATATAATAACACCATCTTCAATTTAAAAAAAAACCCTATATAACACGCAGAAAAGGATCTCATTTAAAATAATTTTAAAATGGAACAGCTTTTGAAAGTTGATTTACTATTTCTAATTTTCTAATTAAAAAATATTGCACATAAAGTGTGAATTGTAATCAATATCAATTATGATGCTGCAAATTTGTGCACTTTTTGAAATTTATTTTTTGGAAAGAATTAAGTGACTTTTTTAAGTAACAAAAATGGAAAATTTTAATACTAGATACCTTAATATTAGCCGAGATTTTAATTATTGTAAGATATTGAAAGTAAATGTGATATATTTTGTATTACAGTATAATATTTATGCTATTCGATTCTTAAACTAATATCGATTGCATTGATTTTCATTAAGTCGTATATTGAGTATAAATTTCCTAGTATTCATTTTAAATACAATAGGTATATATTCTTTCTAACTTTCTAACTTTCTTAAAATTTAATTTTTTTATGGATTTAATTCTAAGGTATTATCAGTATTATATTAAATCCCTCGTTTTAGGTTTAGATGTAGTCATATATAAAAGACAAAGGGACCCTTTTGCAGCTAATATTGAAGATAGACATCTAGTCTTTTAAAATATGTTCGAATTTGATTGATTTTGGCCCCGTACATGTATTTTAGATAGTGTAAATAGTGTAACGAGCATACAAGTAAATCGAAAAATAGTTTCCTTCAAATTTATTTCCATCGAACCTCAAAATTTGGGGTTTTATTGATTGGACGATGTTTCATGAGAACGCCACCGGCGAAAAAATTTTATTTTTCGACAGTGACGCGAGAGCCCTCGAGTTAATTAATTGCTAACACCGCGGAGCAGATATGTAAAGTGGCGCGTATAAACGATACTACTTGTGCCCGTTTTTATCTATGCGATCCTGGGAATTTTTTTTCAATTAAACCTCTCACGTTTACTGTCTGGAAAACTCTTGACATGATTAATGCGAGCACAGAGGGAATATTTCAGGGCAGAGCCCCGGTTGCATCACGTACCCGGGCGTGAGGAGCAAATCCATGTGCAGGGCGGAGACCCTTCAGCTTGATGCATTTAGAAACCTCATTTGGATAGGTTTCACGCCTGAATTAATTTTCTCGGGGCACCGCACCCGGCCCCTGGCCCCGAAGCGAAGTCATTCACCGCACTCGGAAGGAACGCGTGCTGCATTCATTCAGCCGCGTCGAGAATTAAATGCGAAAAAGGTGCCGACGCCGACGCCCGCCGACGCCCGCCGTCGCCCCGGAGCAGATTAAAAAACAGCGCACTCGGGTGAATGGTCCACTTGAAAAAGAGGACTACTTTTGTCGTATTGTCTCGACTAAAAAGTAGTTAGGACGAAGGGGTCCTCACCGGGTTTTGAGGACAGGAGGTTTTCGGTCGGTTGGCTGATCCCCAAAAACCTCGTGACATTACCCTTAACCCAGTTCACTATGGAGTTCAGGTGCGGGGATGCATTTGTTCGGCACCGGGGCTGGGATCCAGGTCGGGTCACACCACACACTGGGGCACTTTGGGGCGGATAAGATACTCGGAACAAAAGAGTCCTTTTTCGTCTTCGCCTCAAACGACTTCGTACTGACTCATTTAAGTCACTTTCTAGCCGGCTCTGCCCCATGCATCCGATGCATGAAAAGATACCCGGAGTCTGCAGGACATCCTTGAAGGACTCTCGAAAGTTTCAACTTCTCGTGCATGGCTGTATCTTTTTTATTTGCTTCAAAGAGGAGCTTCTGCTTTCTATGAGGAAGCTGAATAAGTCAATTAGCCCCTGCATCAACGCTTCTTTAAGATTTCTTGAAGAGCTCGACGTGAATATTTAAAGGTTTTTTGGGGTATAAATGGAAATTATGGGGTCACGGGCTCGCTTTCACAGGAAAAGACCGCTGCTGGGATTTCTTATTTTTGAACCCTCCTATAGTATGCTTATTCTTTTGGAATTTAATGGAAAAAGATTTACTCTTTTCAAAAAAAAGATAAATAAAACTAATGGCCGTCCTTGCTTGCAGTGCTGTAAGACTTTTGTAAACTCCTTAGAAATTTTATGACGTGAATGAGACGTAAATTACCTTAAGAAGCAATTAATCTTGAGAAACTTGTTCAAGGCGGGTAACGAAGCTTGTTTAGCAATGAATTCAGTAGTAGTCTTTTATATTTTTCAATTTAAAAAAGGGCAAGGCCACTTTAGAACGCATTCTTGAATAATAAAAAGCAAACGAACTATAAAATAGTTCTTTAGAAAAATTAAAGAATGTGGAAGAAATGTATTTGCTTGTTGTTAATAAAAATACTTTGCACTTGTATAATACCATTATAATCTTCCTTAATTTCTTAAGTAAACATACAGTGATGTTATATACTTAATTTTTTTTAACCAAGCCTTTATACGAGACTAGGTTTAGCATGAAGTCAAGGTCATGTTACGTTTAGAATGAAGTCACATAACTTTTCATATTCTATCAGTCAAACTCTTTCATTTGAGTGAAAAAAAATAATTCGCCATTTTGGAGGAGTCCGCCATATTGGATTTAGAAAGATGTTGGATATTACTTTGTTACAGGACTTATAAAAAATATTTCACTCTGTTCAGATAACAGGAACTGGTTCAAAATTTACTTGCAAGATTTGAACTAAGTACTGTTTGTTAATCGAAATATCTAAAACACATTTGTGGAATGAGTGTGAGTTATTGTAATTTTAAAATATGTATTAAATATAGCAGTAAGACAGATCCTCTTTTGCCCACAATCCTATTACCATTCTAATATAACTGCCATTTTTAGCACCGTCTAATAAATCAGTGAAAGAAGTCACAAAATGTGGGAAAATTGCAAAAATTTTGAATTTTGTTTACTTCTGTTTTGTTTATTTTACTCGAGCCGAATTTAGCAATTTGTAGTATTAATACGTGTGGATGTATAGAGGAAGATGGCAAAATAAGTTCAGAGTGATCTATGCCTAGGTATTAAAATTTTCAAAATTTACTTTAAAAAGAAAATACAGTGAAATTACATTTTTTTATCTTTATCACGAATAATATTTTTGCTCGTAATCCTGGCTAAAAACAGCTTAACTATACTATATTGTGGGAATCTTTAAAAAACTTAACTTTTACGATACATTCATTTTTTTGTCAAATTATTGTTTCACTTCATATCTAAGTTTAATTGTGATGTAGTCAGGAAGATAATACGTTGGATTAACAAAATTCGGTGAATGTAAACTACTACTATACTATAATAATTACATTTAATTTAAAAAAAAATGTAGTTTCGAATACATAATAATTGCTTTATTTATTAGACTTGGCAATGGTTTTCCATGTATATCATACTTTTTGACAGAAAATTCTTATTTTTCAGATTTACAATGTTGTTGAATTGAAGGTCAAAATTTCTTTAGTTAGCTGAAATTGCTCGATTGTTGCCAATAAAAGGAAACAATACAATTTATATTCTCCGCCCGATGAAAATCAAACTGCAAACTTTTGAAGAATTTCACTTCCTCCACATTGTTCGAAATGGTTTTGGATTTGGTGCTTTGTAAGAAACTGGGTCGAGAACATTGCGACCACAATGTGGCGTTAATCCACTAAGAGATATCTGAATTGTGAAAACTTTGAATGGAATCCACTGAACTATAAAAATCAATCCCTTTCAGTTCTTTGTTTTCTCATCAATTTAATGTCGTAGCTTTCAATACCACAAATCATGCACAGTGATTCATTAGTTCCATATATGGAAATCAATTGTGAACCTAAGTGCTGTTCGAAAATCTCAGCTTTTTGCGGAAAAATCGAAGTGGGAACAAACAAAACTGGCAAAAGTAAATAGACAACTTACCCAAAAAAATTCCCTAAATTCACATTTTGCCAGCATATAGAAAGAATGCCCTTTTCCATGATCAGATATCTGTTTCAGGTTTGTAAATTGAAATTTTCGTTTTATCACTGTCAGAAAGAAGATATTGCGATGCACTACTTTTCAGTTAACGCCTTGTTTTAAAGCTTGCGCAAAATGTAGGAGGGAAGAAAATTTCCGTATAAGTTTGCCAAGATATCAATCTCAATAATCTATGACAAGGAAGTATTTATTTTCGCCGTAAAATCTCGTTTTCTTTTTCTAGCACTTTCACACGTGAAGGAAGGTTAAAAGTTCTTCCAAGATTCATGCGAAAAATTGCTGGTAGGAATCTAGAAAAAACCCATAAAAATCCTAAGTGACTTATTTGTCTTAAATTGAAAAATATGTGATACTATTGGCAGCTTTCCAGAGGAAAATCAGTTAATCTGGAAAAGGATATGAAATTGGTATATAGTATAAATATCTTTAAGTTGCCCCAATGCAACTTACAAGATGACTTTCTTCAAACATTTGGCTTAGGAGAGTATTTTTCATCATATGCTTTTTAAGTTTTTCTTAACTCGAGTTTTTCCGGAAAATATTTTAAGGAAGTGCTTAAGTTAATAATTTACAGATAGGCACTGATATAAAACTTTACCTACACTAAAAATTAAAAAAAAAATCGATTCAAACTATGGATAATAATAATAAGACATTAAAACTATATACATATTTATTATACGATTCTTCTAATATTTCTACTGTTGAATGACATTTCCAATTATTTAGTTCATCAACGTTTGTTGAGCTAAAATATCGGACTTATTAATGTGTTGCCTTGTTGAGAAGGAATACGAAAGTCACAAAAGGAACAATTTTGGACGTCCTGCTGTTTGTGTAGGAAGACCTTAAGAAATTAAAACACATTCAGTCCTTTTGGAATGAAAGTAAATTTGACCCTGCGCCCACCCTGCTCAAAAATGCTTTCATCCCATGAGTGGAAAACCTAAAAATAAAAAATAAAAAAAAATTTAATTTCGCCCTTAGTTTGGCGTTTTAATCCCCAAACAAGTTGAAATAATTCCCGTCTCCATTAGCGCCCCGAGAGGGTTTTGCTCGATACGGCCCTAATTCGGTAATTCCTAAAATCAACCGTGACCAGCATCGGAAGAGGACGAGGGAAATCTTTAATGCCACCAGGGCTAACAAGGGCCGACCGTCGAGGCTCCTTTTCCATTTATCTGAGGCAAGTGGCTCTCAAAAACTTCACTTAATGACAAAAAGGCTTAACACAGGTTGACAAAGGGCCGGCTCCGCAGAGGGGGCGGGGCAGGGATCTGCTAATAAGCAGGGTAAAAAACAAGTGGGGATGACGGAGGGGAAAGTAATGACCACAGTTATGACGTTTCATCCCTTCTGGTCAGATGGACTGTTTAATTAGAAAACATTTGTTTGGCATCCAGCGCGTAGCCGGGCCTCGTCCGGCCGTCCGGGGAGCGTCCCGACGCGCGTCCTGCCATAGGAGCTCCATCTGCTTCCCTGCGTCGGTCGGTCCTCGTCCGGCTCATTTACGTAAGCCGGTCGTAGGCCCTTGACGTCCCAACGAACGTAACGTCGTTTTTTAGCCCAGCCGAGCAGGAGAAGCCCCTGGGAGCCGGCTTGTAAACACCAGGGATAAATAATTGCGCTTTTTGTTTCTGGTGTAGAAAAGCCGAGAGCCCTTTGAAATTTCGCCCTAGTTCCCTTCCAGCAGCTTTTATTGTCTTATTGTTCCCTTGAAAGGCAGCGTTAGGATCTTTTCAGATTGTGGCTACAATGCGCCACAAACAAAGGCGATGCGGACATATTCTCTGGAAGCGTGTTTTTCACGAGTTTTCGTTTTTAATTTCTAAGCGCTCAAGGACTTCCTAATTAAGGCTGTGTGCTGTCGAACAAAAGTGTTTCGCAGACTTTTTCATAGTCACACGGTAAAACGCTTTTATCACTTTTGCAAGTGTTGCATCAATTTAATGTAGCTCACTTTAATAATATTAAAACCATCATATAAATTCAATTTTAAAATTGTGTATATTAAAGAGGAAATAAATGCATACCTATCCGCAGAATTAAAAAAAAGGCAGTTTTATAATTGTAATTATTTTAAAAATTCTATAAAAGAACATATTTCTGAAAGAATCTATATGTATATATATTTGAACTCATGTCATCAATACTTTTTATTTGATATGCATATCGGTATGCTTGGAAATAAAAAAAATACACATGCGAGCAAAATGGCGGCCATATTTATTTTTTCCCAAAATATATGGCATTTCCACAACTAAAACGATTCTAATGACACCTCATTCTTTAAAATCCATAAAGCCGTTTACACTGCATGGCGTTCCAAAGAAACAGACATACTTAGGTACATAGATAGCTATACTTAAATTCACACATATAATACATATATAAATATTTACATGCTATACATACATACATACATACACCCGAAAAATATATTACCCTCCCAGTAGGACTTTTAACGACCAGTGGATTAAGAATCAATAATTTCAACTGTGACTTTATCGGTAATGGGAATGCGTTCTAATTGATAAAAGAATCAAAAATTAAGAAAAGTATATCTATCTATTATCTACTACCGAATAGTGCGTCTATCTCTTTGCAGTGTAATATGCAGTTTCAGATTATCCATCCACTACTATATGAGAGCAATTTGTAATATCTTCTGTTTCCTCTCAAATTTCGAACATAAAGAAATAACCATGAAAATTACATTTAAGGGGATTACACGAGAAACTGTGGTGCTTTCTAATTTCCAGAAATATGTTTACATGCTTGAAATTGTAGCAACCTTGTGGAAATAGTTTTGCATAGATATGCGTGCAGTCCCAAAAATTAAATGAAGATAGTTTCGAGAATTCATCCATCTCTGCAGGAATTGTAGATAGTAAATTTTGGGGGCTGAAATGACTATGGGAAAATTCCCTGACTACATGCACGAAGTGACAGAGATCCTTCGTTTATTAAGCCTATGAAATGGGTAAAAGCCCAATTACCTGCAGATACATAATCCGACTAATTGCAGAATTTCTCGTCTTTATTAAACGCACCAAGGGCATAAAAGGGCTTTCATGGGAGGTCGACGTGTGTGCCACGTAAGTGCTGGTGTTAACACGAAGATCTCTCTCGCATGCGACGATACATGGGATTGCAGGGGCTGGTCCATCGGATGATGCGAGTTTTCTTCTAATTGATATGGATGGTCATTAACCCTTGGCTTCGAATTGATTCCACCACAGTGCGATTTATTGCCCACCGGAATTAACCCGATCAAAAATACTTTGGTCACGCCGTGGTCTTTCGTTTTTCTGGCATTGGTCGCTCGATTGGGCGATTTATCACAGCCCTGGCGAGGAAAAGTTCACTGCGGGTCCGTCCGCCAAACCATCGCTTACCATCGCACCATTATTTATCGATATTTCGGATATCTTGTTTAAAAACCTTATGCAGCTGGGTTTCAATTCCACGTGGACCCTTTGAACAAAATCACAATTTATGACCGCGTAGAATTTCAATTTAGACTCTGACTATGAATTTTTCCCTTCCACCCCGCAATCAGATTAATTGAAAAATAAAACTAAAAATCTGCGAAAAGTATTTTATCGTACATAGCTGCGAAAAATGCTCAGCTATTTTTCAAATCGTGCTCTGATTGTGGAACCCCGCTGCTGCTGGGAAATAATATTTACACCGCAAAACTAATAAAATTGTCCCTTGGCGTTCTCTAAATCCGACCGGAAATCCGAAAGAGCTGGTGAATGCCAAATGAATTGTTTTTGGGGTAATTTGCGAGGCTTTTGCGACTGGCGTGATTCATTTATTAATTTTTAGGTTCAGATTGTAGCAATAATCTATTTACGGATTTTCATGCTATTCGAACTTTCAGTAGCAAAAAATAATATTAAGCTTGGAATTATAAATGTGTCTAAATGTTGTACATTTCAATTTTTCCTATTAAAACAAAACACTAAAAACAGTTTTGGGTATTTCCATCACGATATAAACTATCCTGTTTATAGCATGAAACATTCCAATTTTATAGTTTAATCTTACGCATAAAATACGACCAGAAAGAATGATTATGTCGAATATTGTGTCTGTTGGATAAGCTTAATTTGGTTTGAATTTTGCATTATTATAATACGCGTAGTCAAACAAAATAGGATTATTTACGCAACGTTGTACTACTGATTTGATTGAGAGTTCCCCATCGATCAAACAATTGCATGGTTTATCGTCTTTCATGGACTAGAGTACCTGCAGCTTTTATTTGTACCTATATATATTTTACACCTTAAGTGGAGAAAACGTTAAGAATCCTAATAGTGAATTCGGAATCATTAAAAAAACTCTAAATATTAATATTCGTATAAAGCAACATGTCCTATTAATTGGTTGGTTGATATATGCTACATGCCTACATAACCGCCGTTTTGATACCATTATGATTGTTTGTTTATTACTTGTCATATACTTAGAAAAATATTTAAGAAAAATAACGATCGGACGAATTCAAGCCATTGAGAAATTTAAAAAAATTCTGAAACGTATAACTTATAAAGGAGCTGTCCAACATTTTAGAAAAATTCAGTACAAATTTTGTTACAAGCATTTTATATTACTAATCATATGTTGCTTAAACAGGATGTTAAAATTTGTATGGAAAACACAATTATAAAACGAATTTGTTTCAAATGTTTATTAACTTATCTTAACAAATAATTAAACACCTACATATGCTATCGATGGTTGAAGTTCTATCAACTTATTCCATAAATATTTAACTATTGAAAGAACTGGACTTGTATTTTATTGATAGTCGAAGTTCAATTCATAAAGAGGCAGATAAGAAGAAGATAACTTAATAATTTATAATTTTTACAAGACCTAGGGTTCGGTCAATTAAATCAGTGCCCTTATGGTGCAAATTATTGGATAAGATTAGATACCTTTTTCGGATTTTTTTTTTTAACTCTAGAAGACTAATCGAATGAATTTACGTATGAATTTCAAAATTAATATATCAGATCAGATTGAGACAGTAGATAAATGTTTTAGTAGTTATAGCAATAATATGTGCTCGTGTATCAGCTGTTTCTGAAAAAGTAGCTTTTATGAGTCAGCCCTTGAAAACTACTTTTCACTATTATAAAATCTTAAAATTCATTCCACTCAGAACTTAGAGAGAGAGTTCTTAACCGACTAGAATAAAACATTGCAACCTTGCATAAACCTCTATTGGACGTATTACTCATTGCATCCTAGAGTTTTTGTTAAAAAAAAAGTATAAACAATGGCTCTTATGCATAAAAACTGAGCAAATGCTCAATCTTAATTTTTCTATAGAAAACTGGAGCTCAATCTCAATTTGGGTGAGATAAAACTCGTGTTTTCTATATAAACATTGAGATTGAGTATTTGCTCAGTTTTTATGCATAAGACCCAATGTTAAACGTTTGCTTGTTATAATACGTTATAATACGTGATTTTTATTTCAAAATTATCCTAAATTATAAATTTTTATTTTTTTTTCCAACAGTTTCATTCATAGCGTATTAACGTATTTTAAAGAAAAAAAAAATAGTTTTTATTTTTTTTATTCAGACAATTTTAGGGTGTACCTAATTTTGAGGACCCGACCATATATGTATGTTGACTTTAAAAAATTCACTCATAAACCCTATATACCCTTTGTTTTACAATGTATTTTGATTTGATTCAAAAACATTTCCGTTTCTTTAAGAAAAATTCTTTATAAAATGGCCGTTTACAGGACCTTTTTCCTTAACATTCTATTGTAACCCTTGGTGTATGTAAAATATTTGCATAGGAAAACAAGTATAAAATTAGTAATTGTCCTTCGCCGGTGTCGTATATTTTAATTCAGATGAATTTGTATTTTCCAATTAATTCTGACAATCAAAAGCACACCGCTTTTGTTCAGATTTCATTGTTTGAAAACACAAACACTTACCCTAAAAGGCGAGATCCAGCAAGGATTCGGATGTGACCACTTTAATTGGTCACTTCCTGTTTCAATCAAACTAAGCTCATTTCGAATGTGTTGACCCGGCGTCCCGTCCTTTTGTGTCAGCGTTAAGTTACCCCCTTCAGGATCTAGTTGGAGGCAAGTGATTCCTGTCCGACTCCGTCCAGAGCGCCAGAGTTCCGGCTGACAAAGTGCTGACAGGGCCAAATTTCTGCTCGAGGGTGCCTTGGTTTACACAAGCCCCCAAGCCCCAAACCGGACACCTTCAGTCATTCAGCAGAGCGCTTTAAATTTGGGACAATGCCCCCAAAACATCGGCCACATAATTTTCTTCTCCACATCGAAAACCCGTGTTCGTAGGTTTGTAAGATTCTCATATCGCTCTAGAAAATTGCTTGGTCGAGCTTGTTCCACTCAGTGACCAGTGAACTGAGCTGCCTCCAATCGTCTTCACCGCAGTGTGGAAGACGTATGAACGTCTTAAGACTCTTAAGTAAGTATGTCTCACATGTGACAAATTTAATACGGATTCACAAATTGTGGAAGGAAATTTTAAGATTTACCAGGTATATCCTGTGAAATTTAACATGGACGGATATTGCAGCAGGGCAGGAGTTAATCGACGTGACGATATGCATATCCATTTTATAGTTGGATTGCTCCTAGAAAATTCAATTTAAGCGATATTTATTTATAAAAGGTGAAAAATTTATATTAAGCGAAAAATATAAATTTCCACAAGGAAGAGGATGATATTTGTCACATGCCTTTCTTAATTTTTAAAATAAATACATAGTTTGGAAAACCTTAAGACGGATTTATAAGCTACAAATTATTTAAAGTTTTATTCAATGGGAATAATTGTATTACAATAATAATGATAATTTTTTACGCATATTATTCAAGTTTAAACTAAGTTTAAGCCAAATTGGGTTTCACAGTATATGACAGTAGGTATATAACAGATTTTTTGAATTTGAATTCTACTCTTTTATAACAGTATTAGAACTCAACATGCAAGAATAAACCGTAAATTACTAATGGTGTGAAAAAACAATTATTTTCACTGGGCAATTTTTACGTTTTCTTAATAATTTGATCTCGATCTCGAATTTCGTATTGAAATGAATTTTTAATCTATTACTTTTGGTAATGTTTTTAAAATTTACAAAAAGTCCATCTAAATTTCAATGTTTTTAGCCAACCAAACCTTAAAATCTTGGACTGGAGAAATTATTGCATTTAATTTGTGATGCAAAGTAGGCAAAAATCAATGCAAAACACAGGTAATATTTTCGAATATTTTTCAAATAGCCTTTATATTTAATTTGTATCGTATCAGATCAATAAGATTTCTTAAACCTTTAAAGCTTAATAAATAATAAATACCTTTCTGCGCTGTTGTGAACCAAATTATTCAAATCCGCCTCATGACTAATGTACGGATTTGCTTTAGGTAGACAAATCCACCGTGGGCTGGAATAAGTCATGCATTTTTGTTTCAAAATAAATTCTTTCACCTCGATTTTTCTGTGTTTATTCATGCTTCATGTTTTATTTTTGTTCATATTTTCATCGTACAATTTATTAGGTAGTAGAAACTTTCAGAAGTTTTAGACTTTTAGAAGTGAAAATTTCAGTTGGTTTTGAAAATTTATTGAATTTAATGATTCAATTTAAATCTTTTCGATCATAGATTCATAGTATTATGTCTTATTTTTTTCGGATGAAATAAATTTAATTTTTTCTCGGAACCGATTTAGAAACTTTTAAAATTTAAAATATAATTCTTAAATTTCTTTCGATAATTTATGAGGTATAATTTAGAGCAAAAATTCTTCCCGATAATTATTTTTTAATAAATTTTTGAGTTGCGGGCTTTTAAACATTGAACATTTTCCCTAAAGTGGAAAAACACAATTATATCTTCAGAACCCTTAAGTTTTAAAATCTAAAGTAAGTGTTTTGCTGTTGAAATAGTTTTTGATAATTTTTGGGCTTTACATAAAAATATGTTATAAATGTACAATTTTAGAGCTGAAAATTTAAAACTTAAAAGGAATTTAAAAAAGAAAATGTTCGTAAAATATAAGAGATTTCAAAATTAACTATGTATGTACATATTAAGAAAAATTAATAATGAAAAAAAATGTTGTTATGTCAATATTCAAAAAGCCTAAAGTGTTACAATACGTTTTAAATTTTAACGTAATTTTTCATAGGAAGTCCGAAAACTGTTGTCCCCTTTTGAAACCGACTTTTCTAAAACGCTTATCGCCGTCAGAAAGGACTAAAATTATTTAAAAAAAATGTGTTTAAGTTCTTAATATGATACATACATATAGTATATAATAGTGGCCAACAAAAAAATTTTTTAATAAATATAATAATATTTTTCTCACAAAAACATTCTAAAAATATGTGTTTTTCCTTTGTTCTAAAACGAAAAGTTTCCACGCAATAGAGCTTAAAAGGATTCCGAAAAAGGCTATGTCATCAACTGTAGTCACAGCTGAAAGTTTAAACTGATTTCGCTATAACTACACCACCGCCACTTCGGAATCGATTATGTCTACTTTTCAGGAATGAAACCAAAATTGAACAATTTCCTATTCAAAAGGGCGATTTCACTAAATGGTTTTGAGTTTTCCGATATCAGAGGAGCTGCAGAGCGCTAACGCCTTAACGCACGGCTGGGGCAATAAAGCTAATTTTCACACCCGAAAACGTCGCAAATCCACAAAACCGAAATTGCATAGGCGATGGAGGTTCCCTTGCACTCGCAGTTGGGTGGGTTGGCGCCAGAGCTGGGGACGGGTCCGGGGCCGGGGTTCGGAGCCCCAATCCGTGCCCACTCAATCAGATCCTTTCGTTGAAGAATTTCAGCGAAAAGTGCTGGCGCTTCGCCAGAAACGTGGGCCGCATGTATGCAGCTCTGTCTCTTCAATTTTCGCTTATGTTCTAGAGTTTCTGTCCCGGCCGGGCTCCAGCTCCGGTTCCAGGACTCGTCTAGTTGACGTGGGTGCGGACGGGGATTTACTTAATACGTCCCGTTCCCAGCTCGCATCCGCCACTTCTGTGCCGGCAGCCCCAACTATACAATGATAATGCAGTTCCATTATAAAAAGGGAGCTATATCGCTCCAACTTATGGCTCGCTTTACGTGCCCCGAAAATAGCAAATCGTGATTCCCAGCGTTCATCACACCGTCAGTTATGGGAAAATGGGAAGGCATCCCGACGCTTCTGCGAGAGCTCACCTAGTGCTATCCGCTGAACCCCAAAAACCCCTAAAACCCCTCAACCTCTGACTCTTTGTGCGCTCTGGGGCTGAACTTTCACCACATGAATTTCGGATCCATTTGAAAATCTCAACGAAGTGCCTTTCTTACTTTTTTGGGGGTGACTACTGTAGGAAATCTTTACAAATGGGACCTAGAAAATCCCGAGTTAAATTAAGAGATTCGTTGAGAAATTGCGCCGCGAGCGCTTTCGCTAAATGCGCGCTTAAGTAACGAGACTGAAATATTAACATGTTCCCTGTCGCCTGGATTTTAGCCGGGATTGTAAAACGTGCAAAGTTTCCCCAAAACTGGGAACGTTTTATGGAGTTATTTCAGTGATTGCACCAATCTTAGATATGACTGCGATAATGTCCCAGCCCTCTCCCTTAAATTGAAATATCCACGAGATAGACATGCACAAATCTCTGAAAGTGCTATTTCTTGTCGGGTGTACGACACTGTCAAAGAGATGTAGTTTAAACAGGGTTACGTAAATATTAATTCTAACTACACTGACTAATTTTAAAAAGTTTCTGTAGTTAGCAAAAACTTTGGAAGAAGAGGTTTTAATCCTTTTCTCTTGAGAATTAAGATAATTTTGATAATACAAAAGTCTGTCTGTAAAATTATCTTAGAATGCCTGCAGTAATATAACCATGCAGTGTCTTTAAATCTGCATAGAAAGCTTCATTGTACTAAATTCACCTATCATTTATTTAAATCCTTTACATCTTTAACTTTTCACAACAACTTTTTAGAAGCATTCATTTGAAAAAAGGAACGAGTATGAAAAAAATTTTGTTCGGAAGCTAGTAATTCCTAAGATATATAATTTTAAAATGTCGAAAATCCATATTTTTTCAAAACAATTGTTTGTATAATTGTAGAAAAATCCTGGAATCAAAGGTATTTACTCTTTATTTTGTAAAAACGGACAGACAGAAAGAAATTATTTTTTCGAGAAAGTTAAGACGGAAATCCTACGGAATTTAGGCGGAAATATTTTACAATCGGAAAATAGACTGAAAGTAGACTTCAACTTTTTGACAATTTTTCAAATATTATCTTCATTATAGAATTTAGAAATTTTTCAAATATTAGACTTATAGGCAATTTTGAACGGCTATATTTAATTTTTTTTTTCTTTTCCAAGCAGTTCAGGCCGGGTAAAAAATAAAACTGAAAACAGAATAAATTTACCAATTTTTTCTTTGCTAAATGGCCATCGGAAAATCATCAGGAAATAAACTGAATCAGTGAAAAAGAGACGGAAATAAGGCAGAAATCAGATTGACCATCTGACTTTCGTCTAGAAAATTCTGTCTCTTCTCTTCTTTAATTATTTATTTTTTCATCCGCAAGAATATCCTGAAAAAATGAATTAGAAGAAAATTTATCATTCTTTCAATCTGAAAGTCAATAAATTTAACAACATTTTTGTAATTCGTTGATATCAAGGATTATTGTGAATATATTTATGATAAAAAAGTTAAATTTCAATTAAATTGTTTGTTTTTTAAAGTGAAAGAACTGTCAGAATTCTGGGAATTCATAAGTAAGTATATATATAAGATATCGGTAGCGAATGAGTTAAAATGTTAATGCAGATTTTCTTAATAGTTTTCTTTTCTATTCTGGTTTTTTTTTCTTTTCTTTTTTTAAAGGGGGATAGATTTTTTGAAAACCTTACTGAATATGAAATTGAAGATCTCACTGAATATGTAACTACATTTCTTTGAAGGCTCAAGGAGTGCTTAAAGAGTTGCTTGAAGTCATAAAAAATGGTCTCCGAAGCGCAAACACCGTGAAGGCATGAAGTACTTGTAAATAATTTCAAGTCTTCTGACGGCACGGCTTCAGATAAGTAGTTACCCCCCTTAGTAGCTCTGCACGGGGAATCCCCAGCTCTTTGAGTTTTCCACAAATGCAATGCACTTGATGCTGCTGCATCCATCTTGAGGAGAACGTTGCATTTACACAATTTTGTGCAGACGGCAGCTGCATAGAGCATATGCAGCACAAAGCCGGGATATAAGTTCCTCGCTCAGAAAATAACACAATGGAATCTGTCATATTTTGACTTTGTGATTTAATAAACATGCTGGCGACAGAATATTACTTCATGCGTCCCAGTTAGCTGCTGTCAAAATACTCATCTTCGTTAAAATTGTATCCTATTCTGGTAGCTAGCGAGTGCCTAGATCAGGAATTGCTATAGATTTAAGGGAATACAAAACTCGCCCGAATCCTTGGAGTCGTCAAGTGGCACAATTACAAGCCTCAGACGAGCAGAGCTAGAAATCTCTGGGCCATTCATTACTAAGGACCCTTAAGAAAGTAATTTCCATAAATTAAGTTGAGTCCGGGCGGCAGGAATTTAATTACCCTCCCTGCAGTTCTCAGCTGCACCTCTGCCGCGGATAAATTTCGCCTGCACGAGCAGAGGATGCAGCCGCCCCAAAAACCCACCGAGCATATGTATCTTTCTGAAATAAGAAGCCCCACCAGAAGATCCGGGGACATGGGGCCCTGGTCTCGGAGGCCCATCTGCTTCACATGGGCCCCCCGTTCGGGTGCAAGTTTCAGATCCTTGCTAAGCCCCTGCAGCATCTGGCTGACTTAGGGAATTTATCTTAATTTTGTCATTGTCCAATTGAAGCCGACGACTCTCATTGCAGTGATGCACTGCAATTGCTTAAGTTATGACTTTGTGGGGGGCATTAGTTGCAAAAGGGAGCTTAAGTCGACAAAAGCATGGGCATCTCCAGTGTCGAGTTTTCGGAGCCCCAGCTTAAGGAGCACCCTTGATATCATGAATGAAATGGGGGTGCAGAAGTCTTATCGCATTTGGGAAAATTACCGTGCAACGAAGGGAATTTCCTGGCTCTTAGTCCACCTTAAACTAGTTCTGAATTTTAAATCACAAACTTCATATTGCTCCAACTCTGCTGGATTTAGCATGGTTTTCTGCTCCTGTGCATAAACTCGGGGAGGGCTGGATCAAGATTTGCTATTATATGTCTCGAGAGTAAGTAAGCCACAAATGTGTTATCTATTATGTAATAATTTGAACCTAAGATTGAGTACACTTGCAGTTTGCTCGACATGCAGTTGCTCAGATTTAGGGACTTTCACACACAGGAGTCAGGACCAAGCAAAGTAATTAAATAACATACGGCCAAACGTCTATGCAGTGTAATAAAGGACTTAGTAATTAATGCTAGAACATAAGCGGAGAGATATATGCCATTTGTCAGTTCTATGGGTATCTGAACTAAATCAGAAAATCTTGCTGAATTAGGAGAGATAGAAACAAGTTTAATTATATAGCCTTTTAATAGTTTTACATCTTTGCTTACTTGAAATAAAATAATAAATAATAACTACACAAAAACAATTAAATTCATTTAATATTAGAGCAATTTATAAATATTTTTTAAGAAATGCTTTTATTTAAAAGAGCACCGCCATATTGAATTTCATATTCTATTCTGCGGTTCATTTTATTTTTATTACTTGTTCTATTCATAAAATGGTTGTAGACAGAATATTGAACTGTGCTAAATAAATATATAAATTCTACTCATCAAACTCTTTCATTTGATTTCCATATCTAGGTGTTTGTAAAGAAAAGGCTACTCCGCCATTTTGGAGGCCTCCGCCATATTGGATTCAGAAAGATTTTGCATACACTATATTGAATCATCACGGTACTTATAATGTGCAAAATTTCAGCTTGTTCGGATATCATGCATGGATTAAAATTACCTTGCAAGATTCCAAGTGAACTAAATAAAAATAAAGATCCGAACTTATAGAATTTTTCTTTAATCTTAAAAAGATTTCCGATGAAAGCTGATTATAAAGTCTGCTCCGGGATTTCATCGATTTATTATAGAAACGTTCATTTGATATTTTATTTTATGTCTCTCATAGTCTGAATGACATTTTTGCTTGTGTACACATATGTACATACTCGTATAAAAATAATTGACAACTAGAATTAATCTAGGATTTCAAGAAATATGCTAAGAGTCTAAACTCTCATATGTATGAAATTAAATAGATGCTAGAAAAAACAAAGCAATAAATTAGTTTAATGTTATATTAGCAGTAAGATGTATATGTGTATGTATAGGATATTATACTATGATAATACTTTGCTTTATCGGTTACTCATCACAGAAATTTTGGGAAAATTGCCTTCGATACGAATATGTTACTTAAATCATAATATTAAAATAAAAATAATATTATACTTTCACAATTTTTCTTAGATGAATTTTAAGACATTATCAGGTAAACATGTATTTTATAGCAGTGACAGACTGCGGCTTTTAAGTCAGCTTAATTTGTCGAATCTGAACTGGTTTAAGAAAAATCGTTTCCAAATCTAATTAGCTAAGAAAGTTTTATTTACTATAGTTAAACTCTTTATTTGTTTATAATTAATCACTTTACCCATGCTCATTATTTTGTATTATTTACATTTATTTGAAAACCGGTTAAGCAAAAGAGATTTAACGTACATAACTTGTTTAAATTGTAGTCTGTCGACTCTATAGTTTATATTTTTTATCCGGATATGTAGTGTTCCATTGAAGGAGCTATATTTTTAAAAGCGGTATAGAAGTAAAGTCCTCTGCACCCATTTTTTTAAAAAATAGTAATCATTTCAATATTTTTGAATGCAAATTTTGAGTTTTAAATTATTTTTTATTAGTTTATTAAATAATCTTAAAATTTTTCGATTCGATACATTTATGATTTTTCGTTGCTGTATTTTTGAAAATGTATTGTTACACTGAATTCAATAATAGTCAATAAACGATAGTAATGATTTACAAAATCCTATAAAAGGGGGGTTAAAGATTGAAAATACATATATTTGAAATGAAATTATTAGAAAATTACTTTGAAGTTGGAATATTTAAGTGATAATTTTTTACTGCTACCAACTAGGTACCTACTTAAATAAAAAACTAAGTTTGTAGTGGCGCCATGTAAGCAATAATACCAATATTTGCGGTATTCCCTTTAATCAGAGCCCAAATATGACATGTGACCTAATTCTCAAATTCCAAGAGTAAATAACCATTTGGTCCACATCAAAGTTCTAACACTACAGAAATGCTACTTAATTCCCATAGATTTGGTACAGCTGAAGATAAGTAGAGATGATACTCATGGCCGGGCGACTGCTATCTTTACGTGCAATAAATTCGTC
Organism: Machimus rusticus; assembly: GCA_951509405.1. Taxonomy (NCBI): domain Eukaryota; kingdom Metazoa; phylum Arthropoda; class Insecta; order Diptera; family Asilidae; genus Machimus; species Machimus rusticus. Next base: position 7,400,286 of record OX608051.1, read on the forward strand.
ATAAAGTTGATGTGTAGTACCCCCGAAATAGCACTCTGGAATAGTCCTCGACCCCATTCAAAAAATTACTTCTTTCACCAGCAGTCCATCACGATATCGTGCGGAATCTCCCGCCATAAAGCATCCCCTTTAGCGGAGAGAAATCTGCAATCAATCTATTCAGCATTAGGATTCCGCCTTAAGGGCCTCAATAAATGTCAGGGAGCCTTATTCCACATATTTCGTCCTGTTTTTTTTTATTTTTTCAGTGAGTAATTTTTCTTACATATGTTACATGAGGCGCAACGTGGGACAGAATAAATACTGCTCAATATTAGAATGGGTATAAAAAGTTGACGCGACATCGGGGGAGAATCGGGTCCTAAATGGGGCGATGTATGTCCCATATATCTTCATCATGAATCCCGGGCCCCGTCGGGACGAGGATAGGCTCTTCGGGCGTGCATACGTGGATCTGGAGGCATCCCTCCAGCGAAATATATGACAATTTAATAGAATAAAGAGGTAACACATTTGCATCGTTTATTCCAATCTACCGTGCTATTTTCTGGTGAAAACCGGGAGATGGGACCACTTTCTTCGGTTAAGGGCCCACGCGTTGTGTAAAAAGCATTCAAAAGGGATTCACGACGCTAAACCGCACTCAGAATGTGTGCCACAGTCCCCAGAGATTTTCGAGGTACGCTACTTTTTTACACCCTCCAAAAGGATCTGGTTCCAAACGAACCAATCCTTGCCAGAAAACCTTTTGAGACCCACAAGTCGAAAGGAGGGAAAAAGGGAAATTCTCACTCAGTTCCCGCAGGCTAAGCACACGTATTCCCTCCGGGGACGTATTTTTTTTTCCTCACCTTGTTACCTTCGGAACACGTGAGATTCACCTACGATTCACCTAGCTCTCCAAGTCGAGGCGGCCGCTCCGACGTCTTCCAAGACGGTCCCTGAGAAATTTTCCGCTTTTGGCTTTGTGTTTCCGCAGGTCCCTCGAGGTGCTACGTAAATAAGCCGAGCCTTTTCACCAGCCTTAAGCTAAGGCACTTGTCGAGCCGTTGAACCCTTCCAATTCCCATGGATTCTATATTTTATTCCTCAAGCTCGAACGTTGTAATCCTTTACGCCCCAATACTTTATAATTGAAGCAAACTTGAGTCCCTTAGGGAGGGCAATTTTGAGAATTTTAAATCGACCTACTTGAAAAGGCAGACACCTCTCCAAGAAACTCGGTTTAAATTCTCCCTTTGTAGATTTAAATCTGACAAATATTTGAAGAGATATACATATTTGCAAAAAATTTAACAATTTACATACTTATCATAAAATTAAATAATTCCACACTATTCAATTGGATCCAGCTTAAAGCTTTATTTTCCATCGTCTATATTATTTAATGCATACTTTTTAGACTATCTCCATATTTTCTTAACCCTCAAGAGAATATTTCATTATCGCATCCTTAAATGATTTTTGGGTATCAAATTAATACCGCTCAATAAAACTCTTACTTTACATTAAAACAAAAGTCACAAATAAATATCTCAAATATTGTTATATTTATTTATTTGCAGTTATCTGGAAAAAATATGCTATGGACAGCCAAATCTTGTTTCAATTCAATAAGCAATCAAGTAAATGCAAGCATAAAATTGATATACCAAAATCTCTTGTTAATATTTGATTTTTTTAGTCACCTAAAAATTACGGAATAAACATGAGTATGATAGATAGATATTAATTATTTCATATCAATATATGAAATTTTGTCGCTTTTCATCCAAAATAAGTTTTAAAGTGTCATTTCAGTTTCCTTGCAATATAAAATAGTTACTTCCACTACATATTTAAGAATTTGAAACAACGGAAACCTCAAATAAAATGTTACTTATATTAAAAACATACATAGATCTGTGTTTTGCATTGAAGCAGACCTTGTCCTTCTTGCGCAACACCATCGATATATTTTAGATCATTTCTATTAAAAATTTCTAAGGCGCCACTGAAAAGAAGTATTTTAAAAATCTCTTATGTAATATTTAATATATGTACATTTTTACTAGCATGATATATACAACATTTTTTCAGCTGCAGTAGGTGCAGATTTGTGAAATCTTCAAATTTTCATTCTAAAATCATAGACTATAAAAATCAAACGTATGATATTTACTGTAGAATATATCATGTTGTGTAAATATATACTGTAAATAAAGAAGGTATTTCAAAAATCAACGTTCAAACGAAATCCGTCCGTGTCCCGACAACTAAATAGGTACTGTTTCAATTAAGCTAAGAAAATATTTTTTCAAAGATATTTCCAATTTAGATATAAGTGTCATTTTCTCACAACGAAATAATCTTTTTGGATATAAATGTACCTATATCAAATCATTTTTTCCTAAATAACCTGAGCTTGACTAAACAAAAAGGAACAGATTTTTTATTAATTCTATTATTGATAAAATTTATGTAGTTTCATAATAACGAAGTTTAGCGTCTGTATTAAATATGACAACACATTGAACTTCAATTTATTTAAAACCACATTAAATGTTCAAAATGTTTACCATCAACGTCGATACAATCCTACAATCCTACAATCCATCTTTAAAAACAAAATTTATTGATGAGTCGTCCTTGACCATTATTTCGGTCAGTTCTAATCGGTCATTTTCTGGCTTCCGGTACCTACATACATATATCATTTCTTTGGGGTATATTAAATAATAAAAATCCAATGGATTTAGATCCGGACCCTAAAATTGGATGCAACTTCATAACTTTTCTAAATTTCGCTTACTTAAACAGTCATGAGTTGCCCTGCCTCCATTATCTTTTGGGGCATAACACACACTACCTACTAAAAGTAACTGCAAAATCTGACATAAAACTAAATATATTTTTAAAAAAATACATACAATACCTTATAATAATTTTTATGTAAATTTTAATTCACAACTTCTCCTTTTTCAGAATATACAGACTTGGTGGATTAATAAGCATCGAAGTTTGCAGAAATCTTGCATAAGGTAAGCATATTCATTCAAGTTAAAACTAAATACTATACAATTTAAAAGTCACAAACGTTAAAGTTATAGTTACATCATAGTGAAGGAGATTGCGCTTAAGGATTCAATCCTCTAAAATATATGTACTCGTCGTATACAGACATATAAAAGAAGTTCATTTCATTTACGAAGTTAAAAGCCCTATTTATGAGACGTCCCAGCAGTCAAGTTATTTTGCACGTTCATTTTTTCCTGTACTGTGGCGTCTTCCTGCCTTAAGAAGAAAGTTCACCTTAAAACAGTTAATTTAGTCCCTCTCTACAAATTTATGCTCGCTGGCATCCAAAAGTGGTTGCTCATATAAATTTCATGGCGTCTGCAATAAAATAATATTTCACGTGAGTCTGGGGGCGCTGGTGTAATTCAGCAAAAGACAGGTAACAAGCCGCCCGGCTGAGGAGGGGTTGCGGGGGAGGGGGAAAAAAAAAATCAAAAGATACGGTCGGGGAAGTAAATTCCATCTCTTGTGGCTGTGGTGTGGCAGCAGCAACAACAAGTCCTCCAGGATGTTTCCCAGGATTGCGGGGGCGCTCCAGTAACAATGCTGGGATACAAAGACACACAATTATGCTGCCTAGCATACCTATGCTGCGGTGGAAGATATGCGCATGATACACCCTGTGTTAATTGCCAGAGTCGGAAAGTGACTAATTGTGTACTCGGCTAGAGCCCGCCAAATTACGTATGCATCTCCGAAACTTGATGAGGACATTATCCCCCACAGAGGAGCAGCCTCCCTGCATTTGAATATCGTCCCGGCGCGGTGCGTCGAAAGAAAATCCAGGTAAAATATTCCAATTTGTAATTCAGTAGCAGCAGCTCATAATAAGTTTGCACACCCGACTGTTCCACTTGCAATCACTTCTTGTAGGTGCAGACGATGGAAATTTTCTGCTCCGACGTTTCGACTCCCCTTCTTCGACGTATTTTTAAACTTGAAATTTGAGATGAGTTTTAGTAACTAAAGAGGTGGATGTTCTTTGCATGTTTGACAATTGTGGGTATGTCAGACATGTGCTATTGCGTTTTACATTTTTTGAAACAATATTTATTCGATTCGAAGCACTTGTTTCTATATTTACATACTTTGTATATTCAATTTAAGGGCTTTGTTATTAATTAATTATCATTAAAATTTCCCACATTATTGAAAATTATCAATACAATTTTTGCTTTAACTTAACTATCACCAAATCCTCAAATTCGTAAGGAATAAAAGAAAGAAATAAAAATATATTTCTTTACATTAATTTATATTTTTATTTATTTCTTTATTTTATTTTCTATGCCAACACTTTTACATACATATATTGCACAGAACTATGGTACAATTAAGGAATTTTTTTCAGGTACGACTTAAGCTGTGAGACTTTCAAAGTTTCAAAACAAATCTGCTGACATGATTTTAAAATTTTCTGTCATTTGATTAAATAAATGGTAGAAAACCATATTCAAACATACCTACATACCTACGTTTACCTTATGTCAAGAATATGAACTAAAAATCAGAATGATATTATTGTTTTTAAAGTAATTTCCTTTGCATAAACCTAGAAAAATTTAGTGCTAATTGATTTTGATAAAACAAAATTTTTATATCCAGACTAAAATTGTACATACACTGAATTTAAAAACTTGAACCCACCCTCAATAAGTATATGTAGCTAGGCACACCAAAAATGTTTTGAAATTTGGGACTCTAACGTTCATTCATTTGTGTAATTTATTAAATCGAAACTCAGCAATTTTAATATTATATAATATGTATGTACAACATTATAACAGTTTTCCTTATTAAAGTTTTATTTCGAAATTAAAAACGCTATTATCGTACAAGTAAATGTTTAAAAATTGACACCGAATGAACATGGAATTTATCTAAATCAACAACCCAAAACCACCCTCTCATACAGTGTTTTGTGAAACTTCAATAAAATTTTGTTTCAAAAAGATGTCATGAACATAAATATTTTCTTTTTTCTTTTCCACTCTATTGTCTTTTCACCTAAGATGAAGATAATTAATTAATTAATTAATTTGAGTGCTTTTATATGCATTATATTGAAGGGTCTAGAAAGAGATGGATCCAAGAATTTCGGAACAAATATCCACAACATATATGTAGGTATATGTATAACTACCTATCTTAGGTGAATGAAACCAACTTCCCGCAGAACAAGGTTTTAGTAATCGCACATTTTCCGCAATTAATTAATTAGATGGCCACTATAAAATGCCGGCTACGTGATTTCGGTGGGAATAATACACGACAATATTCATTTGACCAAAATCATAGTTGGATGCGAATGCATCGATGGCCCATGATTTCGCTTGTAGCGACAAAAATCAGTGAAGTTCCAATTTAACTAGTTGTTATTTGGTTATTGGAAAATTAGATAAATAATAAAGCCTTTGCAACTGAAAATTTCATTTAATAGTTATTGCAAGCCACCCAGTACAAGGCAATATATTTATTTGATTAATTAGTACATATTACGCTAATATTTAAATTAAAATACCAGGAATACAGTGTAGTACATAACATGATAATTTGATTTTCTTCCTTGCATAATAAGTGTACAACATGTATGTAGATACATATTAGATATACATATTTGGTAAGTTTCGTATTTTATACTTAGTTAAACTTAAATTTAGCTTTACTTAAACCAAGTTTGGTTCCAATATTTAATTTGATCTGATTATGTTTTGTTTCCAAAGAATATTTTTTTTCTAATAATAAAAGACAAAACTTTTCTCCCAAACGCAAGACAAATAAGTGGCACATTATTTCTATAGGATTTTTTCCGTAGATTAGGAATTCTTATATGTACATAAGAATGTTCCATCCAAAGCACAGAAAGTCGTATCTCAATCATTTTTGAAAATTTATTAGAAATTAAAGGTTCATCAAAAGTAAAATACAAAAATAACGTCGAAATATTTCACTGCATTTTGTATTTTTATCATAATATATATATGTACATATAACTATTTAAATTAGTGCGGTAATTATAACTACCCACTATGAAATTACGTTTATGCGACTATACATTTTTTATCAATTTATTATTTAAAAAAATGAATGTTTGAACTTAGCAAGAAAATTTTTATACAATGGGAATTATTATTCAACCTAGGTAAAGTAACAGGTAAATTTTGCTTCCTATTTGTAATTTACATATAAAATAAATTTAACTCTGAAGACTCCAAAAATAAGGAGAATGAAACTTGACCTCCTAAGAAAGTATCAGTTTGTAGTTTTTAATTTGTTATTATGAGGTCTTGTTATATTGTTTTATAGATTTATGACATCATTGCTGATGTGTTATGCTAAGTACGAATTTAGGCTGTAGGTGGTATGAATTAGGCAATCATGTGCCTTTTAAAAAATGTTTAAATACCTTTTTAAAAATAAAAGAGTTTTGTGTTTTTAATGAAGGCTCAATAAACAAGATTCAGTGGATGTAAATTATTTTGTTTAATTTAAAATACCCTAAAAATTACAGTAATTTTCCCTTAGGGGTTACGACTTAGGCAACCTTATCTAATTTGCTTTTTTCTTAAAAAAACTAGAGAAAAATTAAGCAATTTCGCAAATTTTTAATGAATTGGAACATTTTAGCCTCGCTCCTTTCCGAATCAAAACCTATGCTGACTTTGATGGAATTCCTTCCGCTACATTGAATTAACCCGAGTCTCAATGAAATCCAATGCTTCATGAACTCATTCAACTGGTGCATAAGAATTTTAATTAAAACCACTTTCGGACTAATTTGAGTAAAACATTGCTCGTTAAGCGCTTACAGCGCACGATAGCATCACTTGAACTCGAAAGTGGGCTCGAGCATTAGGGCAGTAAGGCCCTATATAACCTACCCGGCGAATACAAAGTGGGCGCATTCCGCAAAGGCAAAGTACACAATTTATGAAAATGAGGAAAACCCTTCACGGTATGTACGCTAAAAGGGATAAAGCGCCAGAACCTCTGGAATGGAGGTGGCCCCAGGACAAGAGATATGCGCTCCTTGCTAGAAGGACCATCGCATCCTCATTACGTCATTATGTTTTTTCAGCTAGACCGCTCGAGGCCTTGGACATTGAACCACTAAACTAAGTATTTTTAGATGGTTTCTGAACCAGTCTGAAAATAGTCACGTCTGCCAATGGGCCAATGTTGCCAGACACTTTCTAGTGTAATGTCTCTTGCGAACGAGGCCGAGTCGGAATTATACTGACCTAGATAATAGACTTTTTTATTTGCTAAATTCAGGCCATTTCTGCCATACTATATCCGTCTTGTCGTTCCCTAAGTAGCCACTTATTGCCGAAAATGGCTCGGATTTTTACCCAGCATTTATCCTGTTGCATTTGTCATTAAAAAATTTCCTGGCGGACGAACAAAGCACTTCTTAAGCGGTTTTATGTTTTTATTCAACATGTAACGCATTTACAAAATGAAATTCTACTACTCTACTACAACTAGTGTTGGTACAATCAATGTGCGGTGAATTTTTTTCCCAAAATGTTTGTTCTGAACCTCGGTTCTATTTGGCCAGTTCTAATTTGGAATTATATGTTTGGTCGTAATTTGAATCCCGACATTGATTCGTGGACAAGCAGTGTTTACATTCGGTGAGTGCGTTAGGGTGGTCATTAGGCAGTTTACACACGAGCAATGCTGTGAGTTATGTGAATATTTGGAGAATTTTAGTAGAATTCGTGGCTGTTTAAAACAGAAATTCTGCGAACTCGTAACAGATTGTTGCTACATGCTGCAAAATTTGTTATTTGCCCAAACCAAATTGTTCTATTTTTTTTTTTACCTCTGTAATTCCTGCAGCTAAATTCCTCTGTAATTCACAGAGAGAATGTGTGCATATAATTGTTTTAAATTACTTATACCCTATTTAAATTATTCTGTAAAACTAAAAAAAAACTGGCCAAGTGCGAGTCGGCCTCCGTACCATTATCTATAAAAACGGCAAAAAAAACAGATGTAATTGCATATCATAGGGCGCCCAAACGCTACCGACGTTTGAGTTTTGTCCGTGCGGTTGGAAATTAAATCGTAGGTTGGGGTTAAGTATTTTTTTATTGTTAATGATATTTCAATGATTTAATAACTTTATACAAAGTATTATTCACAAAGACCTTGCATTACAGTGAGTATGGCTAAGCGCTGCGGACTCGCTGCCCTCTATTTCAAAAACAGTTGGGCATATGAAAAATTGTTTAAAACAAAATTTGTTGCAAACTTTATGCTCTACAATTTTTATAATAAATGTTAATATAATTGGAGTTATATAAACCGAGATAATCACGAAAAACTAATTTTTGGGATCTTTGACCTTGACTAACTTACGTCGCAGACACGAGATTTTATGAGACTTTTCAGACAACTTTTAGAACACCAAAATGAAGGTGTACGCGACTTTGTAGTTTATTATCTCTCATTCCGAGATTGACCCCTTTTTTTGCTTAAGTGACTGCGCTAATGTTTATACCAAGCGAACGGAATTAAAAAATGACTGCAAACATTTTTTTAAATCCCCACCATGTAAAAGTGAAATCGGGTAAAAAAAGTACCGTGCAAGTCGAGGGTGAGGTGTATTGACATTTTTGAATATTTCGGTGGAAGAAATTCGGTTCAAAATTATTATCTTTTAAATAAACATTGTTGTTGAGTATTTAAACAAGTCTGAATTTTTTGTATAAAAAAAAAAAAAAATTTTTTTTTGGATGAAAATTCACTTGCTTTTGACTTAAATCACGACGATCCGGGAGCTCAAATGAAATTTTAATTTTTTTCCAGTTTTTTTCATACAAATACAACACAGTGGGTACCCGGGTACTAACACAAGCGTAAACAGCGAGCTACAGAAATCGTACAACATTTGTTACGTTATGTTATGTATGTATTAATTAATTAATAATATTAGATAGTTTGTGATAACGTGGATGGTTTGATCGATTATTTAACACGATGACGCTCACGAAGTTTATAAGCTGAATAACGCTATAGACGTTATTTGGGTTAATGGGTTTAACCAAGCTTTGATGTATTAGCAAAGAAAACACAAAAATTAAAATTGAACAAACAGAAAGGAAAAAACAGATTAACGTGTTGCGGCTGCTTGTTGCCAACAAGTGTTTCATCAATTATTTTTTAATACGTACCCGACAACTCTCTCGATGTCGACATTGTTTTACAAAAATACTAGAAATAGGTTTTTTATTAATTTTATTATACATAATAATTGAATAGGCAATTTCGAAAAGGGCACATGTCTGAAAATGTAAAATGTTCAGGAAATGAAAAAAACTAATTATTTTCTAAACTAGTGCAACTATCTGCAATTTTTAATTTATTAATAGGTACTTTGCCATTATAAGCTCGATATTCTCGGCTTGGTAAGTTACTGCAAGTGCCTTTTACTCTAGAAAGAACGACAATTTCCTCAGAGATCTATCTATATAAGTTTTTGCGATTACTTCACCAGGTTTTTTAGGATCAAAGGCAAACTTTATTTTTAGCTGCTTTCATGACCCTCGGTATTTCTTACTCCTGTTTTCCTTTTTTTTTGTAATTTCATTGTCAGAATCAGAACTCATTGTGGAAGCGTAAAATTACGTCTTTACCTTGCTTCGGACAGCGCAATGACACATTAATGATCCAATATGCTTATTGTTTTAAATAACAATAACAAAAAAGCCAGTAGTATTATGTAAGTTAACGGTCTAATGTTACATTAAATTCGTAAAGGGCACATCTCTTAAGAGTTGTGACCTTTTCGAAATTATTTCTGTACACGCCATGACGTCGACAGTAGAAAAAATACTATAAATGTTTCCTTTTCTAATATAATAGGTAGAGGGAAGTATGTATTTAGAATCCATTGATTTGAAAAAACGTGTGAAAAAATGCGAGATGTGCCCTTTTCGAAATTGCATACTCAAATATTATTTGCGATTGTTTACTAATCCTCTAATTCTTTGATCAATTCAATTATTAATATTATTCAAAGTCAAGGTGGCAAAATGATGGGATTTAGAAGACCCAGGAACCGAAGGGCAATCGAGCCCGAAATCCTATGCTCGACGTTAAACAGTAAAACGAAAAATTCTGGTTAATCTCAACCGCAAAAGCTGAAAGTAAACATAAAATATTGTAGAAACATTGAATCAATCAACGAAATCTTGAATTAAAAATTATTGTGGTCCCTCTTTTAGATAGGTAGAATTTGTTAGCCTTCAAACACAACTATTTGTAGTCCCAGACCTTTGTTTTGACCTTCCTGACCAGTGCTTTAGGAGCTGTGAAAGAAAAAATTAGCACACACAACACATATTACTTAATTAATAGCTCTTCTTTGCACTTACCGCAGTCAGGTAAAACGAATTAAAAAGTAAAACCGAAGCACCATCCGCCCTTAATAACAGTTGTTAAGTAAAAATAATAATAAATGTTTTTTACGGAAACAATTATTGCATTTACAATTAATACAATAGTCAAAATATAGCAGTAGATCGCAAAATGTGCATTACAAGGCTTAGAAATGATGATCAAACTTTTTTCAATAAGACCAATATCTCAATCGGGTTTAAGAATGCCAATAGTTGATGAAAATTAGGACCCGTTCTTTCTTCCATTTCTGTAGATATAACTTCCAAATTTCTTAATCGATTTCAGTCGATATATTTGAACATTTGGGATCATTATGCCACGAGGATGTTCCTCTTTGCGTTTTGATTTTCTTAGCGCTATCTAAACTAAGTATTTAAGTATAATTTATTTCTTCAGCGTATTGTCATGAAGTCTTCTGTTTTAATGGCGAGTTTAAAGAAAAACAGTCCATGAAAATTAAATATTTTTCAACAATATTAAATGAAAATCGTAAAATTGGTGCGACTAAACTTCACGAATATCTCTGCTGGACTAAGTGGCGTTATTGACTTTAAACCTATACATACATATATCACTTTCAGTTGCCCAAACACAATTATTAGATTTGTTGCCTAGTGTTACTAGTCATTATTTGAAGAAAAATTTGTCATTGTGCCACGAGTGGGTTGGATTTCTATTTTCACCGCTGATCGAAAAGAACGTTTCGTTAAGCATTAATTAGGTATAAATATTCACCCATTGTTCTGAAGCAGGCAGTATCAATTGAAACGTTAAGCCGTTGAAGATTATTGAAGAAAAATAAGATAAGTCAAAAACAATTAAAAGTAATATTGCGGTAAGCCGTTCTAACTTTAAGAACGCCTCACAGTGTTTTTTATTTTAGATGAAGATTGTATTTTGCTATGTAATGCTGCTAAGCTTGTTCCATTGCATTGTAAGAAGTGAACCTTATGGCGAAAATGATCCAGCAATTTGGAAAAAAGGCAGTCCCGAAAATGTCGAGAGAGAAAAATGTACTACTGATAGAATAAAATATTCTAAGAAAGGGCTTTCCAAGGATATAAAGATTGTAAGTAAGGGAACTATTTTTGAGGATATTTACTCAATATCTTTTGTTGCAGACGACTAACAAGCCATGCCAGTACCTTTCTTACGTTGAATGGAAGGATTTTGAGAAAAACATTTCTATCATAACAGTTACAGAGGGTGAGAAGTTTATGTGGGCAAGGCTCGGAATTAATATTCAGGCACGTGAATATATAAATGGTGAGCTAAAGGCATGCTCTAGTTACTATGATAGTTGGTGCGGACTTTATAACTGTTGTTATTTTGCCTCGGATGATGACAACCTTCCGCCGGAAACGAGACGATGCATCGGATTTTATTGTTAAAAAACAGTACATTACGCAAGTCAACATATGAATTTTAAGTCTGAGTTCTATATGTCTGATTTTGATTACTTATGCCTAACTAATGAAAGAAACATATTTTTATCTAATAAAAACTGCTTTTGTAGCTACCACGAAATTTCAAATTTTAAGGAAAATATCTATTTTGTTAATTTAAATTGTGCATGAAAGGAAAACCAACTTTGATTTATATACTTTTATCACTTTTATTTACAAAAAACAATAAAAATAAACCTACAGATACTAAAAAGAATACAAAGAAGCTTTAAAAATGAATATTTTTGGTATTTCTTCTGTGTAGTAAGAACTAAGCTGCGTTTTTTTCATCCGAGACTGGGTCTAGTTCAGTGTTTTAACAGAGAAAAACAACAACAACATGAAACCCAGATATTTATCGGAGACTGGGTTAAAGAACCAGATGATTAATTCGAAAATATTCCACCAGAGGTGCTGTGGAACTACTTTAATTTTTCGTTGTTGGTAGCATTGCCCCTTGCGGAAAGGTTAGTCTTAGTTTGTTTTAACAGTGAAAAAATGGAAAACAACAGGTAAGTGACTGTTACAAAATATCTAAATAATTTTGTTTATTATTTTTTGATTCCTTGCAATGTCAAGAAAAACATTCCTTTTCATGTTGTAAATTTATATTATATATAATTATATCAAACACTCAGGTCTACCGTCCCTTGGAGCTGTGAAAAAATCAAACTTCTAAGCCAACGCAATCAAAGGTACAGCCGTTTATGCCGCAAATTTCCGCAAATTTTCGACATTCGCAAGGGAATCAAAACCTACAGGGTACTTCCCGTGAACTCAGAATCTTGAAATTTGGTACGAAGCAACGTCTTGTAGCACAGATAAAGGAAAAATTGCGAAAACCGTAAATTTTTAGTTACATCATATAATAAAAATATTTTTAATAATTTTAAACTTACTACCCCTTTCCTCATGAACGCGTAGAAGTATTAAATTGAAATTCATATCAAATACTCAGGTCTATAATACCTTTAAGCTGTAACAAAATCAAACTTCTATGTGAACGCAATCAAAAGAAACAGCAATTTGGTATATATCTATTTGCAATAAAAATACCATAACTATGACTCGATTGTCGCGATGAGTGAACTTTTACTTATATACCTACAGGTTTGTGCGGAACCCTCGGTGCGCGAGTCCGACTCGCACTTGGCCGGTTTTTTTCATGTACGAGACCCAGACCCGGAAGAAAAAAACCCAGCTCTAGTTTTAGCCCCCAAATTTTATTTCGAATTCGAATGGCAAGCTTCATAGGCTTCAAAGAGTTTTATATTTGATGACAAACTGAATTTTTTGGATCTTAATTTAATAAATTCGCCGCAAATGTAGCAAAAAGAGTCAACGTCATTTTTACACTTTTTGGAGTGTTTTCTAGACCTCGTGACACACATGAATGGAATATCTGGTTACTTTTTCAGAAAATATTCATGAATTAACAGACCCACTGACTTGTGTTATGTTTCATTCATTAAAACAAACAAACATTACCATTACCAGCTGACCACCATTTTGAAAAGTAATAACACAAACACAAATATCTTATTCAACTTTCAATCACAATTTAATGAATGGCACTTAAAAGAAGATGAATTTAGGTATGTTAGCTGTATTCTTTTCGTCTATCCAGAACAACAGGATATTCTACATTGATTTGAACTTTATCATATGAATTTCATAAAGCAAAGATTTAAAATCCTAAAAAATGCATCAAGTTGCACTGATTTTTTTCCACTTTGAAATAAAAAATTACTCTGTAAAATGTTCAGTTCAAATTTTGAAGTTTTGCATTATTAAAATCATGGCGTCAGGCGAACTTTCTCGATGGTTGACGGAAACGGCCGAGTGCTTAAGGTCACCCGAATGTGCGTAGGTTCTGTCCAATCGCCATCGGCCCCATTACCCCGTACTCCCCTACATATTCGTAAAGTTTGAAAAACATTTATTGATAATTTTCCGATACACGTATTATAATAACCGATTTTAAACACGTGATTTTGAGAGAACATATGTAATAAAATGTGCAGGGCATTTTGCTTAGTTTAACCAGGTTTAACATTCCATTGAACCTGTGAAGCCTTTTTTGGTAGTTTTAAATTGATTGCTGCTTAAACTTCAAACGGCACGTTCTCTCTCTAATCTAAAGGATTCAAAGTTTACAGCTCAATTCCGAAGTGAACGTCTTCCGGGAGAAATATTACATATCCCTGGGAAACAGACGTAAATCTCCGGGGGGAAAAATTACAAAATCAGGTAGAGTCAGGAAAGTGCCTTGTCAGCATCAGTCCCTTTCGAACAAATGCGGCAATAAAGGGATTCGCCCCGAAATTGGACACAGGACTCTCCCGGAACGAAGGTAGAATCCCGGTTGTGTTCGGGGTTCGGGCGAATTGTAATATCCCTTTTAGTTGTTATTTGCTCAGCCATTGTCCGCCGCACGACACGGCGCTGCTGGCTGCCGGGATACCGGGCGTATCCCGGGCTCCGATTCCCGGTTTCTTCCGGGAGAGCTAAAGGTACGAGCCCGGGAAGAAGAACTTAATTTGTTGCTGGACTTTAAAAGCCGGGCTCCATTTGAGGCGCGGAGTCATTTCAATGGGGTGGAGTGAATGGAATGTGGTTTTTCACCGAGTTTCTTTCTGGGGCCCGGGGCAAAAAGTTAAAAGCAAAAGTTTATGTTCATTTCCTTTGTCCGGGAAATGGGCCCGACCTCCCCGTGAAAATCATTGGTTTATCCCGGCGATGGGAAAACTTTCCTATTCCTGTTCGTCCTGCGGTGCATTCGTCTTTGCAGTTCCGCTGATGCATCCAGGGTGCATCGGGAAACTCGAAGGAGCGGCTTGGGACCGATGCGATGATTTCGGATGCAGAGGTTCTGTTTGCACACAATCGAGGACCGCCCCGAGCCCCACTACTAGAGTTCGAAAATTAATTCGAGAATTGCGGCTAGATTTTTTGCGGTATCTTGCGGGGCATTAGGGAACTAAAAGCTTTTCCCAGTTCCCGGGGAATATGTGAATGAGGTTTTCACTTTGAGGGAATTGCAGGACTCCGGACATTTCTCGGTCATTTCTTCTAGCTTCCAACTAAAAGTCGATAGCTGGATATTCGCCCGATTCCATCCAAATCTGCTTTGATGACTATTCAGTGCGGCTGAGGCAAGCAATCAGTTGAAATGGAAGCATAAAAGCAATTTTCATCATGACTCGAAAAATGAGCCTTTCCAGGTAGTTTTCGCGGTTTAAATTAAGTTTTACTTGTAAAGTCTTGGAACCGCTTCCGGCATCTTGAAGCCAACAACGAAAAACTCAAAATTTTCCCGCTTAATGGGCACCACTCCCAACTATAATATCTTCAAAAGAACTTTTCTGAAATTCTTGACAATTTCAGGGTGTTGCAAAGTTCCGCTCTGTCTTTTATTATGGGTTCAGGAACATCCCTCCAGCGAATTCAGCTGCTCCTTTACAGACCTCGACAAAGAAAATCGTACTCCACATTTTTTAAAGTTCCAGCGTCTGTCCCTGGCATAGTCCTTTATACCATATCTGTGCGTAGATATCGTAGGTATGCTCCTCGTCGTTTTTATTTTTCTTATTTCAGCCGTTCAACGAAGCACAAACACGGGGCCATTTAGACCAATTTTCGTATTCCTCAGGGGTTTTCCTCAGCGTGACTTTTTAAGCTAGTTACAGTGTCCTAGGATAAAAAATTACTTCTTTCCTTCTTGGTGACTGCAGTTTTTATGCAATTCAGAAAAAAAAAAGGAAAATGAAACTAGCTGCATTTGTTATTCGTCGAAAGATGCCAAGAAACAATGTAAAATGCTCCCAAGACAGATGAACAAGTGAGCAGCAGCATGCAAATTTCTTTAGAACAGACACTATATAAAATTTTCTTCCAATAAACGAATAAAAAGTCTTCCTTTTTTTGACTTGAGTGGAACTGAAAAGGGTTTCGGTTTTTTTACCCTTTTGTGGGAAAAGGCAAATTGCATTTTAATTTTAAAATAAGAAATAAGTTTAAATTACCATATACAGCAAAAATTAACAGTAAACAAAATTAGCACCCTATACATATATTGACTTAGGGACTCTATGTTTTGATGTGGCATTATTCACAGACTTAGGGCCTCGAGATGCTCTCGTTTTAGCAAAAACATATAACAGACACATAAAAATATTTTAAGCTCTCGTAAACTCTTCGGGTATATCGTTAGTGTAAAATGAATTTTATAATCATTTAACATTATAAAAACTCAGAAGAAGACTTTTAGTTTATAAAATAAAATCTAATAATGATATCAAGAAAACATAATAATATGAATTATGAAGAAAAAAAAAATAGTAAAAGCAAAAATTATTTATGCTCTTGAAAATGGAGCTTAGGCTAAAAATGGGTTACATCCAAATACTTAAATCATACAGCTTTTATTGAAAGTATTTTAAATTTTAAATGGCCTATAAATTGTCAACTAAAATAATTTTATAACATCTACAATCTATATTAATAATTGTATTTTATTTGGGTTCAAATGAAATGAAATAAATCTCATTAAACTAAGATTTAAGAGAATTTAGGATACAAAATAGTTTCATGGATAGAACTGAACTACTTTGCTTCACTCTGGATATTTAATTTTTTTTTTTATATACAATATTCGATAAAAGTGAACCTTAACATATTCTATTTCTTTTCTCTTTATTTATTGTGGTGTTCCCAATTTTCCTAAATTAAATGAATTACACACTACGCACTACACACTAAAAAAAAATACCATAAGGATCCAAATAAAATGTTGCATTGTAAATTCCTGTTTTTCTTGAATCCTCCAATTTATTGATAAGGGACACGGATTTTATGTTTTTCACTTACGAAAATAAGTTTACTTTTCCTAATTTAAGTAGTATAGGTAATACTTCGCAAATGTTTATTCGTTTCTAGTGAGTTGGCCTCAGACTTTTCAAAATAATTATTTTCTTAACGTTTAAACTATGCACTTCAAAATAATAACGTAAACTCCAACACGACACCAGGACCTCAATTTTTTGGAATGACTGCTATAAGCCCATAATTTGATAATTGTAACCTAAACAAAATTTTGACTAATCACAAAAGCTTAAAAATAAGGATTAATCAAATTACAAATCTTAACAATATGGAAAATTTCCTAAAGTAAAGAAGACCTAAAAATTGGCAAATGTCTTCGGGGAAGTTTAATTTAAAGGTTAATTTCGGTAATAATTGCAAAATGTAATTAAGAAAGGTACTCTATTCTAGAAGAGTAAACTTCAAGAATTTCTTGCAAAAAAGCTTTTTATTTTCAAAGAATGCCGTTGGCTATCACCAAAAAGAAAAAAAAATATAAAATGGTGCCTATCTCAAAAAATGTTAATTTTTCCAATTTTTTTTTATATTTTAAAAATAGTTACATAATATGTTAAAAATTAATTGGTAGAATTAAACTTGTGTTTTATTTATGCCACCCACTTTGAGATAAATAGTTTTGAGAAAAACACTTTTAAAATTAAAAGTTAAGTATAGAGGCCATTGTAATTCTGCCGTATTGAAGTCGTCACGGTTATATAAGTTTTAAAAATTTTGTAATTTTCGTTTCAGGGCATAATTTTAAAAAGTTCGTTATTTTTAAATTTCTATATTATAAATACCCCCTTAATGCATCCGAGAGAAATATGTAACTGCCTTTTACACGATATAAATATGGTAAATATATAATAAAATTCAGTGGTGATAATTAAATTTGTCAGAAAGAGTATTATACTTTTATAAATTTGTATTTGACAAATAAATGCGAAAAAGCTCTAAAACCTCTGCGTTCAGTCTGGAGCAGCTCTTCTTTCAGGGGATCTGCGCAATTACTTTGAATTAACAAGAAGAGCCCATTAGTCGTGTGATGTGAGTACTTATGGAACACATGCCTCAAAATTGGGTCGAATTTGCGACGGCACGGCACGGGGAGACCGTTCTTCTAATGCAAATTGCCGCTCCATGCGAGTCGGGGAATAGGAGCCATAAAGCGAGCCCCACAACTCGAGATGTGGAGCTCCGGTGGATACGTTTCCATAAAGTGTTTACACTCCCCAGTCGAATTTGTCAAGAATTACGCTTCTTATTAACTCGAGCACAGCGGCACAAAGTAACACGCCCGGGGAGAAAGCCAGGCCTGAATTATTAAATGGATTTTCATTAAAAACTTTTCCCCCGGGAGCGACTCGGTCCCGGCAGCCAGGGCGCAACACCCGCCCACATCAATTATTTATTTTATGCATGTAATTGGTGGGAATGTGGAATGGCTAAAATAGGGGCAATTTTAGAGTTTTTCCTAAATTATTAATGTGGATCCAGATGTAGTAGAAACAGCAAAAAGTACTCTCGCCTTTGAGCGGATTTATTATAAATTTTTTGGTATCCTTGTGGAGGAATGGGACACAAAAATGGTTGATGCTTTTATATTTTTTCGCCTAAAATTGTTTACAGAAATGCTAGAGGCAAGGAGGTGAATCGATTTTCAGATTAAAGCAAGGGTTTCGGACTAAAAGGACAGACATTCTTTAGAGGCCTTTTGAAATTTTATCCTGCTGCCTTTGACATTTTTGTGCTACACGACACCCATAACTTAACTGAAAAGGCTTTCAAAGTAAAATTATAACAAAATAAACATAAGAATACTCCGTAAAAAAGGTATACAAACAAATGAAAAGAAAATTTTGTCATCCTAATTTTTCTCAAAGTAAAGAAACATCATGTATTTGGTGTAATAATTTACTTTTTGTAAGAATAAAGTCTTAATACGTCTAATTTTTGTAAGTATCTGGAGGCTTCAATTTAATTAAGAAAATAATGATTTTCTGATGTTTCAAGAATTTAGGTCAATATCCTATATGTTTTAAAGTATTAATCAGTGACATAGACTTTTAGCATAAAAATACGTAGGTATTTGATTGTAAAAGAACAAGGAAATCTTAAGCTTACATATGCATATAAAAAAAAATATTGTTACCGATAGTGTTTACGTCCCTTAATACCCATAAATCACCATTATAATTATTATATAATGTGCCCGAAGACTATGTTAAGTGATAGACTCGGTATGAAAATATAATTAAACATGAAAAATAAAATATACATACAAGGGTTCATACATTGACTTGATTTGTTCACAATTCTAAAAAGTGAATAAAATGTTATATGTGTTTATCACCTTCACTTAAAAAGAATTTTATGTTTCAATTATCACAAAGGTTCTTAATTTTATTTGTCTTGACTGTTGAATGAGTAGTCGATTTGTTTTGAGTTCGATTTTTCAAATGTAAGGTTATAGGTACTCGCTTTACTTAATTTTGACAGGAATGATTTGGCATTTTTGGATCATATTCTTTATTAGGTATATTGTGTTTTTTAGAAAATAAATAATTTCAATAAATTCTTCCCTCTTCGTGACAACATGAAGTTATGTTTACTTGCCAAAAGATAAACAATAATAACAGCTTTATAAACACAAATCGATATAAAAATTTGAAATCGACGCAATTTCTCAAGCTATATACCAATTATACTAATAGAATCGCAATTTGTGCCACAAAACTTCAAAACATAATCCCCAAATAGTTGTCACTGCCCTCTCATAAATAAAAATTTATCGGGAAGCAAACAGAACATAAATTTTATTCGTGCGGTTTGTAGGGCACTTTTTCACCGTCGTCGTAGAGAACACGGGCAAAAGTTGGTCCAGCCCGTCAGCCCGGTTTGTGGAGTCTGGGATTGTCTACGTCACGAGTTGCATTCTGGGGAGGTTTGAAAAACTTGTGTAACGAAAATCTAATTAGAGGACTAAATATTCAGGGGCTTTAACCAACTTTCGCTAATCTCCAGGCAAGCATCGTAAATTCAGTTAAAATCTCATTTATCCCACGTGAAATTTTTAAGGGATTTTTGTAGCAGATGGGATGTTTTGTATCCATCTTTTTCGAAAGTTTGGAACAGAACAGACACACCTCCGCCAATTCGATGTTTGTTTTTGGTATCACCTCAATCTAAACTGACGCAGACACTGAGTTCGAGAAGGTTTAGTTCATACATAAAATTCTCCAAAACCTTGCACTGGTCTTTAACCGCGGAGCAGACATGTGGATGATTATTATTATTATTATTATTATTATTATTATTATTATGACTATATTGCTCCAAAAGTTTCTCTTTAAACCGCACAAATTGAGTTTTAGTCGTGTTGAAGTGTGGGTGGCAAAACAGCGGTGACTCCATTGAATATTAAAATACAGAGTTTCGGCGTCGAGTTAATTTTGTAGGTTAAGGTAGGATGCAAAGGTTATCTGAGTGTGGGCATAACTTTTTGATGGGATAATTAGGGGCTTATTTAATAACCATAATAATAATTTCATCTAATAAATTTGAATTTTAATCATTCAGAAAATAAAATACTATACAAAAGGATTCAAAACTTCCATAACGTTTTCATTTCCTTATATCGATACTTCGGAGTTCAATTAGGGTATGCAATATTCTTAAAACTTGCAGGAGTGCACCCAAAACTATTGTAAATATTCACGTTGTATCTATATCTTTTATGATTTTATTTTAACTAGAGGTCGCCCTGTGGTCGAAATTCGACCTACTGGGGTTACTACGAAAAATACGAAGCTATACAGCCTACTATATGTATGTGTTTGAAATTGGCACTATCAATAATAAAATTACGACAGTTTGACCACAGACTACTATGCGTTTGCCCTAGGCAGTATGAACGTAAATAATGAATTTATTTTATTTTATTTAATGTATTTGTAACGCATATTATACATAAATGTTAGGTTTCTGCACTTCTTCTCTATATAAAATTTAACCATGCCAAATCTCACACTCCTCCATCCGTCCAATATGCTTAAAAAGGGGTACAAAGTTTTTCACGTATTAATATATAGATTTGAAGACATTATAAAAAATTGAAAATGGAATAAAAGGCTTTCAACCTCAATAATGTCATAGTGTATAAAAATAAGTTATTTTTTATTATAATATATAATATAAAAATAAAGTTTTTGGCGTAAATTGAATTTGAATTTTATTTCTGCACGAGTTTTGAAAATAAGTATCATAACTTATCAATTTGTTATAGCAGAGAGCATCGATACATCGACAAAATTATTTGCTTTAATTCGTTCATAAAATGTCATAAAAAAAGCTGAAATGGGTGTTAATTCCTAGTTAAATTGCACCACGAGTTGAATTTTAGAACTTTAACGTGTGTTTAATGGTTTGTGTAGTTTTAAATGGTGTAAATTTACAGTCGTAAGTTATTTGCTTTGTGCTCGTCACGACGACTAATATATGTATATGTAATAAAAATGGATTATAGAATTGTTAATAAATCTTTATTCTTCATATCTACCTATTTATAAACTTTACTAATAATAATGTCATAAAGAAAGGTTTTTGTAAGGTCTTATCTAAGACAAAAAATCAAGATAAAATATACCATAAATAAATGCCTATATTTAAAGTGCGAGCTTAAGTTCTGATCGTCACTTAAGTTCCCGTTTTATAATTTCTCGGTTTTACATTGCGGGTTTAAGTGTAAGTTACGGCTTAAGTAGTCGCTATACTTAAGTCGCCTTAATTGGCCACTTAAGTCTCACTTATTTTACCCAAACCAAAGTACTAAAAACCAGAATAAAATAAATATTTAAGGGTGCTCCCATACAACAAACGTGATTTTTTTTTGCTCGTTTTTGCTCGATATTGATACTGGCAACAGGTAGACGCTGGAAATATTCACAGAATATTTAGTTATATATTCACTTTAAAAATAAATAATTAAATTACAATAAAACAAATTTTTAAGGGGGGCTCCCATACAACAGACATGATTATTTTGCCGTTTTTATAGATTAATGATACGGAACCCTTCGTGCGCGAGTCCGACTCGCACTGGGCCGGTTTTTTGATATTTCGTGTGAAAAGTTTAACAAGTAAAAAAGTTGTTTTTGAAAATGGGTATTTTTGATTTAAAAATTAATTCTAATACGGGAGATTTAATTGATGAAGAATATTATAAAGCTAACGTTCGAGTTACACACATCAAAAGACTCCATAAAAGAAAATATTTTGATTATAAAACTTCTAAGATTTTCATCAATTAATTTTAGTAATCTTTGATTTTAATTATCTTTTCGGCAGATAACGTCAAAATAATTGGATTGGATTTTTGTAATCCAATGTTTTAAAGTGGTTAGTTTTTGTTTTTTTAGTCAATAGAGCTAATTGATAACTACGTATTTATCCTTCAATCTTTTAACAATTAGCACTTGCATGTTTGGACTCAAATAACTGTTTAAAATTATGATTATGGAAAATGTTTGAATTAAACAATTCAACGCTAACATTTTAAACTGTTTTGTAAGCTGTTTCTTAAAACTGAATAATCAGCCCATAAAGAGTTAGAGAAACGACTCAATAATCAACAAATCCCCACCGAGGGGTCCCTCTGGAGTGTTTCGGGAATCTCTGGACAAAAATTGAGGAGATCCAGCTCCTGATAACTTCATAAATACCAGAGACAATTGCCGAAAGGGGCGTTTTCTCCCAATTCCAGAGATGTTACTGGACCGAAACTGCCATGGACAGAGCAGTCGCGGCAAACGATTATCGTCAACAGTAAAAATGAAAGACCATTTCGCTACAAGCGCAGAATTAGGGAAGACATTCCCGAAAAAAAAGGGAATAACCAAAAAAAATTTGCAGACAACTTCTTTTCTTCGCCGTGTAAGACGTTCAGGGCTATTAGGCCAGGGTAGACAAAGTGTTGCGAAAGTCATTGGAAAAAATTAAATTGTCTAAGCCCCTCAAGTACAAGCCATTTTGTATCTGGGGCCCTTCGGCGAGGGGCCCCCTGTCCGGGGCTCTTTATCAGGCGAACGCTGCCAGGAGGGCACCGCGGCTGTGAAAAAGACCGAGCAATTTACACGACAAACGAAATGAAAATTTACTGGCGGTCGACGAACGAGGACGAAAAAATGAGCTCCTCACCCGGCCAGGAACATCTGTAAGGAAATATCTTTTTCGCCCGCATTTCCCATTTCGCCCGGGCGGTCTGTGGCGGCTGAAAAAGTGCCTCAGATATTTCGCCGGAGATAAATAGTCGCACGAATTTCGCGGCCGCGAATAACCGCGTCCCGTGCATGCCCTGCGCAGGCACCGCGGCGGTAATGAAATCGTGTACAACACTTTTGCCATACAATTAAACTGCAGCAATATTTCTTGTTTATTCGCGCAGATAAATTTCAGAGCACCGCTAGCGTTCTAATTAACATTGAGGGTTGCTTTGAGATTTTTCGGTGGCACTGTACCAAACGAACTCCCCCCAACTGCGGCTTGAGCCGAGTCCTGAGATGAAATCTTTGCGAATTTTTTTCGCAAAAAAATTGAATCACTTTATGAAGATTTGTGTTGATTTACGCGCCCCTGCGTTTCCTCTATGCAAAATCCCCGCACTTCTTGGGGTTTCATCTTTCGCAGAGAATTGGTACGCATTTGGGCGCGATGCGAAGGGAAGCTATTTCAAAATAAGCCCTTCGCAATTTCAAGCAGACTAAGTACGTGGTCTAGCTTAGTTGACAGGGAAATATATTCAAATAAGTAAGGATATGTTCCCCAAATGGATAATATAATATTATGTTAAATTTGCGTAAAGGAGTTTTTGGTAGGTACTATCAAAATCAAAACAGTGATCATTTACTTCATAGGTAATTGTCGTAAAATTCATTTATTAACCCATTAACGCTTAAAATTTTGAAAATTAACTATCTGCGGATCTGCAGTCCGATTTTCAAAAGTCTATAGGTATACATATATTGGAGAAGATTTTTCCAAAAATATTTTTAATTTTTGTGCAAATCATTACTAACTACGTTTTTTGATCGTTAATGACAAATCTGAGGTCAGATTTACAAAATTAAATTAAATTGACGGATGACATTTGATAGTTGGTTGAGGTTTTTTAACCGACTATATACAACAAAACCAAAAAACGGTTTATGATTTTGGCTGTATATATGTACATATGTGCAGAAAGCATGTTTGTAGAGAGATTTATGTACGTAACTTATTTGTGGATTTGCTATACACTTTCATGAGTGATACAAAGTTGTTTAAAATTAAAATGTGAGAAAATAGTAGCCACGGGATGCAATATTATGACACCGGATTTTTCTTTTCTTTTGAAAATTGGTCGTTTTCACTTAAATAGCATTTTCGAAAATGGTACAAAAAGAACCGATGTAAAAAAACTACAAGAATAGAACTAATATTGTTTCCGGCCACTATTGGCAGATGGAGAAATTTCCTAATTTATCTACTAGAAATATAAAATAATAATAAAAAGAAATAAAAAAGAAAACCCGTCTTCAGTGAAAAATCTCTTTAACAAACTTCTTTTTTTTAAGATCATAATTTTTAGAATCATTACATTTCAGAAAGCGAAAAACGTCCAGACAATTTGTTATTTGTTTTGATATTATATAAAGAAATATAGTTTTTTTAGAAATAAGTTTAAGTGATAAAAAAAGTGACAATAATTTTTCTTTCGGTTCTTTCACATATTAGGGTAAATAATAGGTAAATACATACATAATAAATATAAAACACAAAGTAATTATTGATAAAAAACTATGCCAAATTTCGAAGAATATATATATGGTAGGAGGGAGAAAATTGTACCTTTAATAAGAAATTCGAAAATATTCTTTAGATTTATTGTTCTTTGTTTTAGAACTACCTATATAGATATATGAGATTTATACGGGTATTAAAAAACTGTGTTTGACCGTAAATTAAAAAATTGATTATGGAAAATAGTATCTAAATATTATTTTATTATAAAGGTATTCAAAATAATTCAAATGGATGGAGCTAATTAGAGCAAAACATCGTTTATTACTTCTGTATTGAATGTAACTGATTTATAGGTATAGGTATATCATTCAAAGCTCATCTATCCGAAATTTCATTGTCTTTCAATTCATCCCAGCTCATTATAATTGACCCACCAGCCAATTCTATTATAAGCTTACAATGGAAGCCCTCCTACAAATTTTAGAATAGTTAAACTCTGACCAGCAACTATCCGTTGGATAGTCTTAATAATGGTTAAATGTCCAATGTTCACAGGGCCAACCAGCAGGAGCTCCTGCAAATGTCCTTCATCCGACTGTGCAACATATCCAACGGTCTGACAGACTTCATAACCCGAATAAATGAAATGTTTGCCAGCCCCCGCACAGTTTCTAAATTGGCAACGAACGCAACCCTCAGCCGGAGCGCCGCGCCGCTTCGTACTAAGGAAAATTGCGTTGGTGTGCGATGCGCTCCGGCAAAGGGTCGGGCACAGTCGGGGATGAAAAAGCCCTCGACTGCAAAGCGAATTAAACGACTCAAGGGCACATAAACAGGCGACTTTTTGTTCTTGCCCTCATATAAGGGCCCACGTCGGGGGCCCGAAGATACGCGCCGGAGCGCTACTTTATAAATAAGGGCTGGGATGGGTTTTAATCAAGCCATTGAGTCCGCTTCTTCGTGCGTATCCTCGAGGCGGTGTTATTTTGCAGGGCATTAACTGCGCCTCGGAACGCCAGCTTCCTCGTAGGATTGCGCAAATTTGATGGCATCTTATATTATTAAGGAGAATTGTATCTTAAAGCTGTTACGATATCGTAAAAAGTTCGAAATGCGTGCCTATAAAAATTCTGAAAAGCTCCTTAAGTGATTTCCTAGATGAGTTAATTAAATTGTTAGAAAATCAATCCAATCCAATCTTAAAGATTTTATTGAATTTTTTCTTACATTTATGCAGAATTTGATGAAAATAAAGATTTTTCCTTTTGTTGTTTGCTTTAAGATAATGGCATATTAAAGTTTTAGAAAATGTTTATCTAAGAGAATTCATAAAATCATTTTAAATCTATGCAAATCGAGTTCAAACAAACAACTCCATTTAAGAGCTTAAGATTCGTACACATACCAAGCAAATATGATTTCGTCACAAAGTGGTCTCATCGATTGATTTATTGAATTGCATAGCAATTGCAATTGCTGGGTATAGAGCAAACCAAAGCAAATTTTAATATAGTCGATTTAAATAGAGAAATTCTATATCTTGACGAATCAAAGCAATGAATAAATTAATTGCAGAAATTGATTTTTTAAGTTCTATTAATCAGATAAATCCACCATTTGTGATTTTAAACTAAAAAATCATATCGTTTGTAATGCGACATTCTTTAAAATAAACACATAGCCATATGTATCGTTCAAAAAGTTACTAGAATTTCTGTAAATGAATCTATTTGCCTTTTGAACTACGACATCAATGTGACTAAAGAATTGAGGTAAGTTATTGTATTTTAAATATAATTCTACTAAATTACGTATTTATAAATTAGAAGTTTCGTCTTAAAAGTTCAGATTTCAAGAATATAATATGGAAAAGAATTTTCGCCGATATTAATATAACATTTCAAATGATATTCCGGCAGTTTTTCACTATTGTAAGTGTAGGGTTTATTGTATCTTTTTTTTTTTAAAACATTGAAAACATTGAAAACGACTATTAAGTCAAAACCACCGCTTTCATTTTTTCACTCGAAGTCGAACTTATCCTTTTTTATAGAAATAAATTTTAAAATCAGTATATCATTAACAAGCGGAACCTCTACACTTACGTTTTTATATCTAATCCACACAATGTAGGTAGCCCAAAAAACTACTTTAAATTGTCTTTTGACTCTCCTATGAAAAACGATTAATGGGGCAAGTTCGATTTTGTTCCCCAGCCCCTCAGTGGGTAAGAAAGTATAATTTTCGAAGTTTTTTTAGGACGTGCGTTCACTTAAAATTTTGTAAGGACACTTCTAGAGGCTCATTCAAAAGAAGATAATAGTACATTTGCAACGATACCTCACTTCTTAGGACCCTTTCCAAATGTAGGTGCTGAGGGTAAAAAGTATACCTAATCTTTTCTTTTGCATAGAGGACTTTCATGAAAACAGTAGAAAATCATTATTTTTTAACGAATATTTCGATAAATTTTGAATTTGAACCCACATAACTCCTACATTTGTAAATGGATTATTACAAGTGCGATATCTTTGGAAATGTATTTTTATCCTCTTTTTGTACACTCACACGTCGAATCGAATTAAAGTTGTCTAAATTTCTAATAAGATCCTGGATCTATGAATAGATAAAACATCGGATAAGAAGCACTTCCTTCTTGGCCTCTGTAATGTTTACAATATTTTTTAAATTCAAATTTACAAACGAAATTGCTAGAAGTTTCTCCGGAAATTTTGTCTAATTTATTAATTGAAAACTGAAAAATTAGGACAAACTGCCAGACCTAGATCACCATAATTAACCTGAAAGAAACGAGAGAATTAATTAAAAAAATACATTAAAATTTCATGGAATTCCTCGAGGTGGAGCTAAAGCCACTAAAAGGGGACTGCATTTACGCCATTGGAAGCGTGGACGCACAGCGATAAATTTAAAATTTTTATCAGGCAAATTATTCGGAGTTTTTACGGTAAACGAGCGTGAAAATTGCTCCTGAATCGCGAATGTATCGGGGTCAGCGGGGTCGCGACGACATGCACAAAGCGGGGCTCGGCCCGGTTGCGGGGCACCCGCTGTTTAAATCCGTCATGCGAGCGAATGACGGAAACATTGATGAATTATGCATTGGTGAGAAGTAATAAAAATGGCGCGAAGGAGGAGTTGGAGTTGCAAAAGCAATAAATAGCGCCCTCTGTTAAAGGACCGGCTAACTAACCGGGCAAATTGTTTTCGTTATTGAAATTTTTTTTTTGCTCTTGCAAGGAACAAAATTGGTGGTAATTCCGCTTAATTTCGTTGAAGTGAAACAAGTTGGGAGATTAATGGGCGCGTTTCCGAAATTTATATGCGAGTTGCATTGGATTAACTTCATTACAGGGAATTTTCCCAGCTTGAAAATTCAGGACAGCCCCGGATGTCTGGCAAATTTCTAAAAGTTAAATTTGGGCATTGACCGTGTTGAAGAACTTTCTGAACTCGACCTTGTCCGAAAATAAAATTTTAACTGTACCTTTTAAAGAACTTTTAATTGCCCTACTTTATCCCTTTGCTTTCCCGAAATCAGAATTTTGGGAATTACCAATTACATGGTGTTGAAAGCTTTTAAGACGACTCAAGTACCTAGTCTCCTCTAACTCCGTCAAAATTTAAAACTATTAAATGGTTTATAAATATACCTACTTTTTTTTCTTTTTGAAAGCGAAACTCTATCCATCACAGCTTCATACCTTTTAAGCAGTTTAACCTAAAAAGCTTAAAATTGGAAAGTTAGTCAACAGGTAAATTTGCAGACAAATATGTATATTATATGTATTAATAATTTAAAAAAATAATAATAAAAAATTACTCTAGCATTTCTTCAAAATACTTTTAAATTTATTGAAGTAATTCGTAATTGTGCAGCTTTTCTTGTAATTCAAAAATATGCAATTTAAAAATGTTCAAACTAATCCATTAGGAGAAAATTGTATTAAATCATAATTTTTGAACAATAGAAGCAACACTTTGTTACTACTTCAGATATTAATTGTCAGAAGTTATATTTTTAAATTTGAATAAAGTATATCAATAAAATTCTGTCGGGTTCCCTATAAGTAAAAATCAATGAAATCTTATTGATATCCGAGAATACATTTTTAAAATTAAACAACTTGCAGCAGTTTGAGAGAAGGAAAAAGAATTAGAAACAAATTCAGAGATTTATATGTTAATTTCATTAAAATTTTACAGTGCGTATTGTGCGTCTTATGAAAATGTAAAAGCATTTGTAAGGTAAATTGTATACCTAATTTTCGTTTTCTTGTCTTTGAGATTACCTCTGAGTTCAATTCTGCAACAAATATTAAAAGAATATTAATTAATTTAATATATAATAATTTCCTTATGTACCTACACGACTCAAATTTTTCGTTGCTCATATGCGCCCGAATGAAGCACAGACTCGGAGGCATAAACGCGCCAAAACCTAGCTCCAAACAAATACGCCCGCAACACGCATGAAACTGCCCAAAACAGACACGAGAATTTAAAAATAAATTTTTTTTACAGACACATGCGAGAAAATACGCCCGTTTTGCAGACACATACGTACCCAAAGCAGGCACGAAAATTTAAAAATACGCTCGTTTGAAGGCATTCGAGATAATTTGAGCAGTTTTGGGTGCATTAGGACTTATGCGTGGCTTTGGTGGAGTAGATTTTATTAAATTCGTGTATTTTTTAAGCTACGTTTAGGCGTGTTTAATTTTTACTTGAATGAAAATAAGAATTTTCAAAAATATAACAACCGCGTTTCCTTTACTTCTGATTTCTAGTAAGCTTGAATGTATTTTGAGTTGAAGACTCAACTAACTTTTTTTTACAAAAGTTTTAAATAAACACGAGTAACACACAATTATACTATAAAGTACACCAAATAAAACGATTTTCTTTTTTGCCTATATAACTCTATTACAAGCCAAAATTGAATTTGAAAAATCTTAAGAACATTAAAAAAATGAGTGCCTTATTATTTATACATATATGTCGCATGTCGTTAATTTATTGCAGTTTTTATTTATATCTGCGATTTAGGTATATATTCAAAATTCAGAATACCGAAATTTGGCTACTATAGCTGCCTTCAGAAATATATCCGTCTGGTAAAAGCAATATTATATGATGTTATGTGCCAACAAAAGCAATCCTGGCAACTTTTCCGGGAATCGCATGACACTTAACAGCAGCTTTTCTGTTCAAGTTTGAAAATTTAAATTAGCCTAATTATGGTATTAACTGGCATCATAATGAACCAGGTAATTTCCGCTTCGTTCATTTAAACTTTTTCGCTATATTTTCCGCATCTCCGGCCAGTTTTGTCCTGGCCAGGCGAACAGAACGAAAAACACCGGACGGGCGACGCTGCGCTCTCGTGCTGTGATTCAATTAGCTAAAAAATTCATCACGTAATCAAAGCAGAGGCACATGAAATCTCGGTCTAATTAAAAGTTCAGCGAAATATTATATAATAAGCTGGGCCCAGACGATGAGAGTGAAAACTTTATCGGTCCGCTGGAGCATAAGCAGCGCCGATGTTGGCAGCATAATCACAACAGCCGGGCTCTGGAGGTATTCAAAGAAAGATTCGAATCGCCCCAACCCTCGTAAATAGGAAACACGGCCAGACGGGGAGCATAAGGGCGGCTATCTGCGACCGACGTGAGGCTGCCCAGGACCAACTTTAGACATTTATAATTCTTAATAAAATGAAATGGTCCTCGAGCGCTCGGCTGAGAGTGGCCTGCGGCGAGGCTTGAGTCGCATGAATCCTTCCCCACAGTCCCGGCAATATTCCAAAATTTGTGGAGACGTGCCGGGAGGAAATGCACTCTTCCCGGGGGGATGCATGCAATTCCCCAAAGTCCTCCCCCCCGGCCAAAAGTGCAACAAGAGCAATAATCCTCGGCACCACGATAAAAATGGTTTTAATAGTCGCCATCAAGTTTTGGTGTTTAAATTTATCAGGCACGCAGACGACTCCAGAAAATCGCTGGCGTTTCACAGAAGATGCAACCGAGCCCGGCCGGGTCGTGTCCTCGGCGGGAAGCCCGCCATCCCACAGGACGCCTCCGCCGAATGTTTTCTTACTGATAACAGATTCCTGGAGCACTTCGGTGGCTCGAGTTTATAATTAAGCGGCGGCGTTCCCGTCAGCTACTCGGCTTCAGTGTGGTTTTACGACGACAATCTCGGCTAGCTGCGCTGGATCTTTCCCGCCAGTTGTTTTGCTAGTTAAGCATCTTGGACTCCTTCGACCAATGACTTTTGCATAATTTAAAGTTAGTTTACAATCAAGCATACCCCCGGCTAAACTTACCTACATAAACATAAAAAATGCTTACTTCAATTATTTTCCTAATTGATATTTGGTTTTAGGTTTTATTTGAGTATAGAATGAATAGTGGATTTGAATAATTTAATAAATAATTAATTAACTTAATTTAATTTAATTTAATTTAATTTAATTTAATTTAATTTAATTTAATTTAATTCATTTATTAACCCCCTCTTTTCTTACACTTCAGTAAAATTAAGGTTTAGTCACTCTGGGTAACATTCACCCAACTTATTACCTTTATTTCAAACCTTTTTCTAAAAGTAGTTTATACATAAGATCTGTGTTTTTTTTTTCAAATCGGTTCCGGTTATAGGTTTATCAAGAAATTTTGCACTGAATTGAAATTGCCTGGATTTATTTTGACGTCAAAAACTTACTGCTTACTTTAATTACGCGCCTTATAACATCAGTTCATTGATTATGCTAAATATCTAAAGATAGAAATAATTCCACCAATCTATTCCTAAACTGCTCTCGCTGCGTATAACTGAAGTTTGAAACGTATATACTGAAACATTTAAATTTGGAGTTTTCACTAATTGATATTTTCAATAATATTAAAATATGTATTTCCCGTTGAAGTTCTCCAATAGATGGACATAACTCGCTGAAAATAAATTGAATAGCCTCCGCGGCTTTTACTATAATATAAACAAACAAAACAAAGCAAATAACTTACCGTCAGACTTTTAATCATAATTTTTTTCATTAATGAATTGAATGGAGCGTTATTGAATTATTGACGTGCTGGCACCAAACCTCAGTAACTCCTAATGAGCATTCAAATTAAACAGCACATGCAAAAATCAATTAAATTTCAATTTATTGAAGTCAGGTCAATGGAGTTTTAATACAATACAATCAGGTTAATAAATCAAAACAAAGGGCTTCATACGTCACGACATGTCAGCGCGTTCCTGACAGAGTTGATGATGAGGGAATCCGCGCATAATGAATAGGCATCAGTCATGAGTCAAGGCCGTCGATGGCAGTTCAATTGAGCCACAGGCCCTAAAATCGCCCCCGCTGTGTTCATTATTCAGGCGCCCTATTTTTAAGTCACACTTTAAGTTCGCATTCAATTTTCGGTGGAACCCTTGGCGCATAAAATTACATAAAATGTGCTCAGTGAAGGACCCTTATAAAATAGTCGCGCCGCGAAAATTCGTTTCGATTCAACGTCTCAAAAAGGGTCCTCCGCGAGGAGCCCCAGGGCGCTCCCTTCGCGCGGCCCTTGCTTATCTTCGAGGCAGACCCACGGTCTTGTTTTGTTTCGAGTATTGCTCGTTTTTCTGCTATTATCTAGCAGTTATTCTGCCATTTCGGCGAATTTTTCACTCGAACGGCTCAACATCAGCGATAGTGTCAAAACCCATTGATTTATCGCTATGAAATATGTTTCATAATTCATTGACAATATTTTTTGTCAGTGCAGCTGGCGGGTCGGTGCAGGCCTAGGGCTAAGAGGACTGCCGCTGTGCCTTGCTGATGACTTTTTCAGCACCCGCCCGTTCGGCACCCAAAAGACAAAATAAGGGCGCATGGATTGTTGATTGTCGACGGAATTTGAGAAGGGTTTTCCCTAAAATATCCTCCCTCTAATGCGCCTATCCGCAACCCGAAAAGGGCCAGAACCAACCTGATATCTGGTCCCCACTGGGGCCTTCTCTTGACCATGCATCATTTTAATTTAGTCCTTTGATTCTAGGATAGGTCCTGGTGGTCCGTGGGCCCGTGGTTCTATATTTAACGTTCCCTAAATTGTCTGGGCAATACCCGGCGAAAATGATTACCAACATAAATGGAACTCGGGATATTCCGCCCAGTTTACGAGGAATGTAGCACTAAGTGTTTATGGATTCTGGCGTGGCATTAATTATTGTGGATACCTACGATTTAAGATAACTTTAATACAATTTGTGTACTCGATCTCTGTAAAATTTAACCGAGACATCTATGGAGATGGGAAAATTTTAAAGTAATTATTCTAAAATTTAGGGTATTGATCAATCATAAAAAAAAAAAAACTTTAAAGAAAATAAAACCGATTCCAAAACATCCCAAACCCTAAAAAGTAAAATACTCGTAATTATATTAAAAGTCCTCTGTTACTACTTTCAACATTAAATGCCAAGACTTTCCTAAATTTTTGAAGTTAATGTAAAAACCTTACTGACATCAATCCAATACTAGGTAATCAAGACAAACTAATTGCCTCAATTATAAAAAACCAGCGATTTTGAAAACCCCCAAATACTAATTTATATAAAGATCATGCTGCGCTTTAATTTAGAAATTCTGCTATATTAAAAATTATTCGTTTGATTGGCACCATAGTCATCATCACCATCATCTGCAATGATAATAGTTTTGTACAGTCTTGTGGCAAATTGTAGTGTAAAATCTCGTTAAAGGACGAAATGTTTTCGAAAATAACATAAAGAATACATAATCATAATTATTTAATTCTGTTCTTTATAAAGCAATATAAAAAATTATACCTTCATATGAAAGCGAAACTAGTGCAAAAAAATTATTTATAAAAAAAAATGTAATTAAAGGGAATAAAATTATGGAAAACAGTAAGGAATAAACATCGTTTTTAAATTCTAACAATATTAGGTATATACAATTTATGTAGTGCGAAAAAATGGACCAAGATTAAGTTAGGATTAAAGTGAACGAAACTCGTAACATCTTTTTTCAATTATTGAAGAAAAATATGAGGAAGAATCATATTGAATGTAAGAAGGTCAAAAAATGTCTTTTCTTTGCGGGATGTATAAATATTAATTAATTAAAAGTTTTTTTCCGACCTTCCCTCTAGTGAATGCAATAAAAGATATATACACCTGCAAATTTCGAAAAATATTGGACAGTGCTCCTGGATTTACATATAAATAATATAATGATGCATTATATATAATTCAGAAAAAAATTGCTCGTTTCACGCAACGAGAACAAGAATTCGCTGTTATTGACTTGTGAGAGGATTTCCTTTTTTCCGCGTCATATTTTCGAAGTTGAAAACAACAGGAGTACGTTTGCCATTCCTTTACAAACAGGGCATAACTGAAACCTGCCAAATAATACCCGGGCAGAACAAATACACAAAGTCTGGATGTATTTACAAAAATCTGAAAAAAACAAGAAAAATATTTCATTCAGCGATATGGCCTTACTTTATAGGGACAAGGCCCATCGCACTGGAGGAAGGAGTTCGAATCAATTTTTGATGCAATGGTCAATACAGGGAGATTAATAAACATGACAAACAGGATCGGATTCCTGTTGTGGGAATGGTCACTAAAATTTAATAAGCGCTTTTAGCGCGCTCCGAATGTTGTTTTGGGAAATTCCATCACAAAAGGCGGTATTTTGAACTAAAAGCATTCACTATTGTGACATGCTTTTAAGCAATTTCCGGATATAATTCAGCCAAAAAAGGCCGTTATAAAAGAAAAGTTTTAAAGCATTGAAATTTAAGAGTTTCATAAAGCGTATTTAATTTAAGTTTCATGGCTAAGAAAGATTATTTCCTTAACTTTTATCATAAGTAAAAAATGGTTTATTTCGACAATCCATTCACGACATTTCTGACTGACGATTTCGATTAAAACACTAAAACTCTCCCACAGTTTCTCAAACTATTTTTCTGAAATTCATACCAGAGAAAGACATCGAATAGATACTATTTATATGGAAAGATGTATATTTCGTATCTTCACACCACCAAATCGATAATTGCTGGGAATATAAAAGGAACGTTGATCCGAATTTCTTCCGCTCTAATGCTCCTTTTTGGGGCATGGACAGTGCTTCCAGGAGCAGACGAAGAAGGTGCTGGCTCCTGAAGGGCATAGAAATCTGTTTTCCTTCTGCATGAGACCTGCACTGGCATATTGAAAAGAATGTTCCTTAATAAATAAGAAAAAGCGAGTGCCAGCGCAACATCTTTCATCCTATTAATGTCACAAGGTGTCGATGCGGCAATCGATTATTCCGCTCTGCCAGCTCCGAACGAAGGTGGGCTCCTTCCTTTTCATGGTTTCGGAAGGGCTCCCCTGGGAAGTGGGGCGGATCAATTCTAAATTTTACATATTTACCGCAGCAAAATGCGAGACGTGGCACCCACTCCGGATGGGCGAACAAACTGTGGATGGAGTCGGGAGCTCTGTTGTTCATTTTCATGATCCAGAACATTTCAGGCAGAGTTCAGGGAGGTGAGATTCCCCGTAGGGCTTCCTGGAAAACTTCCTCTTCGTCGGAAGAAATCCGAGGTGTTGCAATATTAAATTCGCACCGAAAAACGCGTTTGATTACTTCTTATGGGGGTGGATCAGCTCCTCCCCTTCCTTCGTCTTCGTCTTAGAGAACTACAGCAAACAATGTATTCAGATTTCAGACAATTTGACAAAGTCGTGGATGTTCGCGAAATCTGCAAGTTTCTTAAGACGATACGTGTTCGCTATTCGCAGCATCCTTCCTTTCATGATGAAACCAATTATCAGAACTATTTCGTCTTCTATCAGAGTAAGATCGCTTTCTCACAAGAAATCTCTTCGTCGAGGTGTTTCTTTATCAAGAGTGCAGAAAGAAAATCATACTCCAGTATTTCGATGTCACAAGACACGTACTTTGCACGAAATTTAGTCGATTCAATATGACTCAATAAATATTTAGTCTTTAAATTGGAATCAAATAGTCGTAGGTACATATGTATAAAGTTTTCAATACTTGGCCAACATGCACAGGTCACAAGAAGCAGTAAAATTAAATAGATC
The DNA here is from genome assembly GCA_951509405.1 of Machimus rusticus. Taxonomy (NCBI): domain Eukaryota; kingdom Metazoa; phylum Arthropoda; class Insecta; order Diptera; family Asilidae; genus Machimus; species Machimus rusticus. The sequence goes on from OX608051.1 coordinate 7,435,997, forward strand.
AATATTAAATGGTCAGTATTTGACAAGGTACGTAAAATATCGCTCACGAATGAAAAAAATATAAAATTCCCTTATTTTTTTCGCTCGCGAACTGAATTTTATTTTTCAACTCGCGAACTTTATTTTTGAGGAGAATTTTATAAATTCCATTCGTTCACGGAGAACGAATGCAATCGCCTTACCTAATACAATTCGTTCGTGAGAGCGAGTTTAAAATGAAGAGAATTCAATTTTTCTCTAGAGAGTGAAAAAGAACCGAAACGAATGATTCTTTTTCATTCTTTGAGTAAAGTTCGTGGTGCATGCGTCGTGCGTTTAAATCAGAATCAGGTAAAACTTGCAATTATGGGTCGCCGGAAAGTTTTTGAATTGTCTAAATACGTGCTTTATGATGAGATATATAATTCATCAACGTGTTTGGAGTGTAGAAAAATATTAAAAGGACAATGTACGGGGAATATAAAAAGACATTATGCTACAGTACATAAACTAAATTTAAATAATTAAGACGATCCTGATCTCGGTCGCTTAGCCGAAGTAGCCAGCAACTCAAGTTTCTGTAGAACGGGCATTCAGCGCCTTTTCTACTATTTTAACCAAAATGAGGTCAAAGTGGTCGAAAGAAACAATTAATAATATTTTAATTGTAAAACTCAACGACAATGTTTTAAATAAAATATGTATTGACATTTAATTTATAATAAAAAAGTATAAAAATTGTTCACTAATTTTTATTTTTGTGTGGTATTGAATTTGATTCACGAACGATTCTTTTACAAATCACTCGTGAGCGAAAAGTATTTTTCAATTCTCTGAAAATAAATTTCGCTCGCGAACGGAGAATTTTAAAAATAAAACTCATTTTATAAAATTCGCGAGCGAATTCAAAATAAAATTCTTTGGTTATTATTCGCTCACGAGCGAATTTAATTTTTTCAGTTCTCCGAACCCTGGTATTTGAAAAGGGGAAACACCATAAATTAACATCGTACAAGATAAGCGAAATAGTTTAATACCCTGATATGTTTACGAAGAATGATAGTTGCCGTGTCATCTGTCACCATGAATGAAGTTTGATTTAAATGAACATTTATTGTCATTTTCGTTCTCGTTTATGAATTACTATAAAAATGCTGAAAAATTCGGCTGATTTCCATTGAGGATAATCCACTTCACGTTATAAAATTACTTGGACTTGAAAACGTCTCGTAAAAAAGATGACGTGAATGCAATTCTCGTAAACGGTTATATTGGTAACTTGAACTATCTGACAAATATGTCTTGTATAGATTCAAAATAAGTCCCATTTGACGATGGTAAAGTTGCTTCCTTAATTTTAGTTTTATCTGATTTAAAATATCAAACTCTCTTGAATTAAAAAAAAAATACTATCTTAAACTATATCCGACAGATCCAATTCAGCAAAACAGCTGTTTCTTAAAAGAAATACATACAAGGTAAAAATCTACGAAGATAAATCTACGCGACTATTTTGGCTCGTAAATTTAACGAAGGCGCGTAAAGTAAAAATGTACTGAAAGTTTTACGAGCCTCATAATTCTTACGCGACTTTGGCCAGTTACTAAGATATACGAAACCTATACGAGGGAATGAAGTGAATACCTCTATTGTCAAATTATTCCCCTTTACAATTGCCAACATTCGCAGTGGCACTGATTGAATTACGAAAATTTTAGACCAGCGACTTGAAGCCTCTGAACGCCGTCTTTTAATGTACCTACACACGACTTGAAAGTATCGACCAAAGATTATTCACATCATTTAAGTCTCGATTCTTTGCAGGCCAGCTTATTGTATCGATATTCTTGTCCTTCAATCATTTAAAAACTGTCTAAGAAACTTGGATGCCAGCGTTGTCTTGTTGGAAAAGTAAATCCAAACTACACAAATCTTCTGCTTGCTAAATCATAACTTCTTCCAAGAGTTGAATATGAGTTTCGGAAGTCATTTTTTGTGGAATAAATGCAATTTTCGTCTTCTAATTAGAAGCAAAGTCAACCCACAAAATGCACAAAATAAACTTTTTAAAAGGTGGGGATCATCAAAACCCTTAAGTCAGCGAAATTTAAAATTTCAAAAGTATTTAATTTCACAATTGTTAATACTGCTTTGTAATTTAAGTCAAATTTATTTGAGTTTGATGAAATACCTACTCGCCGGAATTTTATTTTTTTAAGAAACTCAAAGCTGATACGAACGTTTTGAAATTGAAAATACACAAAAATTCTGAACTTCGTTTATAATATGTATAATAGAAGGTATTTATTTCAAAGACCGTCTTCGCTTAATTGATATGGACAATGAATATACAACAAAATTAAATTCGTATATGTATAAAAATATAAACCAAAAAACATGAAATAATATAATAAACAGACAAAAATAACATTTTTCTAAAGGATATTATTTGAATCCTTAAGGTCAGTAGAGGTTAAACCAGGAAGAAAGACTGTTCGGTTTATCAAAGATTTTCTCCCCAGCAACGAGAAGTGTCCTCTTGATGAAAATAAATTATCTGCAGAAAAGTGTTCTGATTCGCTAATGCGCGTTATAAAGGAAAAATTTGTTAAAGCCCCAAGCCCTCGAAACTCGAGACTCCGTTGAGACTTAAAGTCTTTCTAAATATCCACCCCAAGTGCTCTTAATGGCGTTACTTAGCCCAAAAGCATTCCAAAACTGATACGCACTTGTGCACCACCCAGGAAACAAAAGGAGCAAGAATTCCGACATCCATTTAATCACTTCGCCCGCTAATTGTGCCCGTGGAAGAAGTCCTTCAAAGTGGGTGAACCGAAGAAGTTTTCACTGAGACGGCTTGGGAGTCGGCTCCGAGGAGTTTGACTCCTCCACGAGCACAATATCGCGTCCTGAGTGGAAACTTCAGCAGTTTTTTAGATGGCAATCCGTTGCCCCGTCGAGGCGAACCATCTTCTTTAAGTAACCGGGTAAACGGTCGGACCCTCAAAGAATGTGTGAAGACAATGAAGTCGCCTCGCCCAGAGGACTCGAGCCGGCCAAGATGCAGCTAAAGATTCTGGCACTTGGCACAGATTGGCCACCACCACCACATACAGTGCCAGATATTGATCTGTTTGGTGGAATTCAAGGTTTACGGCTTGTAGTTGGCATTTTCTGGCTTCTTTTGTTTATATTCCAATATATGTGTTAAATCTTATAACAGGACAATCAAACTTAATAAATAGAACAATTTTCTACACACACATTGGCTATTAAATATCTACTAAATAAAGTAGAATATCATTTAGCAAAATTCCATTCATTAATTATATCAACATTTTATTCAATTAGCTCATAAATAAAAATGCTAACAAAATATTAATTTACATATGTATAATGTCATCATACGGGTCTATGAATAAGGAAATAAGTATAAAATACATAAATATGTAGGATACAATTAAATCCAGAAAACCAAATATAAAATGTGTTTCTAGTAAGAAATCCCCTTATATACGAGTATAGATGTATGTATAGTATAGCAAAACGCTTGGTACGATAATTTTAATTATTTACCTAAAGCTAAAAGTATTTACTTATGCCAACTTAATATACAGGCTATTTTTGGGGTTTTTGGAGATGCTGATTGCGAATTCATCTTCAAAACTTATAAATTATGAAAGCGGACCCAACATGGTGACTAAATTTTCCGGGATTCAAAATATATTAACAATTTTATATTAAACATTTGGAATGTGTAACGAAATATTAAGGTTGATGATAATTTTTATAACGAATAGGCAAATAACCTCAAATAAGAAGTTTTAAAAAGCCGTATAACTTTTTTGCTGAAATTTTTCTATAATTACTCGAAATTTGTTTGTTCTTGTTCAGAGTTTTAGTTTGTTAGCAAGTTTTGCGAATAATATTTAAATTAAAACGTCCTTAAAACTTCCTCGTTTTTGGTGGTTACCTTAAAGATAGTACATAATCTTAATCAGAAATTTAGATCTCGTATTTTGAAAATAATAAATAATTATTACGAGTACATATTATAATTTATTTTCTTATGCGTTCTGACTTTTGTCCAAATAGGTACAACACTTGCTTAATGGAATTTTTAAAGTTATCCTTTTCGTTTCTACTTTCAGTTGAATGTATTATCTTTTTTTTGCACTCAATTTGTGACCTTCTTTCTAAAACGTTTGAATGCTTACTCTGTCTATTTTATAACCTGGCATTTTTCGTGAGGTATGAGTTTTTGATCTAGAACCGCTCAAGGATATTTTTGCATGTTCTATTTGCTTTAATTCTTAAACTGCTCCACTTTATGAATCAGGCCGACCTCGGCACTCCTGAGGGTGCTTCTGCCGACTATCGATCCTGATGGTCTGCAGCTCGCCCTGACCAGCGTAGGCTCTAACTCCGTAAACTTCCCGGAGCCCAACAATAAATCTATAATTGCACCTGAAACTCAACAATTTCGGTCCCGCAGTCCCATTGAATGCTCATTTCGCCAGAGAATTTCCATGTAAACCAGGGCATCTATCCAATTAGGGCGTTCTTAATGGTTCTGCATTCAGCCCGGAGCCGGGCAGAGATTCCTGCAAGAATGGCCCGGCTCCTTAAAGTACATCCCCGGGCCTTAGAAGACCATTTTAATGGAGAACCGATTTATATAGTAGATTTTAAGGAAGAGGTTGGTGTGCCATAAGCTGATTTGCCAGTGGCACTTCTCTGTTGTTTGTTCACTAAATTTTCGTGTATAAATTGCAGGCTCACGCAAACTTGTGCCATAGTTGAGGCCCTAAGGCTGGGAACTCAATCTCGTTGCACACTCGGATCATTCTTGAGCAGATATTTGCACAAACGTTCGGCTATTGAGCTTGGATGTGTGCCAGTTTGTAGCTCACTTAAGGATATAGAAACTAGTCTCTATCGTTTTATATTCATGCTAGTTTTAATAAAGCTAGTCTGGATTTTCCCCTTTTGAAAACGAATATTATCTACATAACTACAATATCAAATGAAAACACCATATTCGATTATTTGAAGAGAGAGGTACGAACATATTATATTAAGCTTGCTTCATCAGTTTATCTATTTCTACGAATCTTTTACTATTTACTATTTAGGAGGATGTAGGTCACTTTTACAAAATGTTCAAACATTAAAACGGATATCTTTGGCTGCGTTATTTAATCTTTAATTTTAACATAGCATTTACCAGCACCGGATCTAGAGTTTGCAAGTAAAATATTTGCCTAAGGACGGCAAATTTGGGAATGGCAAAATTGATTTAAATACAAACTTCAAAATTCACCTCAATATAATCTTCAATTTTTTAAAATTATAGTTTTTTAAAATCAAATATATATTTTACACTGTATGATTTAATCTATTATATGTATATATTTGTTCTTCTTCTTCTTTTATATATCTACGCGAATATTTGAGCATTATTCTACTTCTTACACTGTTTAAACTTATATGTATCCAAAATTTCTAACTTTCCTATTACAGCAAGATGAACTAAAACCAATTTAAATAAATTTCCCTTTCAAACATTTTCTCAAAAATATAAAATATGTCTCAACGTCTTTCTACAGTTCTACGGTAACAACTCGGTTTGTGTTAACGACTTATTATTTTACATTTGTAACTAAAATATGGTGCTGATGAATTTAAAACACAAATATTCCTCATGGTAAATTGTAGTAGGCATGTACAATTATACGACATATTGCCGAGGGCAGTGATGAATCTATTTCCGCCCCTAGACACGAATTCTCATTTCTCACTGCAGTGGGCATGACACTTCCAGAACACACCTTATGAACCTCACGTATGATTGATTATGTTTTTTGTATGAACATATTACTTTCGGTTTCATAGATAAGCATTGTACTGATGATTAATTGTCCCATAAAACTATATTCTTCAATTATGAACCTATAAAACAAAATGGAAAGGAAAAATTACTCATTATACTATAAATATTCGAATAAAAATACAACTAATTTACTTTTAGATATCTTTAGGTTATATGATCTTATTCACTTGAGCAGACTCTGAATTTTTTCTCCATGGAAAACAGAATTATAAACATACAATTTAACTGCTTTATCAGGAAAGTTCATCTCAAATCTCTAGGAAAATTTACTGAAATATTTATTGTAAATGCTAAATGAATTCTGCAAGCAAGCATTTGAGTTGCCACTTGAACCAACCAACCATTTAATGTTAAATTTTAGTTGATTTTGATGGAAATTCAGTTTTAGAAATACGATATAGTGTACAACGGATATTGCATTTTTTAAGTAGTTATTGAGAAATTAAGTGGGTTAACTAACGTCCCCATCACAGTCAATTGTCGAACTTAATGTGCCCATGTGAACGCAGTTTTACAAAGAACCACTTATGCAAATGTCAATCCCAAAATCTCATCTGTAGAAAAAATTCGAATGAATTCCTCGAATTTAAAACAATAAGAGAGAAAACCTTGAAATTAAATTAAATGGGAATGACGAAGTTTTACTAGAAACATTTCTTAGCACATTATTTCTTTAGGAATTTGTTCCAAGATTACGAATTCGTAAATTAAAATGCTCAATCAGCTCCTGTTTGTGAGAAAAATAGAGTCAAAGCATTAAAAAGACCATATTTTGGCCATTTTTAAAAAAATCATTAAAAAATAAGATTTTAACATGGCTTAAATGAAAGCCTGAGTCCTAATCTATGAATATTAAGTACAAATTATCTCTATAGCCCTTATTAAACGTGGCGGATAACTTTTCCATGAATGTGTAGGTACTTGAAGTGTTCTTTATTCGTTATCCATTGCATGAAATATAATCAGTTTATGGAATAGATATTATTATTTCGAGATTTTCTCGAAAGCGTGAGCTCATTTAGGTACTAATTGATAATTTACGCCATCTACGTAAAAAATCCTTGAAAAATGATTTGCCATTTTATTGAAAACAAAGTTGAAGTAGGTAGATTATAGCGTAATTGGTAAACCTACATATATCGGGCAACGTCGAGGTAGAAAAGCTATTTTAAAATAATTGTTTTTTCCTTAAGGTACTTCTTTTAGTCAGCAGGACCATTTTGATTTCAAGGTTTTTCCGTTCAAAAGAAATGGGAATCAAGAAAAGTCTGATTTACATCCGTTATGATCAGATATAAGACCCCATAAGTTACATGAAAGAACCATCAAATATCCTGGTTTTTTGGTAAAAATTCCCCGAAAAAAGGGCCCGTCGGTAGCAAAAAGCCGAATGGCATTAGAAAAAGGGCAAAAAGAAGAGCTGGCCTCATAAATAAATATCCTCCCTAAACAAAAGCCAAATCCCAGAACAGTTCTCCGGTCCCGAAACGCCGCGAAAACGGCTAGAAAAACAGAATTGAGTCATACATAAGAATTTATTCCGTTTGAATTCTGGTAGCTGGTGTCCTGTGGGCGCTTCGTGTGCATGTGGGATGTACGTGTGCACACGTGTAGATGCACGTGTATCCGCGCCGACACCCCGCGACAAGTGCCCGGGCCCGCACGACCCATTGTGAACCTCCCCCGGGAGGCTGGGCCGTCGCCCCGAAAGAATCCCTTTCATGAAATTTCCGTCTGTTTGTGTACCCAGGAGGATTCATGCGATTCCGCGCTCCTCCCTTGTCAGCAGGGAAATGAGCAAATATTTGGGGAAGCGTGGACCGGGCCTGTCTCCGGCGCTTTCTTCGGTACCCGCCACCACCCCCGCACCCCGCATCCACTTCCGCCGGGGAGGTGTTTTCACTTTTCCCGAAGTTCTCGAATCTCTGTCTCGAGCTCCCTTTTATCGCGGAAATTTGCATAAGAGAGGATATCAAATAAAAAGTGATATACGGCGAATAAAAAGGATATTTGTTGTGTCACACGAAAATTACCCAGATGCGGGCGAAAACGCTGCGCCCTACGCAGCACCGCCCCCCTTCTAAGGGCTGGGCGCTGTCTGTCTTCTTTGCGGGAAGAACAAGACAAATTCCCATGCAGGACCGCAACTCACCCGGGCCTCTTCCCTTTTCCGAATCCCGGGCACTCCCCTGCCCTTCCCTGGAACCCGGGTTATCTAATTTGGCATGCGACAAGGACCTGACATACGTCTTCTCTAGCCAAAGAAAATGGTAATTCCGGGCCTCCCCCGCCCGCCGGCCGGGACGCAGTTCCCGGAAGGGCCTGCTCCAGCCATTGTTACGCTAATGGAGAGATCTCTAAATTTTATGTGACGACGAGCCACTCCCATGTCATTCCCCCAAAACCTTAATTGAATGCACGACTAATTTGGGAATTGAAAAATTACATTTGGCCGCCGCCGGGGGAATCGAGGGGGCGCTCCCGGCGAGGGTTCTTTGTATATAATGGAGGACCCAACCCAACTCAATCTAGAGACACTCCACATTTTGAGAGGATTTCCCGGCAGTTCCTTACTTTAATACCATTGAGAAAGGAACCCAGAGACAAATTAATGTTTTCTTAATTTGACACTCTAAAAAAGATTTCAATTCGAAATGGAAAATGTTAAATCAGGGATAATTTTTCAATTTAAGTAGACGAGATATGGGACTTAAATTTATTATTCAGTGCTTATAATTCATAAAATAAAAAATAAATAAATAAAGATCTCAGGTGGTAAGGGTTAAAACGTATGAAGCCTAGACAACAGACACAACGAAAGTGATATTTATCCATAGCTTATAATTAATAATAAAATTCAATTCAATTCAATTCAATCTTTTCAACTTTCGAACCATCGAACTACATATAAGTAGAAACTTTGTAAACATATTTTTGTTACATAAATTCATATATACATACATATGTATCAACTTAAAAATTTGCTAATACATACATAGGTATAGGTACTATATTTTTCACTATGCAATCGCTATTTCGAAAATTAGTCATTGCATACAGATTTAGGCTAACTCCTAATGTTTAATATTAAGAAACGATATTTCACAGTCATAAAGAAGAAATTATGAAGAATATGCTCCGTGTTTTAATGAATTTGGTAGTTTTATTATCTGCTGGCGAAAATAGCAAATTGTAAACAAGTCAAGGCTTGTGGCAATACATACTGTTAAATTATATTCACTTTATATTTGATGGTAATTTTTTGTAAATACATAGATAATATAATTTTTAATTTTTTAAACTGAAAAAAAGTTAGTCAAAATAACCAAAATTGTAGTTTAAAAAGTCCCCAAACAATAAAGTTGGTTTCTTTTAACAATGAAAAATAGTTAATCTCCTGACGGAAAAGTTAATTTTTTTGTGATATTGTCGACTAACGGAAGCTGGATTCGAACTTGCGATCTCCGAGTTGGCGCTTCGCAGCTCTGCAAACTGAGCTACGCATGCATGATTTTTGAACGATTGATTTTTAATAATAGTTAGTATTGAACAACGAAAATGTTTAAAAATGTGCAAAGTGTAGGGAATATGTATAGGATCATGTAACAATTTTATTTTTATTTAAATTAACCAGCTTTATTTTTATGGCATGTGTTTTTTTGGCTTTTTGATTTATAAGGGAACAATAGTTATTTCGGTCAAAAATAGGGAAATACAAGTTGTTCAACACGATTTTAGCCGGTGTATTATACAATTCCTGAAATGTGCAATTTTGATACTTCACCCAATTTAAGAGTACCTATACATACTACAAAAATTTGAATGTGTGATATACAACCATATCCCAAATTCATTTTGCTGCCTCAGTCCACTTAGGAAGGTTTATTTATCCCTTGGATTTTTACACTTTAAAAGCTGATTCGTAATCAGCGTTTCCAAAAACCCCCAAATACTACATAATTTCAAGGCAATACCTTGAAACCTATAAATTGTTGGACGGAAGTTTATGCTTAGGAGATTTTTAGATGAAAGTTAAGGGTAGCTTTACTTAGCAGCTGCAAAAAAAGTACTTAAATTAGTTTAGGTAGCTAAAAACACTATAGGAATTTATTTTCGGTTCCTATTAATTACATTACAATAAGTAAGTTTAGACAATTTTTTAAACATTTTTACTCGTCGAAGTGACATCCAAAACAAGAACTGAAAAACTGATTATCTAATATATATGTTTCATTTTTTATTCCTGCCTTTGTTTCTAATCCTCTAATATGTGCTTTGAACTGAATAATGTAATGAATTATAATTATATTATAATTTGAATTCGAATGACAACCGAAAGTAAATGAAAATTAGGTGATTAGGTACTCAAATGTAATATTAGATTAGAAAGTTGGTGAATCAGAAAGTCCGTGCGAATTTTTTAATTTCAAAAGATATTGGTATGTAGATGAAATTAAATTTAATTTCTGACACATCTAATATGAAATGATCAATTTATTTTTATTTTTGCGTATTACGGCAATTGAATTGTAACAACTCAAAAGATGACAGTGACAAGACCTGCAAAAAAGATGTACATTCAATATTCATTTTTAAAATGGTAAAGGCAGGAGTCCAGGGATATTATCCAAAGAATTAATTTGAAATCGCCTGCGAGAGATATAACTACAAACCAATAACCCTCATAGTTTTAAAATTCCCCAAGAGACAAAGTTTGTCACCAAGCCGATCAACCGTGGTCCACCCCGCGCCCTCCCCGCCGGAGGAAGCCAGTCAAATCACATTAGGGCTGAAGAAGTCCCCAAGAGCGGGGAGCTCGGGGAGTGCATTTATCCGGCCAAGACGCGATTATCCCATAAAAAGGGATACGGCGGTTTACCCACCGGGGACATAGTCCTCCGTTCGTGGAGACAGGCCTTAGATATGTTTCAGCTTTTTGCCCTACAGCGTGTGTTTTTTTCTCCGAGTCGTCCCTAAGGCCCGGCTTCACCGAGCGGGGAAAACCAGGGGCGTACGTACGAAAAGAAGGTGTTGAAGCTCACTTCGATGAAAACTTTTGCCTGATTGGAGCCGTCTGATTCACCCCCGCTTTAGTGCCTTCGATTTCTGTAATATACTTAGTTGTGACTCCGGCGGGGCTGCGGGGGTGCGGGGCGGCAGTTCTCATCATGTGACGGGCGGGCCAAAACCCGGGGGAACGGGGAGCTGTGACGACGGCCTTATTCTTCAAGTGAAGTCAACCAAACGAGACTGAAGTGAGTTGGGGTCGGAAGAGGACTCCGGAGATTTTTGTATTTATTTTTGACTCGACGATTTATGGGGAGGATTATCGGTTCTGAAATAAATTTATGTGCGCATGTATGTGCAGTCCCACTAATGGCTCTGTCTATAAAGTTTTGGGCCGGGAACGGGAAGATTTTGTATTTGCGCTCGGATAAATAACATTAGATGCTGTGGTCACATTAACCCTCCAGCGATGGAGTTCGGCGCAAATAAATTCCGAAGATTAGATGATTTATGAACTTTATGGTTTCGGTTCATCGCTTGCGTCTTAATGTCCTCTGCCCCCGCCCCCGCCAAGTGTGGTAAGTCTTAAGATACATTTGCACGCCAGAAGCGTCGGAATTAGCAATAGCGAAACCTCGTCGATCATTTGCTCATTTGTTATCGCTTTTCTCGTTGAAGTGAAAGAATTAAGAGATTTGGTCGTCCGCAACTTTCTTCTGTTACCCTCGACAAAGTACGTGGACCGGACAGGTTCAAGATGGCCAAAGAATAAACATTAGGATTATGGCGTGGGGCTGGTTTATTAATGGAATTAGATTGAGCTCCTTTCCTCTGAGCGAGTGGAAGATCCCATAAATGAGCAATCAATTGTAACAAATGAAATATAAATGCGGACTAGATTCACTCTAATATTTAGATTAACAGACCTTTCGTGAGTAAATGATCTTAAACTACATTGACGTATATATTGAATCAAAACTCACACGAGGATAGTTCGTGCAAAATCCTACCCAAAGTCTCTAATGGACAACAATTTTTCTGAAAAGTCTAAACCACAATTATATTCCTCTGTTCTTGTTTTCGTATGAGAATTAACCGAATTTCGGATTTTTAGTGTTGTTTTCGTTCGAAATGAATTTAATGCAAAATTCAGATAACATCACTTGTTTTTAAATTCCAACGAAACGGACATTCTCCGAAATTTTACACTTTTATTTTCGGTGCTGCTGCATTTAGCGGATTTGAAGGAAAATTGAACAAAATAGAGTTAAATAAAATTTTTTTACGATTTTATTCTTTAAAACCATCAAAACATATTATTTGTAGGGTAAACATGTAAATTCAAGCCAATTCAAAGCTTTTGCAGAATTAACAAAACGAAGAAAGTACGATCTACGTACAATTTTAAATTATTTCCTCAAAGGTAAAGGAACCATACCTCTGGGGCAACCAGATTAATCAGGGATGAAAACAGCTCAGGTCTTCTTGACAAACCAGGACCATGATAAGATTTAAGAATTAAATTTAAAGAACACCATATTATTAAAGTGTAGATATACTCACTAACACGAAATAGATCGTCAGAAGAGTTTTCGAGAATCTAAAACCTTGAGTTTTTTTTTTAAATCCGTAAGGCTTGAAATACCCTTGTAAAATTTAAAGAACACATGTTTTAAAAATTAGACGTAAATCCACTCTCATACAATCTATATTAATTTAAAAACAACGGACCAATGTGACTACCTTGCGGAACGTCCAATATTTACCGTTATCTTAAATAAGTATTGGAATCCAACAAATAAAATTGGTTAGAACATCCGGTTTGTGGGAGAAACATTAAAAACACGGCTTCTAATACACTTTTAAATTCATTTTAAAAATTTTACCTTATACACCTTCTTTCGTAAATTACGAAATATCTTAAACTGAGCTAATATTAGGTATAGAAATTCTGATAAAAAATCTGCTCCAAAACAATTTTGAATCAAAAGTCTTATGGACTACTTTCCTTTAGCATAGGTATAGTTCCTAAAGTTCAACTTTCCATTTTTAATGTGTTATAAAACCCTGCGAAATTTTGTTGATTTTTAAATGATTTGCAAAAATACGTACCTAAAATCGATTTTATTTAATTTTTTCATTTAATTTTTCTCAAAAATTTGTAATTTACGCAAAATAGGTATATACTATCGCATGTACAAAAACCTGTTGACCAGTGCAATGAATATACTATAATATATTCTATGTATATATATATATGTATAGGTAGGTATACATAATCGTAATAGACTAGACTAGACCATTTTAAGAATGACTTTAAAGTTAAAAATTTATTTACCTATTACGAAATTTAATACCTTTAGTAGAGATTTAGTAAATTTTTCCAGCTTTTTTCCTTAATTTCAATTTATTTTTAAATCAGCCAATTTGCAAGAATAAGTAAATATAAATACGAGAAATTATAATAAACGAAATGTATAAATGCGGTCGCAGTTCACGGTACATATTCAGACTAATTTAGATTGGCAGCTTTTTCGTGAGAGGATGGTCTTATAGAGTGACACGACACGTTCTTACCATTTTGCCGCTTTATTCGCGTGTTTTAACCCATAATTGACACCAGTTATGCCGCTCCAACATGAATAACTCCGTGATAAAAGATAATTACGTAAAATTTAATAAAGCTTTTCTCATATCACATGTGTTCTGACATCAGAGAATATTTACTCATGCAGACGAGTATGTACACATCAAACACTTTCGAGTGTAACTATAGCTTTATGATTTATGCTGATGCACAGGAACATCAAATTTTCACTGAATATCTCATGAATTTCAGGAGTACATGAACCGAATTACACTTTAACATCATAAAAACCCTCCGTACAATAAAAACCCTCGAAATCTTTCTGTTAAATTCCATGATTTTTCATTGATTTTCTGGGATGTAGAGATCATTCGTGTATCTGAATTATCCTGTTTTATTTTTTTAATGAATTAAGGTGAGCATTAATCAAGGATGATTATGGTAATTCCATACCACAACCTTACTTAAAATTGTAAGTGGTTTAAACTGAGCTGTTTTAAATATAATAGCATTTAAAACCACGCTTCCGCTTCATTTTGTGAAGTTAAAACTAAAAATGCTTTATATTATATAACAGGAAAAAATTTTTGCTACGAGGATTCCACATTATATAAGAGATACTAATGATTATTATGACTTTTTAAAATGACTAGTGCACTATAGTATATCAATGACGACGGCTGTCATTATGAAGAATTAGTAGTAGTGATTTGATTTGTGTCTAGGATATAAAAGTTTTAATTATCTATAATCTTTACTAACTGTGATTAACTCAGAATTCGAAATAGAAATGTAACACATTTTGGACATCCCTTCAAATCTAAATATGGGGCACCCTAAAGATTAAATTTTGTAATATTTCAACCACGATTTTTAATTTTGGGTCTGCTTGATAGGGCTTATGTCAAAATGTTCACATTTTTCTATTTAAAATTGTCTGAAAGATGAACGGACAATGTTGCCTCAGTAACAGGGTATGGAACCCAAATACATTGTTTGTTGTTGTTCTTAAAAAATATACTTTAAAGAAAACATAATTAAAAAGGTCAAACATTAATTTCATCCTTTTTAAAATCTGAACTCATTTGTCTCAGCAATATAGCGAAAGTATTTTTATATGCTATTTTAATTCGTAATATTTAACAGAACAGCCTACAAAACAGCTTTAACTTTAAAACTATGTTAACTTGCATAAGAACTGTTTTATTTTATTAAAAATATATTGAAGCTTTTGCGGTTTATAAAATAATTGTCTTATGAGACAATTTTAAAGTATAGTTTTCATGACATTTATCGAAATTTGATTCATGATAATTGTACTTAGTTTAATTTTTTACAAGTGTCTGAAAGAATAAAAAAAACCGGCCAAGTGCGAGTCGGACTCATGCACGAAGGGTTCCGTACCATTATCTATAAAAATGGCAAAAAAATCACGTTGTATGGGAGCCCCTTTAAATATTTATTTTATTCTGTTTTTTAGTATTTGTTGTTATAGTGGCAAAAGAAATACACCATCTGTAAAAATTATTTCAAATGTCTAACTATCACGGTTCATGAGATACAGCCTGGTGACAGACGGACATACAGACAGACGGACAGACAGCGGAGTCTTAGTAATAGGGTCCCGTTTTACCCTTTGGGTACGGAACCCTAAAAAAGGTTGTCATTGTTGTAAACACTTAAACGAGGTTAGCATTTTTTGACTTGTTAATGGAATTTGAACCTCTACCTACATTAGATGAAAACTTCTGTCCTACTATGTGTTTTTGGATACGGAAATAATAAAACCTAAGTATATTGGTAAATTTCCATCATGTTTTCGAAAGACATGTAATGGTGCGCATTGTCTCGGATGTAAAAAAGTCAAGTTTAAAAACCGCCTCACTTTTTTTCATCAGAAAAATATCGGATCCAAAACGAACACAGGACATAATTAATATTAATAATATATCCAATTTATTTCAATCTACCCTCATATTACTGAATAATCATGGTATACTTAATCTAGATAGGTCAATTTAATGACAAAAACCATGCCATTGACTTTCAATCTAGCGCTCAATTGAAATAGGTTAACAAAAGCTTTTGGCGCTAATGAATTTGTAATAAATTACACAACTAAAACGACAAGTATAAATATATAAACCCCATGCCATTCTAATAAAATTCAAATGAAATTAAAGCGTCAACTAAAATTACCACTGAGTTTAAATTCCATTAAATTTAACTAAAAACTCCATTTATCTGAAATGGAAATTATGATAATAATTTAAAGCAGCATTTGAGAAGTGACCTAAACAGCGAAGTTGGTTTAACTCCAGAGGGAGTCTGAATGGATTGAGAGTTTTCCTTTCAATTTTTATTTTTCATCGTCCCGTCGGACGACGATTCCTTAAAATGAATCAACTGGCTTCTGAAAGCGATCTCTCAACTGTGAATAAAGATTAAAAACAAAGTCACAAAAAGGCCGCAGAAACAAAAGCTTAAATTTTCATCATAAATAAAACCAACTGAAGTCCAACCGAGCTGGTTCCTCCCACATAATGGCCGTTTTTTTGTTTTTTTCTTTTTTTTTTTTTTTTGTAATTATTCGGCGAGCGCTGAACTCGCTTTAGAATAAACCAAAAAAAAGAACTCCCTCTGGCGAGCCCTTGTTCAACAAGCTGCGGAGGCAAAGGACGCGTCTGGAGGAGGCAAAAGATTAAAATACCCTTGTAATCCATCCGGCCATTTTTTATCTTTCAAACAATCTTTTAACAGCCTTATCCTTCCTCCGCGACTCAAGGGCTCGCCTATCCGCGTCACAAGGCATCCTGGAGGTGCTGTTGTGAGCGAGGCTTTAGGCCTCAAATCGGTGGGATGACTCCGGCAAAATTATCGGAAGGGCGAGTTTCGGTGTTGGCCCAACGACAACTTTGCCAGTTTGTCATGAAAACTAGGAACGGACGCGTATTAGAAGTGAGTTAAGGGACATCCTGTCATTCAAAATTAGACATGGTGCCCATGCCCTCGAACGACTGTCCGCTGTTTAAGAAAAATGTCACACTTTTCCCCGAATGACAGACATAATCTCGGCCGAAAAAAAAAATGTTTTTCTAGTCCCAAGCCGCACGTCCCTCGCCAATTTTTAATCTATCCTACCGTCAGAATTCCCGGGGACACGCTCTCGGAGGGCCTATTTCGTTACAATTTTTCATATCTGGCTGGCCGTTAAATTTTTATTGGTCACGTTTTTCGGAACTGGGTGAAGCATCGATATTGATTGTGTCAATTTTTACAAATTTGTCTAATGTTCAGCGTAATCAATTTAATTGATGTACTCTTTGTATTCACTTAATCATATTTCCGATTTTATAGTATATTGCACAAAAACTTTAATATTGCAATTTTAAAACAAAACTATTAGTTTGAGATTTCTAATAAATTGAAGCCTATTTTTTTACAATCAAAACAATTATTCTATTTACCTATAATAAATAAATAAAAATGTATATGTTCGTTAATGCAAAATCTTAAATCTCCGAAAGTCCTTCATTGATTGCCTTGAAATTTTGACACAAAGTTGCATTCGAATAAGCGCGTGTTCTTATATATGCACATAACGAAAATGTCAGAATTTACGAATTCAAGATTGCGGACTACCAAATTTTGAAGTTTATGTGATTTCCACCATACCAAGTTTAAACTTATTGTAAGAATTTACGAACTCAAGATGGCGGACCGTAAAATTTTGAAGTTTATACGATTCCTTCAAACTTAGTACTTGGGGGTTTTCCAGGTCGCTGACATCAACATGACTGTTAGAATTTATAAATTCAAGATTACAGACTGCTCAATCTTAAACTATGTATATGCGATTTTAAGTAAACTTGGTACTTGAGGGTTTTCGAGCAGAAAGTTGTCACTAGTGACATAGGCTACTTTTTTTCTTCCTGTTTGTCTGCTAATCTTCGAAACGGCTAAACCGATTTTGATGAAACGTAACAGACATGAAAAGGTTGTGACCAGACTGTTTTTTTTAAATTGTTCACTATTGTTAAAAGTTACGTCATTCTGAACGCAAGTGATAGGTTTTATGGTGAGTCACGAAAAATTCCTTATCCGACGACGTCATATTTTTATTATTAGGTATTTTATTATTTAGTGATGATATCCACGATCCACAAAGCTCTTAATCATTCGTTACCAATTTGACATGGTTAGTTAAAGAAAATCGAAATATATTTGCCTCAAAAGTATTTACATACATTTGATTCTATTTGAATGAATTTATAGATCTCAGCTGGATAAGAAATGCATGCAAATTAAAACTGCTGGATATTTTAGAATAAGTAGATGTTTCATGAACTTTGTTACTATTACTATTTATGTACTATTAACGTAGTCTATTTGTTTTAGCCGGAGACGTAACTAATGAATAAGCGAATAAAAAAGTTGTTATGTAATGTTTTAAAAACATTCGTAATATACACATGAATTTATTTACAATAAAAATATACATTTGCACGAATAAATAAATAAATGAATGTGTAGGTATTTGTATTTTGAATAGGTTTTATTTTCTTTGAAGGATTCAGCACTTTATTTTTTATACCTATCTTCCTACCTTGAATACCAAAATATAAAATTTTTATTTGTATCTCTCTAATTATTGGCGAAGTATTCGGAATACTTCGAAATAAACTTTGTTTAAAGAACTGCTGTAATCGACTGTAAAGTTACCGTGCAATTTCTCATTCCACTCGTAAAAAATAGCCATCTTAAAAGCTTCGGAAAATTCCGAAGAAAAAAATTCTTAAGATGCTTTCCGTAAAATTCACGTTCCTAAATTAATTCGTCTTAGTCAAACAAGGACCCTCCTTTAGAATCCGAGGTTTGTCATTCCCTTCTTATGAGGCGAACGGCCCCTCAGAAATGGCTCATAAAATCGATTTTGCCAACCCTCATGCCAATGACCGACAACAGGATTACATGAAAATTTCAAGATTGCCAAAACCTTGAGCAATTTACTTATAAAGCCATGACAAGAATAAACAGGCGGACGCAAATAGAATTTCTGATTTCTGGCACTGGACGTGAGTCCTTAAAGCGGCCTGATGATTAATCTTGCCGCCAGGAACAGTTTTTTGTAAACTCCCGAGGAGGAGGTCTCCAGTAACAGAGACCCTAGGTTAAACCCTGGGCTTTTTCCCGAAGCCCGAGGATTCGGGCATGAAAGAAACCAAAACATTTCGGCATTTTTCCGGGACGTGGGCGCTTAGGACACATCGGCCGAGCGGGGAATAGCCTCCGATTCATATGGAGTTGTCCCGCAGCGGAATAGGCCCGATTTTTGCAGGGCACTCATTTCCAGGCCGGGCACGTCCCGAATCCTTCTTCAATAAGAGATATACGGCTCTGGAATATCCCGGGGCCACGAGCATGCATACTAATGGCTGCCAGTTGATCGAGCTTTTCACTTAACTCGTGTTTGGTTAGGCATGAAATTAGTCAGTCGATTATTTCCCGATTGAGGCGCTAAATACAGCCCCCAGCTAAAAAAAAAACCTCTATCGATACCTATACTATTCCAGAATTCGAAAAATATACTTATGGTCTTAGATTTCATCTGCATAACCTTCAATATAAGGAGTATTTTAAAATAAGACAATGCTTACCCATTAATCAAATTTAACCCAGTTCAAAATTTATTTAAAAGCTCAAGTCCAAAGTCCCAGCATTCGGTCATAAACTTATACAATTATTATCTACGAGAACTAAGACAAAATGGCAATATTCTCCCCCATTATTTTATATCATTTATGATAAAAACAAATATGAATTTCCTAAGAAATTTTGCAAAAAATTTCGATCGAATATGTTTGTATGTATTTTGCAATCTTAAAATTTAATGCGAAAATTATAATTTTTGTTCCTTTGAAAACTACGTTTTTAGAATTGTTGAGTTTATACTAAGTTTCTTTTTGAATATAAGAATACTAGTGGACCCATGCGAAATTTCGCACACGTACTTACATATCCAATAAAGACGTTGGCCTCTGGTGTAATTGTTTTTTCTTTAAACGCAAATCTTAAACAAATAGTGCATTTTAATATATAATTTAATATTACTTGTATTTTGCAAATGTTTGTCCTTGTCAAATAATTATAAAGTTTTTGCATCAGAATTAAAATAAAATTCAAATGGGTTTAGGAAAATCCAGTTTCACTAGGTAAAATTTTAGAAGATATTCTTATTTGTTAAAGCCCGTCTTAAACTAACCACAAGTCACACCTTTACGGTCTAATTGTAGTAGCCGGCAATACTTTAAGAAATGTAATTGTACCTAGAAGGATTTATTCGTTACAGTGCAAGTCCAATTCTTACTATGATTTTAATGTCGATTTATCAACGAATCGTGCCATTATTCAGAATCTTTTAATTTTGTATAAATTTTAGTTAATTTTTGTATGTAAGATCAATTTAATAGTTTGTAAGAATTGTATTCTGTAGGCTGCATTAAATATTTAAATAAGAAATAGATAAATACACTGAAAAAATTTTTTTATGTTCGTTTATATAACATAATAAGTAATAATGATAAATCAATTAAATTTTGTCCGTATAGATTACAAACACGAAAATTTCAATTTTCTATCATGCGACATTTCTGAGAAAAAAACCTAAAACAGTTTGTATTTTGCGTATACTTTTGAAGACTTAAAAGATTCGCAACGTGGCTCAAATGAAAGCCTTTTCATCCTTATTTCGATATATATGAAATTGTTAAGCATATTGGGGAACTAATTTTTCGTGACCGTTCACTAGTTGTAATTATCATGCACTACCAGAATTAAGAAGTCAATTAACAGTAAGAAGTTAAATTCATGAGCATTCCGGAAAATCTCAAAAATTTTAGTATTTTAATATACATAATAGGTAAAAGGTCAAACAATATTTTAAAATCTTCAAGCCTATTTTTCTCAAAAGCGTGACGTATTGGGAGAATGCTAAATTCATGAATATAATCTACGGAAAAAGTCTTATAGAAACTATATGGCAAAATGTTGTTGACCACAGTGATACCTATGTATTGATATATTTTTACATTACATTTGTTGCTAATACCAGCGACACACCAACTGAAATTTAGAATTTCGAGCGTACTCAATTTCGCAATATTATTGTATTGCTTTGAAATTAGAGTCAAATTTATGTCAAAATTTATTTTTAATAGAATATTTGCCTGAAACTTTTTAAGAAATTCAGAGGCGATATGATATATTTCTGAAATTAAGAACACTCGAAATTCTAAATTTCGGTTGGTGTGTCGCTGGTATAACATTATTCAATTATTTAATTAATTTCATTTAATTTCATTTAATGTAAAACGAAATTACTAAGAAGGCAGACTATCGAAGTTATGTATGTATTGTACATATGTATATAAGATATGATATGATATGATATGATAAGGAACCAAATATTATCTTTCTTTATCTAAATCTTTCCCACCCTGAATCAACTTGGAGCTCATAAAACAGGAGGAAAACAGGATTTAGCATCGGCATTGGCATTTTGCGTTGTGGCGACGTCCATCAACTGCCATCCGGAGGTTGTCACCCGCAGGAGTCGCCGGCGGGCCCATTGCCGTTCTTTCTGGGGGAGGGCAGCTGCCATGTTTAGGGTGAGCCCGGTGGATCCAGTTCCGGGATCAACTTGTTTGCCTTTGTACCTCCAGCTTACCTCGCCGGCAGTTGGTTCCTTTCGCGTGTGCCCTGCACCTGAGCGGGAACCCTGCAGTTGCTGCCTGACGGGACGCCGCCCCGGCTTCAAGGTGCACCTCGACTAATGGGACTGTCCCTGTTTTCCAAACTTCGTCTATCCGGGTTTTTCCCGGAACTCCCTGGCTCCAGGGTGTCTTTGTTGCAGCGAAGCGACTCTTTGAGCCATCGGAAGTTAATAGATTTTGCACGCCGCTGTGCAAAATTAATTTGGGCAGTGATCCCTTGATTCGTTTAGTCTTGAGCAAAAGCATGTCAGTCACCTTGTTAAAGAATTTATTACGGTGATATGCTTTAAGCCAAACTTTGGTGCTTTCACCATAACAAATTTTCTGGAATATTCTAACAAATTTCTATTTCAAAATAAAAACCTTATAATAACAGGTTCTACATCTACTAACTAAGTTAATTAATCTAAAATCTAGCTATATACATAAAAAGCTAGATGGAAATCATATTAGTTTCCCAAGCACATTATTTATATAAAAAGTCTACAAAAAATAATGAAGTTCTGTACAAGAGTTTCTTTTGAATATTTGTTTCATTTCATTATTTCATTATTTTCATTATTATTATTATTTTACAGGAATAAAATAATGCATTTTATTGTTCAAAAATATATTGTGTATTTTTAGTCACTTTGAATAAAAAAGTATTATGCAATGATCTTCTCAGATTGCTTATCGACAGCCAGTTTATCATATAATTTATATGAATGTTCCATTCATCTAGACTATAATTATTTCTTTCTATCTGGTAAATAAATCTGGTATTTCACTGTCCATACAAACATTTACTTAGCCCTCAAATTAAGATAATTACTTCAAAACGAATAGGTGTTTAAAAAATAATGTAATGTGTGCACACATTTTCTTTGGTTATATTGGATACATTGACTCGAAGTTCCATCTTCTACTCTTCTTTATATTATATATTTATATTTAAGTTATTTTTGTTTAAATAAGTTGTATTTAAACAATTTTTCAAAGAAACTCCTGTTTCTTTCAAAGAATAAAATCAAACTTTACTTTTCTATGTTCACAAAACTTTACCAGTAGTTTTGGTTTACTTGACTAATTAAATTCAAAACAATTTTCATACAATTTTAAGTTTAAAATTTAATTTTTTAGATAACTGTCAGTTAGTGTATAGTGACATAAACGTAATTACATAGTGAATAAATATTTCAAAAATAGTTATTCAATTTTTTATTTATTCTACCTTTTTTTATTAATGGGCGAGAAACATACATTTGACCTTCAAAATTTATATAATTATTATTATTTAGTGGTATTTTACTTTTTTATTTTTCACATCTATGTATAGTAATAAAAACAGTAACAACTGGATAGGATTTAAATTCTCAACAGAGGTCGAAACTGACGTCCTATTTTGCATCTAAATATGGAAAAAAGGGAAATTTGTGCACTATTTTGACGTACACGGTGACAAGTGGGAAATTGCCTAAAGTAATCATTTATAATTTCGAGATGAGTGCAGGGGAAAAAAAAATAATCAAAATACATATTGAATCAGTGAAGTGGTCATTTTTATTTGAAATTGGTTCCAGTTGAATCGAACATTTCCAACAGATACATATTGAGTTTTTAAAAAAATCTATAAAATCTGGCTGGGAACTACTAATGGTAAATATTTTCGAAGTGATCGCCGCCATCTGAATTTTCACAATAAGGGGACCATTGTACATATACCTGCGTGTGCAAACTTGGGATATTCTAAACCGATAACGCGTTCGCCATAAACTTCAAAAACGTCCTGAGTTCTATGCGGCACAGCACCATCTTGAATAAAATAATAGTTCCTGACTAATCCACGTTTCTTAGCGAAGGGAAAAAGATTCTAGAATATAACTATGTAAGCTCAGCCTTATACTTTAGGAAACTTTCTATTTGTCACCCTGTATGTACTTTGTTTTGTTGTACTATGGAAATTTTTTTCAGCTTTTATAATTTAAAAATTGAAAAATACCAGTGATTTTCGGTCCCTGCATAATATAGTAAAAAAAATTATTCCAATAAAATAAGGCCTATAGTACCTAATCAAAATTATATTATAATAACAAATTCTGGGTTTATCTAAATAGGTAATAGGTTTCCTCCCCGTGGGAAAGGCATTGACCCGTAG
This sequence comes from Machimus rusticus, assembly GCA_951509405.1. Taxonomy (NCBI): domain Eukaryota; kingdom Metazoa; phylum Arthropoda; class Insecta; order Diptera; family Asilidae; genus Machimus; species Machimus rusticus. The sequence goes on from OX608051.1 coordinate 7,459,372, forward strand.
TTATTTTCAATTCCGCCAAGTTTGTAGGCTTCCTCTACTAAACTACCCCTAAATAAAGAGGACGAAATGGCACTTTGGGTGTCCTCCCATCCCTCAGCCTCGGAACTGTTTTACCCAGTGGTCCTTTGACATTCTGCGGCAGCACCACCCTGTGCTAAAACCTACCGTCAGCCAGCGTAAACATGTCCCGTGTTTTATTAGAGCAGCAAGTCAATTTGGGGCTTTGCGTGCGCAGAGGGCCCCCGCCCCGCTGCGACTACAAGGCGAAGGGACAAAGGGCCTTCAACCTGCGGTTGTCAACCGGACGGGCCCCAAGGCGGCCGCCGCTGCAAAGATGTAAATTGACGGTCCAAGGATGGCCGGGGTCCCGTCGCGCCCAGGCGAATTTGGCAATTTGTTAAATTCTGACTTGGCGCTGCTCGGGAAAGTGGCGGGGGATGCGTAACCGCTCGCATGAGTCGAGTTCGACGACGTTCCCGGGCGTCGGGACGCACCTGTTGGGAGAACACGTCTGATGGAGGATTGCTGTTGCCGGGATCGCAGCATCCTGTGCTAGTTTCGTGTCGAGCATCCTCGACGCCAACTGGCGCCCCAAAATGTAGCGTGCTCCGGAGCGCCTAGTACCAGGGGCGCTCCAGGACGAGGGCATTTGTTCGTGGCTTATTGCTGTTAAATTTTGTTACGAAGGCACAATTAGAATCACAAACTCGGATGGGGAAACGTGAAGGATAATAAGGATCCACATATGCCAGCCGTGGCGGGTCCTATCCCTCCGGTCTCGAATTGGATAAACTTTGCCGGGTACATGATTTCCCTATCTGCGGAGGATTAAAACAGCCAAATGACATTAAGCCGGAACAGCACATTTCAGGAAACATTCATTACAGCCACTTTGCTCGGCTGCCGTTCCCACCTTTAAGTTGGTCGTAACTTTTGTTAAACCGTGTAATGGCATATTCCACTGTATCTATTTACGCTAATTGGTTTTTGGCACTTGATTAAAGGCTCAGCTCGAGTACTCTTTGAGTATGAAAACCCTCAACCTCACTTTAATCTACTTTAAATACAAAGTTATTAGTGATTTTAATTAATCCTGGCAGCGGAGGGCCAACTAGGACGATTAAGTTAACTCTTGCTATTTTTATTACTCACATGCATTATGGTAAAGTTATAACTATTAAATACAAATTGTTTTGAATTATATAAGTAATTAATTAATCAATTGAGGTAATTGAGCAAATTTTTAAGATTTGTTGCATTAATCGAACATATTCGGTTGCAATAACCAAAAAATTACAATTATCGATAATTATAATATTCAAAAATTGATTGTATAGATATATATAATCGTAAAGCAGATTGTTCTGTTATTGTTTTAATAATTATTTTTTAAGTTCTAGAAGTTTGAAAGAAATTGAATAAATTGTTTCTTAAAATATCAATGAAGAATGAAATTAATATTTTTCATCATTGTATTAATGTAATGTAATGTAATGTAAATATATATAAATAATAAAAATAAAAAAAAATATGTTTATAATATAATAATTATATGATACTCAACAATGTTATAAGACCAAAAAGAGAGTTTCATTCCTCAAACGAATTTATCTTTTATCACTTTATCGTAAAATTTTGAAACAGCTAGTCTGAAATGTTAACATAGTAGATTTTTGTTATTTTTCTTTTATTTACTCTTTTCAGATATTTTCAGTGACATACTAGAATACCGAAATATTTACATTTACGGTTTGTTTTACTATTATATCTTAATAAATATTAAAATATTACTGTAGCCAATAACACACTTTTTTTAGACCTTAAGGCTGAATTTTTGATAGAAGGTTTCCTTTGTGAAGACAGCACCCATTAAGGAAGGATTTTACGAAATTTTTCCCCTAAAGGGGTATGCCTGTACGAAAATACTTCATTTCTTAAGTTAATCACCCCATTCAAACTATGACTACCTTTATCGTCATGTTTTACGGCCGTAAAATCTAGTCGTCTAATAGCAAAGCCAACTGCCAAAGTTATGGCCATAATTTCATTTATGGGCATAAAATAATGTCGATACCAATAATCAAAATTTTTCCTGGCTACTAGCTTTTAAATTATAGAAACAATTTAAATATGTATTATACCTAAAATATTTCAATACTGACAGTTTGTACGAAGCATAACTTAGAAATTAAGTAAGACGTATTTCAGGATTTTTCGAAATTTATCTCTAAAAGTATAAAATAAGGGATGAAAGTTTGAAAATGAGAGCTCCGTGAATTTGTAGTTAAAACCGTGAAAATTGGTATTGGTTAAGGGTTGATTTTCCTAAATTTCCAAATTATAAGTCTCTAACTTTTAAAATAACGGATTTCCGTACCTTATGCCTACTTACTTATAACCCTAATTATATTTTATTTATATTATATAATTTATTATTGCGTTGAAGATCCCTCTTATTGTGCTCGAAATCATTAGAGACAATATCTCTGGAGTGCCATTCCCTAAATAACTTTTCCATAGCTTCTGTTTTAATTATTGTGTTGCACACTTTCATTTCATCCACCGTCGCGTCGGTTGTTTCCCAGGGGGCCAATTTATATTCATAAAATTTCAAGGGAGCTGAGCAAGTTCCATCAATAAAATCAAAAATGATTTGTGCGTCGCCTATCTAACTATTCTCGACGTTCCGATGACGGATGGTGGTTTGCGTTATTACAACCCTTTTGTTGCGCTTAATAAATTTTCGCAAAGTTGTAATATTTTCGCGCGATGAATAATTAACTTGACTAACTCAGATAAATATGGGGACATCAAACATTCTGTCTTAAGATGGGGACAAGTGGAGAAATGGGTGACGCAGTCTTTCCCTCCATCGCGAAAATTATCATCGCCTTGAGAGCACTAAAAGATTCTGGTTGAGGAAGAAGAAGAAGAAGAAGGGCGGTATTTCCTGGAAAAAAATACAGGAGCTATCTTGTTGCCTCTGGGGCTGGGAATAAAAATTGCCACTAATCTGGGAGCAGCGATTTTGGTGCTTACGAGGGAGAGATATTGCAACAAGGTTTAGTGATGCCCTAATTGTGGAACTGCATCCCAGGGGTCTTACGTGACCCCACTTTGTTTAGGTGTTCTACGACTTGATTTCTTACATTCACCGCCCTGGACAAATACGCCGGGGCGTCGCGACGGAGGCGGAACGAGCCCCAAATATGCGACGATTTATTGCCGGTGTTGTTACTTCGCCATGCATCTCCGGACAAAATGCGGCTGCAGATGCACTTCACGCCCGGCTCCTTGGGGGTCCTGAGGGAGCGGCGTTCTTCTTACTTTGACATCCCCCCGGTGGATGCTCTGCAGACACAATAACTCTTCGACTTGGACGTCTGCAATTTCATATCGCCGAGAGGAAGGCTTTTTTCATCTGCACTCCACCGCGGAACTTTCGTTTTTTTTTTGGTGCTCACAGCATCCGAGAAAAAGGGAAGATTAAGATGCTCACAAGGAAGGGTAAGATATAACTTGCTTGCGATAAGAAATACGCAAAGTAGGCAAAAACTCAGTGTAAAGGAGTAGCAGAAGGTTACGTCTGATAAATGATAGCCGAGAATAATTGCCGGCAAGGGATCCCTCACAAGAAGCCCGGATTAATCGATTGAGAAGTGCCTGGATCCGTCCCGCCATCCACTTTCTTGGCTGCGAACATCAAGAAAGTGGTGGATACACTTTCTGATTAGATTTTATTTTTTAATACGTTTGCTTTGTGGGTTACGAAAAAAAATTGCGTCCGTCTGAGGCTGTGGGATCACATAATGATTTAGTATGGTTAAATTTACAACCTTGAAGATTTAAAGCGAAGACTGAAGATTGATGATAGTTTAAAGTGTCGTGACACCTTTCTTCACATATAATACTATAATAGTTGTTAATCTAAAGCACTTTATTAAACAAGTTCTAAAAGTACGATTCAGTCTTATAAAATTATTTGATATTATATATTCAAATATAGATAAAAATATATAAAATACATCTTCATAAACATTAAAGCATGAGCAATTATGAATTGCATATTTTCAAATTTACTATGAATTCGTGAAAACTTATTAATCAATATTTGCTGATTTAACCAAAATAACATAATTGTAGTTTTAAAAATACAGTATTTGATATTACCATTTCAGCAGTTTTTTTTAGAATTGCTCTTTAAGGAAGTCTCATCTTTATCATTGAATTAATTTATAAATATTATTATTAAATACTATTTCAGTTTCAACTATTTGTAGGGTTCGGTGTTCTCCTATATTTTTTTTGATTTAATAAGTGATATGCGTAAAAATGAAATAAATTAAATTGAAAAAGAAGATAGTAATTCCAATTCTAAGTTATCCATGGAAAAATAAACGTAAGTTTATCATACAAATAAATAAATCACTGAGTTTGAATCAAAAAAATGTCTTGTCACAAAATTCAGTTCAAAATAATTCTAATCGAAAACACAAGTGCTAATAGTTTGACAAGATTTATAATAAATACTTTTTATTAGTCAAACTAATTGTTTTAAAAACTGCTATCTTATTACATACCTACTTATTTGAATGAGTTTACAATTTATCTATTTAACATTAAAAACATGAATGAATTGCAAAAATTAAAAAAGTAGGTACATATACATATTTAAATGTCAACATATATTTCAGACGAAGAATACACATAAAGTACAATTTCCGATCAAATTGTTTTTTCAGAATAGTTTTAACAATTACTGAAATTACATAATTGAACCGGGTAAAACTGAATTATTACCTTTTTTATATTATTTCGAATTTTAACTTAAGCAATGGTCGAGTTAAATGGGATTTTCTTATATAGGATATTCGAAAGGTATGAGGTGATTATTGAATTTAAAGTGGATTACAATGCCCTCTGACAAAATTTTCTATAATTTTATAATTCCAAATTATCGTTGCGGAAAAAACTCACTGTTCAAAAAATTGAATAGGTACTAACATTTTCCTCAAGGAAAATTAATTATTTTATATTCAATTAATCAACGGCAACTTAATTTCAAATTTCTTTATGCCTATAATATCTTTGTTAAACTACCTAATTGTTTTGCAAATTAATTAATTTATTATTCATAGAGGAAGTTTCATAATATGCTCTATAGATATATTCAATTTCCAGCCTGCTCAATATTTTAATATTAATGTTAAGGAGCCCAAAAATCCTTCTCCATTTGAAAATTCTAAAGAAGCATTCCTATTTCTCTAAAACTCCCCAACCTGGAAATGATAATTCAAAGGTAAACAGAATAAAGTCGCCGATAATGAATCTCATTACGTTTCGCAAAAGCCCCCGAGATTCATTGCAAATTTTCGCGATAGCACTTTTCCCATTAAAGCAAATATTAATCTCCGGTGCGCAAATAAATCGACAAGGACTGCCATAGGCGAAGGGTGCGTTGCCGGAATGTGGCATACCCGCAAAACGCAATAAACCCTTAAATACCTCGGCGCCCTTTAGTCGCCGAGTTTTCTACCATTTCGCCGATATCCTTGAGAAAGTTTTCTTGCGATAAAGGCGATCATTGCCAGCAATCAGATCGAAAAACGGAAAAAATAACTTTTTTTTTTACCTGTCGGAAGGTTGTTTCCTTCAGTCCTGCGGGACCACATAACTTCTAGAATTTCGTGGGTGGTACAACTTTTCTGTGACTAAGAGCAAAACTTCCCAAGTTATCACTTTTCTGTCAAAAGGCCGGAAAAATTGTTATTACTCGGCTCCTTGGGCCTGCCAGGATTCATTGCTGCTGTAAATAACCCCCGTAAGACGCTGCGATCTGCTCTTATCGAAAAATCAGCAGGAAAATGCTCCTCCGCAGCGGGCATTAATTCCGGAGCACCACTCTTCAGATGTTCCCGCTTTTGGCTGATTAGTTGCCTGGTTGGCATCCGTTTTCTTCTTTCTCGCGAAATCGCCAAATTTAAAAGACGTGAAAAAAATGTCGTCAAAGAAGATTAGCACTCTTCTTACCCAAGGTTTCCGAAGTTTGGGGGGGTCGAACTTTGACAACAGCAACTTCGACACATTCCTTTCAAACACATTAAGCTTCACGGCTAGGAAATTTCTTCCTCAGGGAAGTTCGCAATTCCCACAGGATTTAAACTTCTTTCACTGGAGAATTGGCTTCTTTCATAGGTGGGGAAGTTAGTTGCCCTAAAATCCAGCCCTTGTCGGTGCAGGCGATGTCAACGCTTGAGTTTATTTAAGGCACTTCGAATTGCGAATAAAATGAGACGATAATGGACGCCTTGACCATATCGCACCACCAACCGAATTCGCAATTTCTACAAATAAGTTTTCGTTCACTGTTGCAACAAATAAAAGGACTGATATTGAAAGGAAATAAATCAATTCCTATTTTCTCTAAAGTGTTTACTAATCAAATAAATTTTGCACCAATGAAATTTAAAAGTAATTATAAAAACTTAAAAAATTTAAAAGTTATTATAAAACTTCAAATTATTATTTTTTCCTTTTTAAAATCTTTAAAAAAAATGTCCGTATTTTTGCATCAACTCAAGTAAAATTATCTATGCGTCTTGTTTCAAATATTTTTTTTTACACTACCTACTAAAAAATCGCTAAAGCATAATTAGTTTGCATTAGATAAGTTCATTTTGTTTCTTTGAATTATGTACGTATTTATTTAGGGTAATTGTAGAATTCATCGCATAGAGCTTGGTCTTGTTGCTTTCTAAATTTGTTTAATTTTAGGACTTTTTAAGAATCATATTATCTAATTATAAATAAACAATACAATCTTGTACCTTAGCGAGGCTGCTTTTTTTCATTTTGCACAACAGGAATGCAAAAATTTTCCACTAAGCAAAAACATTTTTATAGTTAACGACGAGGTAGGTACTAAAGGGTTAAAGATGAATTTAATGATTTTACTAATTTTATCGGAGGTTTGAATTAAAAATTTAAATGTTTTTACTTGTACTGCAGAATATCAATGTCGGCAAAACAAAAATTTGATGTAGGATCTTCAGCGTTTTACTTTAAATTACCAGTCGGAATTTAAAACTATTTAGATAAAACAAAGTATTACTTAGTATCATATTTTATGTACATTACCATTTATTTATTATTTATTATTATTTCTAATATCTAAAAATAATCTAATAAATTTGTTGGGATCAAACATTTAAAATTTAAAAGCGACTTGCATCGATAAATTGTTGCAATATTACAAAATGCCACTTCCCAACACAAATTAAATTTTTCTTTTTGCTATACTTATAGTGTTTTTGTGTAATTATATCAGAATCAGTATCAAATTTTACTATAATATAGGTACTTATGCATCAAATTTTGCTGGATATTAAAAGTTTTGTTTTTATACATATTATCTCCAGTTAAAAATAGTAGAATTACCTACTGCAATTTTCTCTAAAAATTATTGTACGTAGTATCTTAACACATGTAGGGCTAATATAAATTTTGTTTTCTTTTAGAAATGGTCTCATTTTAAAGGGACGGGAAATATGTAGTTTGATGAAATTGCGCTTTTAAGAGTTTGCTTAATTAAGGGCTGCTCTTGGGATTACGGATAATGGGGTTTTAATGGGTGGATGCGTTGACTTCCTTCTCCTTGAGATTAAATCGTAAAATCTTCGGACACATCTCGACGACATCGCCTTTATCCCTGGTGCTATTTTGTCGAAATAGTTGAGATTTGGCGTTTTGACGTAGTCCCGCCGAGGAGCAGGACGGCGTCACGTACGCCCAATATTCTGTCACGAAAGTGTTAACAGATGCGAATTACGCCGCTGCTTGGTGTCAGATCGAAGGCCTTTTAGGGTTTTGGGCCCAGCAGGGCTACGTGTTTACATGTCGCTAGGGACGAGAATTTCCGGGAATTTCCGGGAACAGGCCGGGATTGCTCCAGGAAAGCCGGGCACGCCGCCGGGCTGAGCACCTTGATCCCACTTCAATGGCGCAACGTGGCCCCGGCTTCCGTCGTTTGCGACATCGCGCGCGGAGCCCGTCGAATCGGAGCTGAAGTCACCGGAGTCAGGAAAGGGCTTTTATTAAATTGGCTGCCGAGCCCCGGAGGGCGTCTGCCTTCAGATTTTTTTTTTATTGCTAGGGCTCAGTGAAAGTGCGTTGGCAGTTCCGGCAGGCGAGCTGTTTGTAATTTGTCACATCGCGAGGAAAATCGCGGTTGATTCCGCGGAGCACCCGCCGCGGCGTGTAAATTCGCCCGCCCGGGCAGACGGCCTGAATACAAAGGGCTATTGATTTTCGCCGGATATAGCTCCGTTGCGTGCTAAGCAAATGACCGAAAATCCGAAATGCCCTTTGGTGGGGCGTGTGTCGCGCCCGCCAAACAAGACGCTGTTTACGCGGCGAGCACTTTTAAATGGCCCTAAATGCTGCTCCCAGTGCGTCGCGACGGCGAAGTGCTGCGAGGTGAACGGATTTTCGTTGTCACGGGCTCTTTGTGGTCCCCCGCGCGGTTTCTTCCCGAAATCAAACAAATCTATCGAAACGTCTTGGAGGAAATCAAACGACTTCTGTGTTGTGAAATATTCTCTTCGAAAGTGAAAATTTTGTGAATTTCGTAAATTAAATTTTCTAAAATACCTGTGTGTCTAATCCTTTTAATTAAATATGCTCTAATTTCAAAGGAACGACATTGTAAGAAGTTTTGGTGAGGTGTGGGAGGAGTGATAAATCAATAGTGGTAATTATTCTTTCCATGATTTGAATTAATTCCAAATGTAAATAAGATCGATTAGAACTGTGAATAATGAGTATAAATATTAAATGCTTAATTTCTTGCATAAATAACAAAACGGCCTTGAGAAAAATTGCGAAGAATCAATGTAGTTACTTTTGTATTGTAACGTTCAAAAAATGATCCTAATTACTCCCGACTGGAAATATTTTATTCGGACCAGATTCGGTTTTCCTAAAAGCATAACATTAAGATCTCATGTGAAGTCGGTGTTTCGAATACATAATAAAATGTATATAAAATATATATATATTTTTAATATTTAAGTTAGCAATATAAAATATAAATTATCTAATATTTAGGTATTTATATAAGTTGAAAGTGTGAGATCGCGGCTTTTTACATATATAACGCGTATCATTTTTCGACATGTTTTCAAATGATAAAAAATTTGGCGAAAAAATTAGCTCTCAATGTGTTATTTGGGGACGATTCTGAAGTAATTCGGATGCTATTTTGTAGACTTTATATTTAAGTCTTGACTTGGGAGTATCGTGTCAATGTAGGTATGTACCATAATAAATATCCTCTTTCCTAGAAGCTCGTTTTAGCTTTAAAACTCATAAATACAAATCAAATTTATGATCTTTAATACAGTGCTGATTTTTTATGTTAACATCTAAAATTTCAACAATTTAATTCCATAAATTTAAGTGAAATCTATTAAATCTATTCCTTATGCCAATAAAAATATCAACATTGAAAAATGCTGCTTCATAGATACTTAAGAGGTCTTTTACCTTACAAATTTTGAAAACATCCAAAAATTGTTTTAAACTTTTTTAAAAGTGCATACCGTCAAAAATATGAAAATATGTACCTACTCTAATGATTTTTGTGTTTTTAGAATTATATTTTAATTTAAAGTTACTTGTGTAAGTATAAAGCGAAGGTACCGTGAGGCCAGAATATATCCTTTCAAAAACTTACGCGATTTTCTCGAAAAAACATTTTTGGGACTCGTCGCCACAATTAAAAAAAAAACTCGATCGATCTTTTATTAGAGTTTATAGTTTTACCAGAAAGTTAATGCAACTTTTATTTGTTTCAGAGTGACACCGACAAAAGGATTATAACGAGTATTTTTAGGTGAGTAAAACATTTCATAGAAGTGTTTAATTTAATATTATGGAAAGTTCGTATTATTTTGATCATCTAACTTAAACATTTCATAAAATACAATACACAAACTTTTGAATACAATGAAAGTTTTAGTTTTTATCACATTAGCTTATAAATATATCTAATGTAGCTTTGTCAAATGAACATTTTATTATGGTAATTGGTGTCAAAATTATTTTATTTATAAATTAAATGATATGAGAGCATTCGTGTAAAGTTTCTGAAAAACAAAATCAAATTGAAATCTTCTTTAGTAATTAAAATAAAGTTTGTTGTATTTTTAAAGTTTTAAGGTAAATACGATGATAAAAACTTCTCGTCTATTCCCGCTAGAAAAAAATTAAAAAAATTATCTGGAGAGTATAGTTGGTATGAAGTCAGTTTTGGTTACATCTGAGCGAGTAAATAGTGCATATTTTCCCTCAGTGCAGTTGGTGAATGAACCTGCAGTTTTCTCATTATTCACAAGTACTACATCTGTGGCAACGTGCACCTGTCTAACTCAAAAAATTTTTCGCCGTCCAAATTCATCTCTAAAAGTTCGCTTATTTTATGGTTCTCCATAACATTTTCCTGCTGAAGGCAATAAAATTTGAGAACCCTTTCCTGCCCGCTTCGACTAATGGAAGGGCTCCATTTTTAAGCACTTAGCGAATCAGTGCAATAAAGATGGCCAGGACTTGGCTGAACAGAATTTTGCAGACGAGGCAAATCGCTTTATTGCATGCCTCCAGGTTTTATTTCAGTCGAAATTCGGATTCCGGCCCTTCCTGCAATCACTGTGTGCACACTTCCTAAAGACTGCCTTCGGACAAATTTGGTTTCTCCAATTTTTCTTCCGTGATTTTGATAAAACTGTCTCATAAAGTCCAACATACCCCAAAAGATGGGCCCAGAAGTTTCCTGTCTCACCAGTTGATTTGTCCCCGTCCTTTCAAGGAATCTCTTGGGACAGTGCTCCTTCCATTTGCCTCCGAACCCAAAATTTCCTAACTTTTCTGGCAGAAGGTGTGGAACTACTTAACTTAAGCCCGCATGAGTTTAAGCCGGCTTGTGACAGACAGTTTCCTTTTTCATGTCCCTGATGACCTTTTATGTCCTTTTCCCGTATTTGTCCTATTTTTTTAGGTAGTTATTGAAGCAAGTGCGATATTTGAGAAGATTTTATTTTCTACTTTTACTCAATTGAATCTATTTGATTCAATCAAGGACTTCGGTTTATAGTGTGTATTAACACTTAATATCACTTAAACTCAGTAACGAGCGTTTTAAAAACTAACAATACTTTCAAATCCTACATATTTATTCAATTTTAAATCTATTACGGCACAGGTACGAACCGTTCTCTGCAACTTTATTACACATTTTCTCAAAAATTGGCTTGATTAATTTGAATTTAATTCATCGCCAAGCTGCTAAGAAGACTGTGTAAAAATTGCAAAATTGGAATAAATTAAAAATCAATATATCTTCGTGTTATCTAGTACATAATTTTGTGTAAACCCACAGCTCTATTCAATATATTGAATAAAATCTTTTTAGTTTTGCAAAATGTTTAGTAGTTTTCGCACAGAAAGTAAAAAGTAAATTATTATTGCTATCATACTACCTTTGTTGTACTATTACTAACATTTTGAAAATCTAAGAAAGACGTGTTTTATTATTTTTGGAAACCTATCAAAACAGGATTAAAGATTAAAAACTAAAAATTCAAGGTATTAATTAAGTAACTATTACAGTTTTATAGTTTCTAAAATCCTTGAAAAGAAAATGTGAATTCAATTAAAAACATGAATATTGAAAAAAGTTTAGAACGAAAACTTGTAGAATTGCTTTAAAAAATTTGAAATTACATATTTTCACTTTAGAATCTCCTAAAAGTATACTTGGAAACGAAAATCAATCTAATATTTTATGATTTTATTAGAAAATTTAAGAATTAAAATAGTGCCCACTTTTCCTTGATTTTAATTTCAAAAACTATGATATTATTTGAATATAACTCTTCATACTGATAAAATCAAATTTAAATACACAGAATTTTCATCATCCGTCGTCTGAATTTGATTTCTCAGAATCGAGAGTAGGTCTCAGAAACTTTAATTACAAATGTTCCTGACGAGTTCTTCTCAAACGTCGGAGTGTCGGTAACTTTAAATAATGCCTTTGGATGCCAAAATTTGAGCAAAACTACAGTCTCAATTTTTACACGGAAAAAGTTAGTTCGATCTTAATTTGAAACTTGTTGAAATTTGTTTGTCTACTCTACAAAAATTGTGTCTAAGCTTTGCTCAGTTTTTAAAGTATTTATTTGAGCATTACCAAAATATGAATAATGAGATGAGCTCAAGTCAATGAATAGACAAATGGAAACTTATTCGATTATAAGCAAAAATGTTTTTATTAACCCATTAACGCCGAGGTGATCAGAATTTTTACTAACTTTTCAACGTGTTTATTTATTATGTTATCGGACCAAAAAAATAATGCAATATCTCTATTCCTATGCGAAATTTGATGCTCTTTCAGAATCAAAATTTCGATTAGACACCGAGAAAAAAAAATATGGCCGATTAAAACCTGAAAAACGTGACAATTTTCGAAACAAAGTCTTTTTCGCATTTTTTTTCACAATGATACCGCAAAGGTATCAATTTTTTACTATGATCAGAGGTGATCATGGCACTCGAACATTAAGAGAAATTTTTTTCAGAAAATTTCATCGACGCGTTTCTTCAAAATGGCGGCGAGAATTAAAAATCTTAATCTATCGTTTTCTTAAAAACTATAAACTTTAGAAAAAAATTTTTAAGAAGAAAAATGTCTTTAAACTTGTCAAAGAACACTCTCAAATTTCTTCAGAATTTTTTGAGACAATGACTTGTATCAAAATTTTTACAAATTAAATGTGGTTTACAAAATAACATTCCTCACTTTTTAAATTTTCATTGCATCATAGTTTGCTATCTTCTACTGATGTTTTTTGCTGTTCCAGTATTTAATTGTATTGTATTGTATTTTCTTATGTATTTTATTCATATTTTGATATACAGTGGGGTCATCTTGGTTAAACAAAAAGAATTTTTCTAATAAATTCCCTAATTACAAATACTAAATGTTTATTACCTTCAATAATTACTTATTGTATTCGCTATTGAGAGTGGGTGTTACGGTACATAATAAGTTATGAAACAACCAAAGTCAAATAGTATCTACGTTTTAGTGACTTTTCGTTATATAGAATTTGCTTTAAGAAAAATTACTATTGTTAGTAAAATTCTCATGGATTGTTTAATTTCCAATTTAATAATCTAAAATTCGAGCTTGAAGCTCTTCAGACATGTGGGTCAAACGCAAAAATAATGTTCGGGCAGTGTAAAAGAAAAAACAATGTTTTTTGTTCTTTTTTGTTTTATTTATTTTTTGATGAATTACAAATAAAGAACCTATCAAGAGTAACCCTATGCATAACTTTGTTTAATTCTAAAATTTATTTTAAACTGATGATTGAAGCACAAATAATTTGGGAAAAAAGAATTTTTCACGTTATTTTTGAATGATTGGAGCAGAAATGAATTCATTATTGTAATTAAAAATAGGTAGTAAGTACTTAAGTTATATTGTTTTTAATTGAACTAATTAAAGTAATCTTGTATAAAAGACTATTTGGTCCACAGCAGAGACAGAAAAAATTTAAAATCTCTGTTTTTTCAGTCAATTTGGGTGAACGATTTCTATTTATTTTTTTCTAGTAACCAACATGTCCATTTGGCATTTACAAATTAATAAGAAACATAAAAAAAATCGGTGCTGATTTTAACTTATTATATTTACATCGACTGTTTTGCGTTTGACCCATGTATGTAAATAGCAAGCAAAAGCAAACAGAAGAAGCAAATTTAACCATTTTAAGAGCAAAAATTAAAATTTTCCGCAATATCGCAAACACCGGAAAAAACAAATAGGATAGAAGCCAGAAAGTTCATACTTACATAACGTAAGAATTAACATTTTCATCAACATTTTGTAGTGCACTTAAAATTTCATTAAAAATGAAAGTTTTGTCTGTACGTTAAAAGCAGATTCAATCAGTATGAAGGACGTCCTCAGACTGAGTTTGCATCAATTCATAGCAGTGGGGTAGAGAGCGCAATGGTATTAATATTTTTTACTTATTTTTTTTTTAACTGTCGCAATAAATAAACTAAAAAAATACAAAGTGTGCTCGACGATAGTCCCGAAGCGGATTAAATTCGTCTGATGAATCCATCATTCTGCAATTCTTCCTCGTTATTGTGTCCTCTCAGCCAATCTGCCAGCCTCAATCGCTAATGCGTAACTCAAAGCGGTGATGGATGACATTTTCATTTCAAGACCCAGATCATGCGGAAATGGGGCCTCTCATCCAGAAAACCAAGTGCACCCCCGCACTCACACATGGGAGGGCGGAGTCCCCCCCAGGGAAAAATGGCTGTCAGTTCCAGGGCTAGACGGGAGCAGAGCCCTATCCCGGATCTGACTTTCGAATTAAGGGATTTCAGCTTTGCTCCACTTAGTGCTTACCAAGTAATACAAAATAAATTTCACTAGTCGTGCCGACGTTCTAAGCCGAGTGAAAGATTGGGGCAGATTTGTCGACCAGTCCGGGCCCCATATGTGGGGCCCTTTTGAAGTGGCGAACGGCGGGTGTTTTACGACAGCTCTGGATTGAATGGTTCGATCTGATTTCGCCGGGGACAGGTTCGAAGTCCCGATCAGTGGACTGGAGCATTTTCATCAGGAAGAAAGGGCTGTCTTTGTCTCCCCGAGGGGTTCATCACCCCAAATTAATCCACCCTGTGCGGGGGCGGTTGACTCGAGTTGAGAGCACCACAACCCTGTAAAATGGACCTTTTTTTAATCCGGTCACACGTATCCGGGTCCCATTTTCTCGAGTGTTTGAAAAGCCATTCGTCTCCAATTGCAGAGCCAGTGGTGATGCTCTCCGACAGGGCGTCTAAGGGCTAACAATTTTATGTCGCCTTAATAAAAGGGCCTAGAAATCAACACGAAAGCGCTCTTCGAAAGCAATTCATTCAAAACACTCCATCAATGAAGATAAAATGGAAATTTCGAATTGCGTCTGCACAAGACCCACTTTCGCGTGACACATGACGAAAAGTTTAATTAGAAAATTGCTAAAACTTGTCTTCTAATGGAAATGGCAAACAGAGGAAAACTTAATGAATAGCAAAACAAAGGAGCTGCTGCACCTCCGTGAAAATTGTGGAAATTGAAAAGCGGCGAGTGCCACCAACAAAATGTCGGAGCAGTTCAAAGTTGACTCCTCCGAGTGGGAAAGTGTTGTTTGTTTGGAAACTTAAATGAGCAAAAATATTGCTGCCGCCCAGCAATGGGCTCATGATGTTTCTGTTTTGCTTCCTGATCTTAATAACTGCAGAACTTTTCTGGAATTCCGGGCAAATTTAGATCAGCTCTACATTTAATTCTACAATACCTATTCTGTCTTAAAGTTCTCGAACTGCATTCCGATTCCATATCACTTTATTGATTTAGCCTTCCAAATACTTTTTATCATTTTCTATTAACAGAGCATAATCAAAGTTCATGCTTCACTGAATTTCAATTTTATATGCTCGTTACCATTTATTACCACATAAATATGAATAAGATATAAAACTATAAAGTTTCAGATTTTTAGAACTTCCAGGACAAAACTCGTTCAAAATGTGAACTTATTTTCATGTTAATACGTATAAGTAGGTACTGATATAAATATACTGTATAGTAAAACATTTTTTTTGACAATTTAATAATTTTAGTTAGAAAATTATTCTAACATGCGATTTTTGCCAGCATTTTCATAACAAAAACAAAAAACGTTTTGAAAATAATTTGAAATTTAATGTAATTGCTTCTTAACATTTAATCAATATTTATTTTATTCATAGTTTTAGAACCCATATAGGTAGCTGCCTACTCTGCCTAATGGGCAGTCAAGCACTACTCGCATAACAATTTTTCAATTATGAAGGAAATTATATTTCCCTTTCCTTTTTGGAAGTTAATTGCCAAATGAATTGAAAAGGTGATGAAAGGCGAAAATAAAACGATGGACGACTGCTATTAAACTTAGAAAATTGTTCTGAAACACGCAAAGGTTGTATTTGATAGTTTCTAGCAATTAGCAAGCTATTTTCTGCGTGTCGAGTAAATTTCATTCTGACAGACTTCGTTAATGAAAAATTCGTAACAGTGGCGAATTAACGAGAAATTAAGATATATTGAGCAATAAAAAATCGAACCAATTGGTCATTAGTTGTTCCACCCATTGATGATATCTTAAATGTACAAATTTATATACCTATCTGTGATTTCGATTCAACACGACAAAGATTTTATTAATTGCCTAATCGTCCGGATTTATGTAACATGCATGCCAATAATTATAGAACTACGACCTTGAGAGTTAAGCTTACGTCTATAATATATTGCCCCTATAGACTTGTGAAATATGTAGCAGTAGAAGAAATGTGAAATGTATTTAAAATTCATTAAGCATATGTACGTCTTTATGCAAATTAATAAAATAAAAAATAAAATAAAATAGGTAGGTATATTGGACATAACTTGAGTTGTCTCCTCAGCGATTTTGATGAAATTTTATAGGATATGGATTTTTTTTTCATTAATTTCAAAGATCCTTGAAGAATTTATTTTAGAATGAAAAGCTGAAAATGTCTTTAATTTAAGGTACCTACTTATATGTAATTCGCAGTGAAATTTTTCAGGAATATGCGAAATTTCAAATATTATATATAATTTTATAATGTGACTTGGCTTCCATTCCTCAGAAATGAAAAAAATTGGGCTTTGTTTTCACGGCAAGTTTATTCGAAGATGTAAAATTGATAACATTAAGTTGAAAAAATGATACCGGCCAAATGATCACCTCCTGAGTTGATGCACAGTTGTGCTCGTTTTACGCCATTTCAATTGGTGCAAAACCTCTGGCTCCAAATTGGTGATGTCTTTTTCAGTGTTGGCTTTCAAGACTGGCAAGGTTTCTGGTTTGATGTGGTAAATGTGAGTACTAAATGAACGCTAGTATAAAGTTTTATTAAAATACACAGTTTTAATTGAAATTATATTACCTAACCCTTAGCTGGTATCTAGGGTTCAGATTGACCCCAGCCTCGTAAGTCCCATTTGAATACTTTGTATTTTTAAACAATTTTTCAATTTATTTTCTTTATAATATTGGATATTTTTTAAATTTTCTTTTTTACTACAATTTATAGGTTTTAATAGTTATCAAAATATTAATATACCGAGCAGGGGCAATATCATTATTTTGATAATTCTAACTATCATACAGCACCATTTATCTGAAATGTTTAAGATGTTATAATACATATTCACCTCTACTATATTCAGTAAAGTTATTTAAAATTATAGCGCTGCATAACGCATCCCTCCGTTAAATGAATAGTTTTCGCAAAGCAGCCAATATTATCCTTTTGCAAGAAACACGAGATATGAATCAGTGCCAAACGGTCGTTCTCCATATTACCTCCTCATATCACACATACGAGTTGCTAAGAAAGTGGCTCCCATAAGTGCAAAAAGGTATGATTCCGAAACTCCTGGCTCCTTAAACGGGATAAGCTCCTATATATGAGATACCTACGTCTATACTTTTTCGACGACGACATTTTATGATAGCAACGATTTCGCTGCTTCCTTCTCTATTTTCGACATCGCACAAGAAAAAGTTGTAACGAAAAAGTTTCAGCTTTCTTCATAAAGTATTTTTCGAGACTTCAGGCGAACGAAAATGGAGTGCCCGTTCAAGACGATGGAAATATGTAGGTTTTTTCCACTCCTTCGATCGGCGTTTATTCGAAACTTCGATTCCTCGAATAATATACAAACAAAAGTAAATCGAAAAAGAAAATGAGAGCGAGAGTTTCTCGAGAATTTTGATGATAATAACAGAAATCAGAAACTCCGCATTTAATCAAACAACAGCAGAACTGAATTAAATACCTTTCAACATTGAAATCGCGTTAAATTGCATCATCTAGGACAATCTAATGGCGGGATAACGAAACTCGTCCGATTTACACGGTCCATTTGATTTTTGACAGTGTACCATTTTTGTCTGCCGTATCATCGCCCAAATAAAAAGGCCTGGCTAAACTTATTGATTACACATTATCGGTTATAACTTTATTTTCAGTCTTTTTTTTATAAAAAAAATAATATAACTAATTAGATGCTTAGTTTTATTTGTTTAGCTTTGAAGATTTTTAATAATTTTTCTTTCGAAATAATGATGCTAAATATTCTTGAAAAGTTGGAAGAAATTAGTTTAACTACATAAATATATATGTGCAATAAGGAGCTTCAAAGATCGCATTAAAAATGCAAGTTATACTGTAAAATAGTTCAAATGGTGCGAACAAATCCAAATTAACTGCAGGGATCATATAATTCAGACAAGTTCAACAATTGCTGCAACTGAAAAAATAATATTTAAGATATTTCCAGAATAAAATTTAAAATTTGGGCTTTAAAAGTCAACCGCCGGGAAATAACCCAGAAAATATTCGAATGATAATCTAAGATTACATTACATTACTTTGTTCTTTTATTAAAAATATTGGTTTTAATTTTTCTATTCATCAAATAGCTCCTATAAAAGTTTTCTCAGATCATACCTTTAAATTTGAATTCTGATGGTTAGTTGCCAATTTTTTATTTGGTATTTCTATCATGTGGCTTATGACACTTGGAAATTTACCACACTAAAATCAGTATGGTTCTGGTTCCAATCTTTTTAAACTCTAATAAAAATATTAAAGTATAGCTATAGCAGCTTTTTAAAAGGGGTGGAATAAAATGTTCATGAATATCAATATGAACGCAACTTCAATGTTTATGTAACATTTGAAACCAACTCCAGAATTCATTAAAATTGGCACTTTTCTTAGAACATCGTGAACAAATTATTGTTTATTAATATTTATTAATATTAGTGATTTTCATTAAACAAAATTCATTATAAAAGAGAAAATTTTTTTACCCCAAAATGAGTTATTATTGATTTCTGTAGTCAAAGTGGCCTTATTGCTCGAAAAAAATATTCGTAATACCCGTCTACTTTAAAACTTATCTAAAGAAAGTAAATGGCCCAGTTGAGATATCTCGTTCCTTATAAAACACACTACAGACAAAACAAAATTAGCCCTGAACAAACAATTTCCAATTAAATTTTCAAAACAATTTGAAACTTCCATAAAGCATCCATAAGAAGTTCCGGAGCTATTTTAGAGCCGTTGTTGTCCGAATGCTGCCGTCGTCCCGCACTATGGCCGCAGCCCGCATAAAGCAATTCTTAAGTCCACTAAATCCAGTCGATAGGAAAAAGCAGCCGGGGCCAAGTTATCGTGTTCATTGCCCCTAATTTCTATTACCATCCCAGGCAAGTTGTTTAATTAAAGTTTTATTGGAAATTTCCGTTGTATAATTACTTTTTTAGGGGGGGTTCTATAGCTCACCGTCTTCCTCTACTACCACAGTCACCACTTGGTCCTTAAAATTCCTGTTGTGCTACGACTTAGATTCTAGTCATTTTTCGACTCCAAAGATAATTTTGCTGTTCGCCATTTAGGAAACAAATGGAGGACGGAGTCGCATAAAAAAATAGTATCCGAATTTTAGGAAGACTCTATTTCACGGTAAAAATAATAAACTAGTACTTTCATAGGAGAACCCCACAGATGGGAAAATATCTTCAACGAAGACCTTTTTAGATATGAAATAGCTGCTCTTAAAGGGCAACTTCAGCTTCATTACTCCTGCAACTTGATTTGAATTTTTGGCTTCAGCTGCCTTCAAGAGCGCACTTTCAGTAAAGTATTCTCTTGGATTCTTACATTGGAATCATGAAAAGACTTCTGTCTAAAGTACTGAATTCTGGTACTTAAAAAAACAACCTAAACATTATTCTCGAAACACAGATACTCCCTCCTCGAAATGGTCCAAGAACTCAACTCCAACACCTCCCGAACTTAAAGAACGACGAAACTGAAGTCAGTGAACTAAATTAAGATTTGTTTATGACCACCCATTTGCAAGAAGAAAATGAATACTTTACAAAAAGGGTTCATTTCTTGGTGTCAGAATTCCGACAGCATTTTAAAATTCAGACAGCAGAAAGTAATTTATGGATCTGCATCTCCTTTGTATTTTTTTTGTAAGTGAATCAACGAGTTGCGTTGATAAGATAAACATTTTTTAATTCTTAAATTAAAATTTATGTAGAAAAAAAAACGTTGTTTCGGTTCTACCTTCCTTGCTTCTTAACAATAAAAGGATATTTTTCAAATCTTGAGAAGTTCTACTGTATGCTATAAATTTTATTTTATTATAAACAAAAGCCAACAAACTTTAAGAATTCAGTACTTTTTTTGGTTGAAACTATTGCAGGCAAGAGTTTTACTTATCAGTCAAAGCAAATTTTCAGTAAATTTTTTAGTCTTGACAGAAATTTGTATTCAAATAGAAGTTACTAAATGGACCAATTAACACATTTCTCTTGAAATTACTTTTAATTGTGGAAAATTGCTTTGCCATATATTGGATTTACAAGTTTAATTTTCATTGAAATATTTTTAATTAGAAAAGGAGAAATCGGTAATTCCAGTTAAAATTTCAAAAGTTTGATAGTAAATGTGTGAATATACTTTAACTTAAATCCGTCAAATGTATAAAATTATTGTTGCCATATTGGACCCGTTTATAAATTTTTACAGTAGATTCAAAATAAGTTTTACCGAATTATTTTTACACCAATATTTATTATAATACCCATGTATTCCGAACACCACGGTCGCAAAATTGCGTATGGAGTTATGCCGAAGTTTATAAATTGTTAATTGAAAATATAGTAAGTGTCTTTGAAACACCCTTATTACTTAATTTCACTTCCCTTCGTTGAATTCGAAATTGAGGTCACCATACTCGATCCATCATTTTCAATATCCAAATTTTGGTAGTATAGATTCATAATTAGTGGCATCATAATATTCTAAGTACACATGTTCATACCTATACTTGTTGAATTTCGAACATTCATGGACACCGTATTGTACCCGCCGTCTAGAATTTTTAGATTTCCAAAAAGGGGTCCCCAATCGGGATCTCCAAAAACACCCAAATACCAGTTTTCTTAGAAATCACTTTGAAATTTACAATTGTTGGCCCTCTATAATCCACCATTTTGAAGTCCGCGAAAAATATAGTCTATACGTTAAGTTGAAAAATGTCTTCCAGCCAAAAAATTAAAATTATGGCACCAATCGCGATTAGGGTAAGAAGATCTCTCATGGATAGCAATCAATGATTAGGCACATTTTCACTTTAGAATGCCTTTTTGAGGTATTTTTAAAAAAACGTAGAATGCTATAGAATGCAAGATTTTCTTCTGTAGACACGCTCCACTGGTTCAACCCATATGCCTTCATCCTCAAGATAAGATTTTAAATATTAGCTTTTTTAAATACGTGCAGAACAAATTCTTGTTTGCTTATATTCGGAATAATCTGGAAAAAATAGAATTATTTATCGACATTAAACAAAAAACGCTAGTGTGTTTCAATTTCTTTCATAACGATCATAACGAGCGGATTGGTTTATAAATAACTTTTCTGGCTGTTTGTCCTCAATTTAGAAATAACTTAATTCATTTTCCTTATTACATAGTATAATTACGAAATTGTCAATCTAGTTCGCACACTTTCATCATCATGATAAAAAATTAAATTTGTTGAGATAGTCCTGCTTTTTAATAAGAGTCAGTAATGAATCCAGTTTCATACGCGTTTATCGTAGGATATCCGTTTTCCAGTTCCAGCTCAAAAGAATTGCAACTTCAAAGAGCTCTTGCTTTGATCGACAACATAAATAGATGTAAAAAATATTCTCTTTAGGCGCATCCTTCTCGTCCTTTGAAAAAATATTTATTTTGTGCACTTTCATATAACATATATGTATAAATATTTTTTTATTAATGCAACCGGAGGAAAATTGAAATATTGTGCATTCGTCTGTTCGCAGAAAATTATTGCAAATTCAGGGCAGAGGGCTTGTTTCCTGCCGGCAGGCATTCGGCTTTATACGTCGAAAAATATACTTTCGCGGAAATTATAAAATGCTCACTTGCAGCATTTTAAAATTTTGATGCACCAACACCATGTCGGTTCGATATTAATATCTGAATATGTTGCTTTAAAAAAAAAACTTTTGCCTCAAAAGGCAAATAACTATCTATCCATATTTATTTTTAGCATGGTGGGAATCAATCAATGAGAGTCTTTCGGCAAATTTATACGCTTGCAATTATTCAAGAAAACGCTGCCTGGGGGATGAATACGTTTTTTTAAAATATTTTGATGAAAACAAATTTTTTTCACCTAAATGATTAATGTTGCGGAAGCATTTTCCAGTCATGAAAACAAAATAACGATTGATATATATGTACATCGGATTAAAAAAGTTGATGTCAATTTTAAGAATAATTGAGATTTCATTGGTGAACGTTTCAAGCAGAAAACATATTAGATAAGATGATTGCAGCAAATTATGTGCCATTATAAATTTAAAAAAAATACTAATTCTAATAACTCAGCTTCCATAACGATTTATTTGAACTGATAGTGTTTGCTTTTCAAATTATCATCATCATCATCGCTGGTTATCTCCATCCAATATACTTTCATTTTAATCATAAAGTAATATTTTAATATTAAAATCTGTTTCTCTTGAAATATGAGATCCCACGTTATTTATTTATTTCTGACATAACTAAATACCTATACGGTTTTAACCCTAATATTTTCTTACTGGTGCATTGTTTAAATCAGTACCTATACTAATTCATTCTCAACTATTAATTATATTAAATTGATTATTAATTATATTGCATAGTTTAGTTATGTATCTACATATATAATATATTATTTTGAATTTCTTAATGTTGATAAAAATTCCCTAGTACCAGGAAATTAAAAAAAAAATAGAAAACAATTATCGTGCTGCCTATATAGTAATGATGATACAATTAGGAGCAGTCAGAATTAACTCGCTGAAATAATAAAATTTCAAGTGCTGTGTGTAGGCCTAAGCACACTCACAATCAGTAGTAAAAAAAACAATATTAGGTATCTATGTACTTAAATAGATTTGTCTAAAAAAATTAATATAATAATTTATAATTAGTGGAACATTTTAAGAAAAACTACATACATACGAGTTAAATTCCGCTATCCTACTCGTCGACTCACTATTACTAGTATTTGTTGTTGAAGTGCAGAGCATGAGAAATGACGGATTTGACATGACATGTTAAAAAAATATATTTAAAAACAGTGACTTTGATGTCTCTCTAAATCATTAATTTTAATTTCACACGAATAAAATTGAAGAAATATATATAGGTATATAGGTATGAATCGTATATTTGCTCTTTTCCACAACATCCCATAACCATAAGATTTTTTCAAATTGTAAAACATATGATAAACATGAATGATTTAATACACTTAAATATCAAAAATCGACAAAACCATAATATTTACTATATTTTATGCGACTGATTTTCCTAAGTGTGGTTTTCGAGGTCGCTGATTGTGAATTTAGTACTCAATATGGATCCACTATTTTGACAATCTATTATTTATTTACTATTATACTGTATTATTATATTTAACTTTTCATATTGTACAGAGTTCTACAAGGATTTCATTATAAATACTTGTTTTAAGTTAGTTAAATCTCCCCATACTATGTATTTCAATTTTTATTTCATTTATTATTGCTTCTGGATTAAACTGATTATGAAGACTTGCAAATGTACTTTGTCGAAATATCGCAACCTATTTTCCCCCGGACAAAAACCCAAATCTACTTTTAAATGCCCAACGCGTTCGGTTCAATAATTTTATACCCAACATAATCCCAATTTGTCGACACACGGCAGCTAAAGAGAGGCACTTTTGTTTACACAAATTTTAGCCCTTTTCGTATAATATCTTGTAGCTGCCGTAGCTCGACAAAATAAACTTTGTTAGACTTACTAGTTGTACTCGAAACCCCCGGTGCCGCCACCCGCATTATTCAGGAACAAATTAAAATCACATCAGGCCCTCTCAAACAGCATAAAAAGTTTGCTCCTGTAGCATTAAGCCCCTGCCGAAATATGTCCAAAGAATATGAATACCGCCGGAGAAGGCTGTGCACACGTACAAAATAAGGGAAACATACCCTGGCCCGGGATGAAAGACTCCCTTCCAGGGCGACACGGCGTGGCGCCACAAAACACAGGGTGGAAAGGAGTCCCGGATTCGGGAGTAGGGTGACAAACAAAAACAAATGGCTTCTTCCGAGCAATAAAAAACCGAATTCCGGGTGAATATTGTACGTGCCTTAATGCTCCCCGTATTTTGTGGATAAAACTTGAGCAGACCTCGGCGAGGGATGGACCAACCCCGGGCGGGGGTGGTGCCAAAGAATGTGTTTCATAAAAATTGCACAAACAGATTTAGGAACGAGCACGAGCAATGTGAACGAAGTTTTCGTATGAATTTTCCTTAAAAAAGGCGTGAAACTAAACTTTTTCCCGATAAAATCAACAGCAAAACTTTTCGGCAAACTAAGGAGCCCGTCACAAGTGTGGCAAGAAAGTTTCCTAACAACGTGTGCCCCACTCAAGGACTCTTTACTGCCGCCGTTTTACCAAACGTTTTCCGTCAGAATAATTTCGACTACCTACTTGAAAAATCAGCGCAGCTCAATCCTTTCAAATTGTCGACATAACGTGCATTTTTGGCAGAATCGACGATTTTGTATGAACAAAATGTCGAAATCTCATGTTAGCCAAACTTGTTCTTATGCAATCTTGTGAGAAAAGGTTTCAAATTCAGTTCTTAAAATACAATGATTCATTTTATAAATTTACATTTTTTTTCATATAAAACAAAACAGTAAAATATGTCTAAAAAAGTTTCGATTTACTTTTACCTATCGTAGCTTCTGTTTAGCTCGGTTCGGTACACTTTGAAACAAATTTATTTTACATGTTTTGAAAGATTAACATGTCAGAAATGTCTAGCACACACAAGTCGCTTTTGACAATATCTCGAAAATCGCTTTTAATTCAAATGTCCATCATTTTGTCGAAAAGGGCATTTTTCCAATAGAAACTAATTTACTTCTTTTCTAATTTGATATTATGCCGTCTTTTTTTTCTCATCTTCAATAAGTCAATTAAAATTAAAAATCAGTTCCTCCCCTGAATATTGAAAAAATTATGTAATTTAGCATTCCTAAATAAAATAATTTTAACCTAGATAAAAAAAAACAGTAGTGAACAGACTTAAAATAGCTGTGTTCCATTGGGCTGTGTAAAGTACTCCCGAGTACTTTCTCTATGGAACGCTACTTTGATCGTCAGGAGTAAAATATAAATTCAAATTTTGACATTTCATCGTATTATCTTTGTTGCTTTGATTGTGCCTTATTTATTAAAATGGAAATATTTATATATAAATATGTTTTGCTGCCTAAACTACTTAAATTTTATTATTTGAATCCTTGTGATAACTCCAGAATAGCTAAAGCTTCAACGAATAATGAGGAAAAGCTTTCGTTTCCATACAAACCTAGTACAAAAACCACCATCCACCTGGCGGGAAAATGTGGCGAAACTACTCAGAACTTCTGCTCGCCAACTAGAGCTAGAGTAGTTCAGCGTAGCCAGAACTACTTGGAAGTATTTTACACAGCCCAATGGAACACAGCTAATAATAAATAAAGTGTTAATTGCATTGATTTTATTATAAGCGCCAAATTATACTTGCAATAAAATAACTAAATTTTAAAATTATTACTTCTTAAATAATGTTGACTACAGCAGAACTTTGAACTCTAGAACCAAGAATAAATAGACTTCGACCTCATATAATGTCTTTGAAAGTATTGGCTTATTTTCATTGCAATTGATATACCAAAAATGAAAAATCGAATAAAAGATATCTTTTATCTTCTGACAGATATGTATTTTGATCATTTTTTTCAAATCTTCTTGTTAGACTTTAAGACTTCAATTTATTACCTAGTAAAAAGGAAACAGTGCTAGGGCTAGACTAATTAATATTAGAAAAATATAATATTATTAAATAATAACAGAGTACAGCAAAAAATATGAGCACACTTGTATTAAAAACCGTATAATAAATAACTAGGTATTGAAGCTATTATTATAATAAAATACAGGTTATACTGATTTTGAATTGGTGCACATATATAATAACTCCAAAATTAATTCAATAAATTAAATGAGAGATGGTTCATTCTTTTCGTCATTCAGTACAACGCGTATTTCCTAAGATATTTCGATATCTCAAGATAAAAATTTCAGCCTAGTTAGTTATTATTACCTGTCTAAAATGAATAAGACTTAAGTTTTGAAATATGTATTACCTAAAACTACTTAAAAATGCCAACAAATTGTCAAAGGATCAACTGAACCAGCTAGATTTTACATGAATTAGAATTGATCTACTTGTGTAACTCACAAAATGCAAAAATGACGTCGTAGACTTGTAGAATTACTTAAATCTATGTATTGGGGGCATAAAAAGGCAGATGCTAAAATTACGTTTAGATTTTAGCGTCTTCTCCTACTAAAGTCACTTATCAAAGAAAACCCTTTCAGATAGGTCGATAGAACCGAGTTGCTAAAAGTTGCCAACGTTTAAAAGAGCAGTGTGGGTGAGAATCGTTGGATAGAATGCAAACGACACTATCAAGTCACGCCCGACTTCCTGAGGTGTAGTGTGGAAGATTCTCCGGCGGTAACAAGAAAAGCATAAAGTCGAATGCAAACTTGCACAGTCATATTGTTCAAAACGACTGCCGATGATGCGTCATGTCTGGCTATTTCCTCTGGCGGTGATAGCTTAAACGATTTATGCACTTGCAAATTTGTGCTTCCACAGAGGTTCTTTTCAGCAACAGAGAAATCAATTTCCTGGGAAGGTGAAATCCATTATCTGCCCGTCCTCCATGAGATCTTAGCTTCCTTGGTCTTGTCATCTCTTCTTATTGTAGGACACAATGGGATCGGAAATAGCATTGTGGGAGGAAACCACATCAGCGGGACCCGGGGGCATCCTTCTTCCATCCTCGGACAAAGACACGCCGCCGTACAATTTACTCGAGAGCCCGCCGCATAGAGGTCCCTGTAAGCCCCGTGAAATCGTCGATACAAATCCACGTTTTCATTCCGGGCCGGGACTGAAAGGATTAGTTTAAATGGAAATTTATGTAGGTGAGCATCGAGCACCCAATTCCAGGTGAGGCCGATGCACCGAACGAGGGCTGAACAATCGGGCGGTTTCTGTGTGCTCCACAAATCCATCATTTCTGGCTTTCAATATCCTTTAAATTAGCATGACACAAACTGGCCGCACCTCAAATTCCCAAGGTTTTCAATTAACAGATCGAATTAATTAGAGTTAGAAAACGGAATTGAGAGGAATTTTATTCTAGTTAATTGCAAACAATTTCATCCAATCATTTCAAAATAGAAGGCTAAGACGAATGCTCTCTCGTTGGTGTTTTTAAACAACAACAACAAAATATTCTTCGCTACATTTACGTATCCACAAAAATCCAACAACATATTTATAAGCCGACATTCAAATATGTTTCCCTGACCTTGGGTGGCGTATGTTGGCTGTGCGGTCAAGCTGAGTGAGTACCTACGTCACTTCGGGGTTGTGGGTTCGATTCCCACATGAAAAATACCTTGGTTAAAAAGGAAAACTATCTCACATATAAAAATATATAAAAATAAAAAACAAAAAAAAAATAGAATTAATTCTAACTGGTATAAAAAAAAATTTATATATACATATGTTATATATGTTTCAACAATATACCTGCATTCATATTTAATATTATCAACTTCCCCCAAAAGTGTAATATAAAACCCCTTCCGATATACATAAAACTTTTACCATTAGGATCACTAAACACATAATATAATAATAATACCTACTTATTTAGGTACATATTTCTTCTTTCTTATTCTACCCTTTTGGTTTCTATGCAATATCTAAATATTTATCTAAAACTTTAAAAGTTTTTTCATCAAAAATATAAATATTTATATCTATTTATTTAAATACAGCTAATGCCCACACCTTCCACACATGACGAGTATACTCGTCGGGATGCCTATTTACTTTCAATAATAAAAACGCAAATCTATCATACATATGAACAATTTTAGAACATTGCTATGCTGGCTCTGACTTATTTTACTATTCCTAAATATAGTCCAATCCACATATGTTCACTATTGTATCACGTCTAAAAGTTCAAACTATATAAAATCGAATTTTAAGCATTATTAAAATTGGTAACGTAAAAAAGAAAATGGGAAAATGGTTATTAAAAAAACGAGTTACTAAGTTATAATCATAATGAGTATACCTAATCAACATTTTGATAAGAATACTACCTTTGTACTTTTCAATCCATGATTTTTCTCAAAGTTCTTTAAATATAACATATCACTTGTGCATTTGTAAAATTGTTGTGCTATTTTGTAGCCAAAGTCTGAAGTATTTAATCTAACAATAATTACATATAGGTACTAGCAAAGGAGTTTCAAAAAATGTTTTGAAATTAAAAAAAAACAAGGAAATTTTGGTGATTAAAAGTTTCTAATTGTGCAAACTGATTTATGTATTAAACATTTGTAGTTACAAACTCTACGCTATAACATATAAATCTACAATTAAGGCTGTTTATAGTTATAAATTAATTTGTTAAGTAGTTTCCTTTTTAAATAATGCTTATACCTACATATAACTCAGTATGTAATAAGTCTGTGAATATATGAAATTTCTTTGTAAATATTTTAGAAAATGTTTTTTAAATCATATAATTTTTTCTTCTTTCTTTCAATTCGAGAAAGTAGAATGTGCCATTAAACCCAACTGTCTCTTCATACGATTAAATACCTAATAACATTCTATGCGTACACGCACGACCCTAAACCTAGCACGTGGAAGCATATGTGCCAAATTTGAATTCTCAAAATTGCCGAAGATAATCAATGCAGCAGAAAACTGGATCCAATTTGCTTGCAAATTCCATTTGCTCATAACAGAGAAGAGCTCCACGTGAACCGAATGCAAATTCATTTGTCTACGGGGGCGTCTATTAAACTTTGCGACTTGCCCCTTTCGTTTCGAATTACCGCCCATCAAGACTCTAAGAAGTCTGCAGAGCGACTCTAAGAAAAAATGAAATTTTATTAGAAATCGCACGCAGGAAGAGGACTCTTCCGGGGAATTGAGGATGAACACGGTCAATAGAGTCGCGCGACAAGCGTCCACGCGCCGCCGAGCAGAAATATTTTGGTCACGTAGTGTCAAAGTGATAAAAATTCCATTTACTGTCACTTTAAATAATGTAATAGCTGGCAGAGCACCTTGATGATGGTGTCCGACTGGCCGGTGGAGCCCTTTGCAGCAGCAATAACACTTCCGGGTTTCGAAGGGCGATTTCGGCCACCAGCTACAAGGGCTCTTCGGCCCCGTGCAGGGCGGAGGCCCATGCAATCACGCCGGGGCTCGGCCCCGAACGAGGAGTCGGCACAGGGTGCATGTATCATTCATTAGTGCCGGTATCGTCCCTGCACAAAGTATCCGAATTAATGGTTTTAGCCCTATAATGACGGCATTATACCAGCAGTAATAGCCAGGTAACGAGATGTATGAGGCTGGCTCCAGAGGCGCATCGCCTTTCAGGTAATTAGAGTCACCCGCAAAGGAATAATTCAGGGCGACTGGTCCTCGTCGGAGGCTGTTTGGGCCGACCATTAATGGAATGATTCATCTTTTGCATGCATATTTTATTTCAAACGTATTTAGAACCGCCTCGAGTGGCCTTTCGGGGGAGCGCATTACCCAAATTGTAACGACAACATGCTTATGACCAAATCTGTGCTGGACTTTGTGGAGAAACACTCAGTGAATGATACTTTGATTCATCTGCAATTTAATACGAAACTATAAAACAAACTTGAAGGCAGGATAGTTTAACTACCAAAATTTCATAATTTATATTCCAGTAAATAATTTGCACTTTTCATCGTAAAATTCATCTAAAAATCCGATTAAAAATGTTTCCAAAAGAACTATTTAAGGCTTTATGTATATCTAGAGACAAAAACATAAATTGTTATTTTATATTTGAATTAGAGGTCCATCGCCTCTTCTTTGTTTTTGCAAAACATCTAGTAGATTAGATATATTTGACAAACAGGCTTTTTTAAATTCGTTTCAGTTAATTTTGTTTGTTTGTTTCTTTATTAAATTTCAAGAAACTTAATGGGTTAGGTATAGATAATAGGTAATAGATAATTTCGTGTTATGTAGGTAACTTCAATTTCAAGAGAATTTGTTCAGTTTGTTCACCAAATACTATACTTTAAATAATTGATTACTATCAATATAGTAGCATCTAGAGAATGCTTTTCTATGCAAAACCAAAGTAGATACATATATTGACCTTTAATTAATCGCAATTCAAAAAATCTTGATGACTTCAATGATCTAATTTTAATAATAATAGTTTGTTTTTTGTTTCAGTTTTCTTAAAGTATAATATTTTGAAAATATTCTGTGAAATTTTTATATTGATCTAATGAATAATTTTAGAGATACCCACATATTATGTAATAACCTATCTTACTATTGGCTGCAGAAAGTAAAACTATATATTTATGATTTTTTTCAAAACAACATTTTCAAAGGCCTATAGCTTAAGATTCATTAGTACACTATTAAGGCGGCTGCTATTTTGTTTAATTTGAAAATAGAAAAAATCTTCGATGAGGGATTTTGTTGCATTGACTTTGTATAAACCACCAACAAGTTTTGATAATCACCGCAAAGTACTATTTGTAAAAATGATAACGCAGATAATTTGAACCAGAATTTAATAGTTTGTTTTAAAATTATTATGATAATGTGGGTATTTGGTATAATATTTAAAATAAAAAACATAATGAACCGTTTAAATAAAATTAAAAATAAATGCACAATTTTTTCACGCCTCAATATCACCACTACAAGTGACCATATTTTCATACTACGAAACAAAAAGGATTAAGTATTGAGCATTAGTTGACAACTGAAAGAATCGCTAGTAAGATAAATTTAATTTTGTAATTAACCTCACTTCCACATCTCCGCAGAATTCAATAACTCCCTGGGGTCGTCTGGTACCCCAAAGACCAAAGTCCAAAAAGTATAATACTGAATAATAGCAGGAAATTAAAAACTGTCAAATAATACCAAATGTTACTATATTTTAAATGATCATACAAATTTTAATTTTTAATTCAAATATCTAAAATATGAACTTGATGCTCTTGAGATATTACACTTTAAGTAAAAAAATATTTGAAAAAAGAAGATATTTATTCTGATATACGAAAGTATACCTACATACTTTTTCGATGGAGTCCGGATAATTTATTTCAAAAAGATTATCTAGTTAATAAAATAATGTGTAAACATGATGGAATAACACGTAAAAATTACTGAAATTACTAAAATTTTACTGGCAATATTTTTTCGCTGCTGAACACGTTTAGAATATTTAAATCAGAAAACTGATGAAATAACTTGTCAACCAGCAGGCTCTAACCTAAGGCCCTTCGATGTTTACGTTTCAAGAAATAATTCGAACCTTTATGGTGATTATTACCTTAACGTAAAAGTTTTACTTTCTGAATTTACTTTTTTCGACAATTTATGAAAGCATTTAACGTTTGCTTTGAAGATTGTTTGTTATCTTTATTTTCCCATTGAGTAAAAGGTCTTACCGGCATTAAAAAACAATTTCAGCTGATTTAATGACTTAACGAAAAATGAGCACATACAAATATAGTCCTTCTAAGAAAAATTGCTGAATTATTGCCAATCTCTGGGAACGGCAGAAAGAATCACGAAGGTCTTGCTTCTTTTGAGTCTCTCTTAAATCCGCTTACCGGAATTTCGGGCTAATTTACTTCTCCTGGGGAGCGGCCGGATCCTTTTTGGATGCTCATTTTTATTGGGGACCCCTTTCAAAACATTTACTTTGCCCAATTACCCCTAATGCTTGTTTATTTGTGCCATCTATCAATCTATGGCCCCTTGTTTCTCGGAAAAACCCCAAACCTATCCCGCAGGACGAGTGCGAATTCAATTGAAGGTATTGTAAATTTTCTGAAGGGTGCGCGCTAAGTTCAAGAAGGGCAGAGTGCCATGATAGAATCAGTTCTAGATCACTGAACTGGAACACCTCTTTCCACGTCGCCGATGAATTCCTTTTTAAGCGCTAAAGTGTTGCGATTAACAAGCAGCCGTTTGAAAAATCCTCGAAAATATCTTTTCCCGGTTCTGCTCCCCTTAATTTGTACGAATTACATAAATTGGATTTTAGCCAAAAAGTTATTCATTAAAAACAGGCCTTAGCGCATTTAATTTCAATTCAATTTATTGGCTAATGCTACCGTCGCAATCGGATTGAACGATATTGATATATTAACCCTAATGATATAAATATGCTGCTATCAAACAGGAAGTATGTTATTCGCCGACATGAGAACATGCAAAACCCCCAAGCACTCAATTTTCTTGAATTCCCCGGAGAGTGCCTTTCCGTTCGATCGAAAATTCCCGGCGAATAAATAGATAAATAAATTTTGGTCATTCCGAAAATCTGCTCCCCGAACACATGCATACAGAGTGCTATAAATTAAACAAAAATAAACAGACTTACGCGCTACAGAATAGCCAGTGTAGGTAGGCCTTTACGCGCTGAATTATTATCTTGTCCAATTGTGAAACAGTTTTCGGGTACTAAAATCCGGGCGGACATCCTCCTGCCCGATGCCCTGCGTATCCTGGCAGAAGCATTTTGGGTGGAGCCCCAATTTGGAGGCTCTGCCTAGCCATGTGGGGCTGTCGAAAATAATGCTTTTCCTCCCCGACATAAATTTTCAATCAAACAAAATTAATTTTCAATATAGAGCCCGTTCGGGCTGAAACCCGGCAGGACATACCGAGGAGGGGCTAGCGAACCAGGCATCAGGCATCAGGCACTAGGACCTATAACTTTTCCTTGGGAGGTTCCATAATGCACCCGAGTAAGAGATTGATTTAAAAGGGCTGCTGCAGGTTGAAGGTCCTGCTAAATTGGAAGGATACTCAATTTGTAGGTTCTTTCATTGGGACGGCAGAATAACCTATGCTAAAATCCAACGAATGATTGATGATTCCGCTGTCAGATTTATGTACGGAGATATTAGCGGCAGTGGCACTCTATCAATCAATGATGCAATCTTGCGCTGCACATTAATTTTCATCATTGCTTGCAGGATGAGGTTAGCGACCACACTATCGGGCAAATCCATATCCGGCGCAGACTTTATATATTATATAATATAATATAAGGATTTCCGCGCAAAACAGTATTTAACAGGAGCGCAGCTTCTGAACAATTGATCCAAATGAGTTATGGACGAAGAAAATTTAAGCCTCAAGAATTGTTTAATATAAGTAGGGATAAGTCCAGGAATTTATAAAAATTTTCAAAAGTAGAATATAGTTGCTCCGTTAATTATGAGTATTAAGTTTAAAGTATACCTAGTTAATTATTAATAGAAGACAACTTTAAACACGTCTCTACTATAACTCTAAAAAAATTATGTTTTTAAAAACATTAATCATCTTATTTTTTTGATTGCTGTTTGGGGAATTTCCAAATATGAATATGTAATACATAGCTCCGTTGGACTTCTCCAAGGATTAATTTTTAATTTATGGTTTTATATTTTATTTATTACCGACAGCTAGTCAGTAAGTAAGAAAAAAATGAAAAAAATTAGTAAGTATATAAGACTAAACTAAGTTTACATATTTGATAGTAAAGTTGTATTTGAAAAAGAAAATAAAAAACTTTATTTAACAAATTATGTTTTTAAAATATAAAACAATTACAAAACCGACCAAATTTTATACACTTTTCTATTAAACTAAAAAGAAGTGTTGCGATAACAGGCAATTTAAAAATATTTTTAAAGCAGTTAATTTCAAGTAGGTATAAATGCTGCCAACTGAAAATGTTTTGATTTAATTTTTTCAATATAATTAATCGAGTAATTCTTTTACACATTTTAATTTTTTTCAGTTAAATTTATTTTAATTTCTAAACGTAACACATGTGTGTCAATATCCCTGAAGATGTAAAAATATTTCCTTTATCTTAATGTGAATAAATTAGGGAATTCAAAAAAAATGTGTTACCTTGTTCCAGCTGATTCTAAACTGTGGTATGGTCAATTAAAAACCGATGTTTACACTTTGAATACTCATATGCTTCTAACCGCCATTAGAAAGCTGAAAGCACGATGTTTAATTGCCGTTGAGCAATATTTTAAACAAATATTTTTTGCATATTTTTTAAAGTTTTCTAATCGTGCTAAAGACTCAATATTTATACTTTTTAGGTAAAATGGCCGGCAATTTGAGAAAAAGAAATGAGTTCATTATTATGATTGGAACGATTATTTTTAAACCCTACTTCAAGACCTTCTAAAGATATGCCAAAGAAAAAATTGCTACAAATAGCATTTGTTTTGAAAATATTTTTTAGATTTCCTAACCCCAAAACGAGCCTTATTTGATAACTCATCTCTTGATGTCGATTCCTGTCGATATGCGGCAAGTTGCCGATTCGATGAATACGGCGTCGGAGTCTAAAATAATCATATGAGAATTGGAAATTCTATGTATGAATTTGATCGAATATTTTAGGTATACCTGTGAAAAGATAGAAATCAGTAATCCTAAAAGCTCTATATACTAAATTTTCTAATTTTACTGAAAGAAATAAATCGTAGGAACAACTATGAAAGTATAAAATTTAAGACTCGATCTCAATATAACAGGAACAAGAAGTGAATGCCCCTGTTATACAATTAACCTTGAAGTAGTAAAACAAAACCTAAAAGGGTTTAATTAAAAATATTACAACCGAAGGGAATGCCGCTCCGCTAATTGGCTTTTGCTCCTTCCTCTGTCCTCCACAAAATGCTCAATTTCAGGCTAATTGAAGTGCAACGAAGAATAATAACGCCGCTGAGGAGGAGCCTCAGCCTTAGCCTCGGCGATCCATCTGAATTTCTTGTTCGTTAAGAAGCCTCCAACTAATTGGGAAGCCAGGCACACACTGCCACGTCCCCTAAAGCATCCTGGAAGTAGCTCGGGGTTCCTGGAGATTTCATTAATACACCTGGAGCTAAGGAGGCTAAGCCCTCGCTCACCGCTAGGCGCTCGGGAACTAATTGAAGTAAATTCTAATTTGTACACCTACCCTGTCGGGAAGTATCTGAGTATCCCAGCATCCGAGTGTCTTTCGTCAAATTTTGTGCTCCATCCAGGTGGAGTTGGGACGGGATGAAAAGGCACGTCCTGGGGGCTGTTCCCGGTTCTTCCCCGAGGTATGCAGAAAGTAATTGTTGTTCGGGAGGTTTTATTGCTGCTCCCGGGCCCCAGCATCCCCTGCCCGGCGGCATCTCCTGCTTTCTTCTCGGGACTATCCCGACCCGAAGTCCTGGTTATTGCGGGTGTTGTGCGGCATCTGATTAAGATGGAAGCTGCGTCGCGCTCCCGGTCCTGGCTCCTCGGGCTCCCTTATAAATTATGAAATCAGTTTAAGCTGAGTGTGAAGGATTGTAATTAATTGAGTTTTCGTCGGCACTATGAACTCCGAGTTCGAAATATCGCCGACTGCCACAGACCGAACATGCTCTGGGAGTTTTGCTTCATCAATCAAAACCTAAACGACACTGTCCAGAAATTTTAGGGTGGATGAAATAGAGAGAACATTTATTTATTCGGCTTTTCAAGGCTTGAATATAGGAATAAAAACATTTAAATTCATTTTTCTCGCCCCTAACGCGCCCGATATACACCTGTGAAGTTAATCTCCATAATTCAACTTTTAAATGAAAACAATAAATTAAAAGGTATTTATAAATACATATTTATTTGAATAAATGTTGCATTAATCAATTCAAGCGCCTAAACTAACCATTCATCTGCTGATATTATTTATTTTTGTTTTCAACGTCATATCACATGGATCGTACTAAACTTACACTGAATAATCTCATAAATAACCAACCTTCTTATTAAAAATATTTTTACCAGTAACTTCATCCAGCGGCGAGAGGA
The DNA here is from genome assembly GCA_951509405.1 of Machimus rusticus. NCBI lineage: Eukaryota > Metazoa > Arthropoda > Insecta > Diptera > Asilidae > Machimus > Machimus rusticus. Next base: position 7,495,669 of record OX608051.1, read on the forward strand.
CGAAGTAACTGAAAAATTGTATATTGGAAGGTAGGTAGGCTATCAATGTGTTTTCAGGATGTAAATGCCAGCGACAGCACTTTTTAACAATTTTTTTTTAAAAAAATTTCCGTTTTGTCCATTTTGGTACGGAACACTAAAAATGAATAGGTAAATCGCTAAGTATATACCGCCACACACCCAAAGTTATTCCATTGTTGAAGCCCGCAACAGGCATGGTTGTCGAACAATCACGCCCATTTTTCTAAAATGCGCCCGCAACAGTCCCAAAGTTTTAAAGCTCCCCACCAAATAAATAATTATATTTATTTATTTAATTAATTCGCTTAATACAAGCTACAAAGATACAAACAATTAGGCTTAAAACTAATTAACAATTTGCTTAAAAAACATGACACACACAAATAATTATATTGAAAACATGACGTGACAATTCTGAATATATGTATGCATATGGAACCCTGAAAGAGTACATCGGTCGCGAATACTGATTAGTGTAAATTCATTTATTAATTATGTTTTTTTTAATAAAAGACGTTAAGAAATACGAAAAATTTGGGGTACATACCATTTTTATGTAACTTAAGTAGCCGCTATATCGCCATCCCCTGATCGATTCAGCCCATTTCAAGTCAAAATATTGGGAGGATAAATATATATATTATTATATATTTTCCACATAAATTTTATTCGTGAAGTCTACGACCTCTAAAGCGAATTGAGGCGTCAATCATGTTTTGAATTCTTGTTATCAGATACGCTGCAATAGGTAGTATTTTGTATGAAATCTACCGAATAAACAAAAAAAAATTACATCGGGCAACTAAATAGCAATCTAGCGAATTGTAAATAAAAATTGAAAATGAATAAACCAGTTTATTTCACAAAAATATATTAATTTTTTTTTCGTTTCTATGATCTTATTTCTCGGACCCATTTTTACTCAGGTATAGATATCCCAAAGTCAATGTAAAGAAAACGTTTTGTAATTTAATCCTAAGCCAATAATGAAACTTGAACGAAATTAGTAACCCAAAACGAAATTTGTATCCATAAAAGCACATAAAAATTGCTATCAAAAGCTGCGCGTTGTCGTGATTTTACACGGTATTTTAAGTAAAACGCTCCCCTTCGTGCAAACCTTAGTCTTCTAGAACTTCCGGAGCTCTCATGTTTCTTCCATACTAAAAAAAAAGAAAGGTTTTATTTTCTCATTTTTCGTACTGCAACTTTAAGAGCTACTCTCGCTATAAAAAGGGTTATTCTGGGGCCGCTCCTTACCTTTCTACATCATAAAATATTTGTAGCAAACGCAAGACCTCATTGAATTTTTTCTTTTACTCATTGTGAAAAGTACCAAATTTATTGACTACTTTGCTCGTACATTTTCTTGCCAATTTTTATGAAAAGAAAGTTTACTCAAGAAAACTCACGAAATGTAAATAAATTCGTATTTCGCTACATTTAAGATCCCACTTTAATGAACGTTACAAGCGAACATTTAAAAATTCCTTCGTTCCAACTTACTATATCGTTACTTTCAATAATTACTTGAAGAGATGCTGAAATAATTTAGATATGTTTGGTTTTAATCTTTAATTTTAAGGGAAATACAATATAAAACAATAAAGTATCATCATCATTTCTAAAGATTAAGCACCAATTTTTCCTTTTTAGCTTCATTTTGCCCCGGTCTCCCCTAAATACTGATGGTTCCTATGTAGCATAAAAAACTCTAGAGCTAGACTATAAAAAACATAATTGTGTTTCAGTATGTGAAAGATACGGACATATTTATGTATATCATTTTTAAACTCTTTTCAAATTAAATTAAACCATTTCCAAATTAAATGAAACTGTTTCCAAATTAAATGAAACTGTTTTTAAATTAAATAAAACCATTGTTAAATTAACATAAATGAATCTATTTTTTATTTACATGAAGCCTCAAAAAAATAAAGGTTATTTGACATTATTTTGAATTTGTATTTTCTAAATAATTTGAAGATTTACAACAAAGTTCTGGTTTATATGTTGTACCCACTGTGAGAGGACGAAGTGCAAGCGTGATTTTGATCCTGGCTATAAACAATGGAGGTGTTTTACATAAAAAAGTAATCGCTAATGTTATTTCAGATAAAATGATACTTTTTTCAAATTTGAATGAAAATATTTTCAAATTGAATGAAACTGTTCTAATTTATAGTCGCTGGTATAATCTAGGTTTAAACAGCTGTGTTTGGAATTTGACCTTGAAACTGGGTCCAAAATAAATTTATTAGTAGTGCAGAAGTATGTAATATTAGTTGTTGTATTTAAATATTGTCACTAGCAAAGAAACGCAATTTACTGCCTCGGTTCTTGGAAACAGAAGAAAGACAGGTAGCCGCTAAGAAATTATTGCTCATACGCTATCTTGTACAGAGTTTGAATTCGAACAAAAACGGCCCTATACATTTCTGCTATTGTCGTCATCGTCGGAGTCAAATCGCAAAAACATCTCGACGACATTAACAGTCATAAAGCTCGGAAAGCACGTGCAGCGTGCCCTCATCTGGGCCGGGAAGGACGTCACCGAGGAAAGCCATTTATAATCTTCTTAATTCCTTTTTACCCTAAATCATAGTTCGTCTATTTTCTGCTCGGTTATGCATGTAAGAACGCTCTTCCCAATGTCAAGGACCGTAATTTATTGGGATTCTAAGGACTTTATGATGTTAATTTATAGCTAAGGTGCTTCCAGCCTTCATAATCCCGCGCCGTGAAGTTGGGAGCATGTGAAGTACGTGTGTCCCCCGGGAATTGAGCGATTGCCTCCGCCCCGTATGAAAGTTTGAATGACTTTACTACGGCTTCTAATACAAAGTTTCTTCTTATTGGGTGTGAGCCAGTTCCGGAAGTATTCAAATTCTATCTTTCCCATCCTGGCAAATACTTATTAAATAATAAATTGAATGTACTCTTTTGAGTGTACGAGTCCGTGTACGAAAAACATATTTGTTTACTTACTTTAAATTTAATTTAAAATCTGATTATGAAAAGAAAAGAAGTAACAGATTTGCTTGATTACTGATATCTATCATTTTTGGATTAAATAAAACTATTTTCAAATAAACTTGAACATCAGTAAACTAAAAATCATGACTTGTTTGTTATTATTATTTTGTTTTTAATTTTTGAAGTAATTTGAACATATGCATCTACGACAAAATATTCATGTAAACTTAGCCCTTTCTAGTGGTACTAGTGGAGAGGTTGAAAATCTTCTGCATAGGGGATTTGCAAAGCTATATCCACAATACCATATTTTGGTTTAAATTGTTGAACACTTTGCACGACTACAATATTTTATTTTGGAAAAAATTTCGTCATTGGTATTTAGCATTGACGAATGAGTCTCTTGCTTTTTATGGTTTATGAATACAAGTTCTTCCATAATTTAAAACGAATTCTGAGGAAAAAGTGTAGAAATGATTACGTTTTGCAGATGCTTTCGGTTTTTCCCTAAACGACTATAGTTTCCGAAATATTCCTCTTTTAATTTTGAGGCACGATAGTATAACTACATCCACGGCGTACCTACGTCGCATTACAATAGGTAGTGGGAAAAAAAAAAACATTTCTTATGTCTGAACTAATTCAGAATTGTTGGGACTAATAGGCTTGCTTAAAGATCAATTTTGCCTTGACAGCCTTATCGCACTTGCTATTTGTGAGCAGGCGATCTCTCATCGTCCTAGGAGTGTGATATTTAGTACCAAAATCACCAAAGATACTGCGATGATGCTGCAAGAACGACGTGGCGATGACGCTACATACAGTCGCGGCGATCACGTTGTAATTGGTTCGGGATTGCAATACTAATTTATTTAATATTGTACTTGAACAACATTCAAATATTCGGTGCTTACTGCTGTCTATGAGCCAGAGAACCTCGAAATTAATCCAAATAAAGCAAAAATGCCCAATTCGACAATTTTCAGAGATATTCCTACCGCTTTTCCTCATTAATTTTTAAATGAAATGTATACATAAAAAGAAAAGTGAGAGCTAAACAATTTAAAACTATAATTTTGTTTTAGTAGGTACGTAATCTTTCACTTAATGGGTCAGATTTCGCCCATTGACCTTTTACCAGTGCATTTATAGAAATATCGCTCACTGCATAATGAATATTTGTATGCTCCAATATGAATTGTAACTTTTAACTTACGCACAACATTCTTTATTTTCATGCAATCGTGTAGTTTGCTAATTTTACTTATTTGAGTATAATAGCATTCTTCAATAAAATGTTTACTGTGAGGAGAATTTATAGAACTTAAATTACATAAAACTAATTTTATGCGATAGTTAAGTTTTTTGCTGCATGAAATGCTCCTCGCGTGAGGCAATTAAATTACAACAGTGGCGCCTATAAATCAGGACTCGAGAAACCCCTGGCCGGGCCCTTCAAATTGTAGCCTTGTTATTATTCCTGGCGAGCGATACGGCGGCGGCGACAATAAGGGCGGAGTGTGGGAAATTTCCCTTGAGTGCGGACGGACGAAATGCAAAAATCCTGCGGAAACGTCATAAATAAATTATGCACAGTTTCACTTAGCGGGCCAGAAAGCAATATAAGAAAACTTGAAGGAGGCCCCACTCGCGGCACGTTTAATCTCGTTATTTGCACTCGGGAGCCCCCGACGGGGCCCCGGACGTGCTCGGGTTTTGCATGTATCCCTTAATCCTCGGGCTTTTCATCAGCATTCCGTGAAAGATCGCGAATTGAATCCATTAACGCCTCTTTACCTCATTTCCACTTTCTTTGATATTTTCGACATCTGCTGCGACTCATAAATTATTTTTCTTTTGGACCAAGACAACGCCGCGCCGCCCGTCGTCTTCCGAGGCTGCGTCTTGGGTTTCTTAGGTGCCCCTAAGACGGCTAAGGGCGAAGGATCCCGTCGCCGCTGCAGGGGTGGGAAAATGAAGAACGGATAGAAAAATGAGCCCCGGCTAGAAAGCATCCCTCCGATGCTCCCGAGGGAGTGGGTGCAAACCCGAATTTGGGCGGGATGAACGATGGCTGCGGGCAGGGCTTGAATTCGAAAGGAAGCGTAACGAGGAGATATGGAAATTTTCGCTGATTGCATTTTGATTGGATAATTTTTCAGACGCTGCAAAGCTGCCTTTGTGGCGCTGCAAACCTCTCGGGCTCAAAATCTTCCTTTCCTCTGCAAGCTCTGCAGCCAAGGGATAAAAACTTTTAATAAAATCAAAAAAAAACCTTTTTTTTTGTCTCACTATAGTTTAGCCATATGAAATTTCGTGGTCAAATTTTACATCTTTAACATTGTCTAGACGAAAGTCCGAAATTTGAAACATTTTGCATGCAGAAGCGCGCATTTTCCGCTTCACTTGTTCCATCGTTGCTCGCGAAATTAAATTGCATCGTGAAATAAGTTTTAACCGCGGAAATTTCATGGATTTGCCGTGAAGCTCGGGGCAATGAATTTAATGAGTTCTGCTCGCGCTTATTGCCGGGGTCTTAATTTCCCAATTAACAGGAAGCTTTGATTGCGTTAAGATAATTAAAATGTGAGCCCATTTGGTATTCATTGCAAGTCCCCGAAAGGCCAGTGATTTCGCGATTTAATCGTACTTCAATTTCAAATTATTTAAGTCAGTGTGAACAAACCTTTAATCTTCAATGAATCGCTATATAAATAAAGGTAAAAAACATCGAGAATTTATTAGACTTCTTTGTAGATATACGATACCTACATTAAAATCCAAATTTTTAAATTCAAAACATCTTCAGGATTGGCTGGAGTTTTCGAGAATAAATTAAAATTTCCTTAACAATAAAAATACCTACGTTTTGTCTTCTTTCTTGTAAGTCAATTTGGCTTTATTCCAAATATTTAATAATTGATAGTAATAGATATTGTTCTTTTAGACTTTAGATGCGCAGATAACTTTAGTAAAGATAATAATTTATAAAAATTATGGCTAGTGCAATATGCAGAAAATAGTTAAATCTTTCTATTTCTTTTATTAATAAATAATATGAAGAGAACCAAAAGAAATATGAAAATTATTATTGAAAGTTCTCGTCTCATTTTTCTAATTAATAAAATGCACAAAAACAAAATGTTGGCAATTATAACGATTTCAGAAAACGATCAAGCAGTCCTTGAAATAATGTTGGTATCGAGCCCAGGAATATTATAGGTTTTATATGAATTTTTAAAAATTTCCATTGAGCTGCATATATCTTTAATAGAATATATGCCTTACTACCATATAGATAGACCATTGTAAAAAAACTCACTTTCTTTAATTTATAACGAAAATATTACTTTATTTTTAAATATTTGGAAATTATAATAGTTGTCAAGTTAAAAAGGTATGTTACACATCAACATTGTCATTTTGACAAACTTTAATTAAATAAGGCTTTAATAAAGAGTACAATTTTCTTTCAGTTGTGTTTAAAAGGAAATGCTGCATTGTATTATAAATAGTAATCCATATCGAACTTTATTTTATTTCATGAACATAAAGTCGAATTGCTTGGATTTATACTTTGCGTCAAAAATGTAATCCAAAAATTTATCTGGTTCAAGGTTTGAATTTTGAATGGGCAAATATCACAGAAATTTGATGCGTCTTTCGCAAAACTTAAAATCTTTATACAGTTGGCTGTTTTTTTATTCAATTCAATGTAAAATGTCCTACCGGATCCGTTGTGAAAAAAACGCAGCTAATAGCCGTGTTCTTTTCACGTCGTACCTATCACATCCTAACGAAGTGCAATTTTTGGACGAGTGTCTGGCAAAAGTGTAAGAGAGCTCCGTGCGGTTTTAGAACAGTGGCTCTTGAGGGAATAGTTGGCCTGACTTTAATATCCTTTAAAATTCTTTAAGATGAAAGTGGCTAAGTGCGACTCCTTGAGAGGCGTTTTTTTGCAAAACGTACTTTTTCAGGCGTCTGTTGAGGACTTTTGCATGAAAATTTCGACTACGAGTTTTGGGGGGTGTGGGGTCTAAGTCGCCTCTGCCTCTCCCCGCGGGCGGCAGTAAACACAGAACAGAGCCAAAGTGTTATGCTACAGAGCTGCATGTGAACCTACCCTTGCAGCCGAGCAGCACCCCTTGCAGCCCGTCCTTTGTAGCAAAGAAATCGCTTGCCTTGGCGTTCAGGAAGCAGACGGAGCCCTAAGGAGTTTCATGAGCTCTTAAAAGCCGGCAGGTTTAATTGAGGGGTTCTGATTAAACCTCTCCGGTGCCGTGTGCCAAAAAGGTTCTTCTCGAAGAACAAAGGTGCCACCGGAGTGCCTCGAGCATTTCTTTCGCGCTAAAGTTGTTCTCTAAAATTTTCCCTTAGAGAAGATGCAATTTGTTGAAGATTTGCATTTTTAAAGTTTTTACGACTTCTTCTCCTTTTTCGATTTGAAGAACAACTTTGTGCAAAATCCTGATTTGAAATTTTCTGATTAAAAAAAAAAAAATTAGAAAAGAAGAAATCTTTTTCATTTCAGAAGTAGTAAAAGATGAAAATTAGCGAATTTGTCGCAGTTGGTCGTTTCATGATGAAAACTTTTTATAAAAACAATAATGAAAGACGCTTTTCTGATGGATTTTAGTTTGAATTTATATTCTTATAATGCTGCATTTCTTGTTCCTTGCTCACTGTAGTGTAACTTTTGCTATAACTACGAAAATCTATTATTACAAAAACAATAAAATGCCGAATTGTCCCTAAGAAAAACTTCTTTTGCTTTTGTTTTTAATTTTTTAAGCGGAAAAATATGAAAAAGAATAATTAACAACCTTCAAAGAATCAAAGAATAAATAAGCGGTAAAATGCAAGTCGTTTAACAACAAGTAATTTGTAAGTTTGTCGAAATAATATAAAATTTAGAAAATATTTACCAACACTTTTTAATTAATATTTTTATTGTTCTTGTTTAAAATGTATACTATGTTCTTTTCTCTGGTATAGGTTAAGTACATGTCAAATTTCATGCCATACGGTTGAACAAATAAAGCGTGAATTTGGAACAAAAAAATAAGCAAATCCACTTTCCACTATTTATAATATTGCATTTTCTAATAGTCTAATAAATAGTGAAAATAGTGAAAATACTAGCTGTCAGAAACAGTTGAATCAAAGGTGTTGAATTTTGAGGAAACAACACTCTTCACCAAAATATATGTGAATGCTATTTGGAGAAAATTCTACATATGTTCGTATGTATTAAATGAACAATAAACACACAGCTTTACAATAATAATTCTTGCTACTTTTAATAATTAGAGCGCTGAAAATTTAATGTTCCGCATTAAAGGTGTCAATAAAGTACACATTTAAATTTCAAAAATTATTAAACTTAACAATAAACAAAATCTTTAAAAGATTCCAATTTGTTTCACTTTGAAGATGTATGTATAACATTTGAAGTTTCTGACGAAACTAAAATAATAATGTGGAATTATTGGTCTTTAAAATTTCTTCTATAAAGAGCTCACAAGATCAAGAAGCATGAAGAAAGTTTTGCGAAAAATCAACAATTTTTCACAAAAATTTCCCCTTAAAATTCGCATAAATAGTTAGATTGTTTTATAATCTCTCCTCTTCAAAAAAGTACCCATAATTTGTTAAATCTACATATTTACAATACTGTAAAAACTTATTTAAAATAAGAATCCAAAAAATCAAAAGTCCTTTCTAACAACTTTATACTTATCTATATAAATTTAATGGTCTGATTTTATTTCATTACTTCGCTGCTAAATTTCATCGATTTCTTTTAAACAAAAACTAACAATACCTCTCAAAGTTTGCTCAATGAGCAGAAGGAACTTATCTGCAGGAATGCTCACTATGTTGGCTGTAACTTAAATTTTGTCCAAACCCTCGTCGCACAAACTGATAAGTTGGGATGTCCATCTAATACTTATGAACTGCTTACGTAGTCGGGAAACCAAAACTGCTGCAATAAAACTGTCCATTAGAGACAACTCGGAAGCAACAAAGTAAACACAAGTACCAAACTTTGGCAAATTATGAAAACAGGAGTTGAAGAACAGCTTTACTTTAAAACTTCTAGATAGTTAAGTCAATATGCATCTTTTAGAGAAGGTAGACCGCAAATTTTAAACTCTTTGAAGTTTTCTTTAAAGGAGCAGCATGGTTTCAGAAAATTTGAAATATTTATCAACAGGAAATATTTAATTTGTGAGGCGAATTTTGGTTTTTAAATATAATTAATATAATTAATTGTTTGGTTTTTTTACCTAAATTTTAGTAATCTTTTGTGAAACAATATTATTTTAAAAGTGTGACAAAATTAATTTACAAAAAATAAAACAAAATAAGCAATAAATCGACTTTGTTAAAAATTGTCATCTAATATTAAATTCTTGTCTTCTTGTAAACGAATTATAATTATTATTGTCATATCTATCAGGAAGCCTCAGAATCGATTCTTAATCAATATTGTACAACATGACATTTTGCGAATTTAAAAATTCGATGTCTTTAGAAAGAAATCTCGCTAAAAGAATTTTCATATCATAAATAATTCTCATGACAATAAGCTTTCATAAAGTAATAATCGTGGAGTCATAATACCTATATATTCGTTCTAAATAATTTGAAAAAATGATGGGGAAATAGTTCGTTCAATGCTTCATAATAAATTGTCCTAATTATAATTTCTAAATTTATAAAAAAATCGTCCAGTTCAATATAGATATGCATACTAGTGCCAGAATCTAAGTTCATTCATTTATATTATTGTTAATGTAGCCTATTCATTTTATCCGGGGGTTTTTTCAAACCGCAAATCCGACTCTGTATGGTCCCTAACTATGTATTGTATGTACAGGTCCATAAGTTGGTAGACTATTATTTGTAAATTAGAGTCTACTACACTGCAATAATTTTCCTTTAAACTCGTTATATTGGGCCAAGTGAATAAAAGCTAGCAAATATTAAATACTCGATATTTGTAGAAAATACTGGCTATTTATGTGAATAACAAGTTTATACTTAAATATGCTTTTACTGGAACTTAAAGAATTGTCGGAAGGTAAAAGTGTATCACGAATTAAGCGCGACATCAATTTGGATTATTATTTTGGCCTGTACATACATATATATAGGTTCCATAAAGAAAGTGTAAGATGGATTTCTGAGCATTTCTTAGAAAATCACATTATGAAGAAAACGGATAGAAATATTCATATATTCACAAGGGGCTGTGTTCCATGTTGGTTTAGTGCCCCTTTTTTCCCTTTCTAATAATTTTGTGATATATCCACAATATTTTTGAAAGATCTATTCAAGGATACCCTACATCAGGTATGCAAATAAAAAACAAATATACTCCCATTTTACATATGTTTCGCAACTTGTAACATACGGACGGAAGTTACGGTAACTCTCTATTGAATTTTAATGAAGCTATTATATGATTTAAAATAAACGAATTTTAATTACTGGAAAATCTATATTTAATACAATTTATATGAAAGATACATCTGTATAATGTTCGGAGCAGTAAAGCATAAATACCTGTTATGTACCTTTTATAAAATAGGTAGCTGCTATTTTGTGTTATATGACTGTGCCACAACCCTAACCCATTTTCGTTCGTTTCAGGTGTCGTGCAATGATCCCGAGATGACCAAAGCAACCCTGGCAGCTGAATAAATTGTCCACTATTTGAATTTCGAGGAAAAACCGGGAAAATGTCCATGTGTCGAGCAAAATGTTAATGCGGACAACATGATAATTTGGGACCCGTCTCCAGGGCCCCAGAGGCCCCTGGTCCCGCAGTTCGTGTGGTTGCGGACGTCGCTCCTGGTTTCATGTCTCCTGCTGCCGCCGACCACAAACATGGAGCAGGCGTTCGTCCAGACGCAGATCGACAGCCCCAAATTTGGGCCGGACCTGCAGCTGTCCTCGAAGTCCGGGGAGGTCACAGAAATTCAGTGTCCCAGCTTCCAGGAGAACTCGATGTGTCCCTGCTACAAATTCGAAGACGGTGAGTCCCACCTTAAGTTATTCGAGCATTTCTCTTATGTCACCCTGTAAATTATGCATGCTCACGGGCGAACGGACATTCCGGATATTGCAGCTTTCTTGAGCGCCATTGTCCGACGTCCTTTGATACCCGTCCAGGGGGCCTTCCCGGAATCCGGGAACGTCTCAATTTATTTGCGTCCCCTCGACATGAATTTCCATTGGCAGATGTTTGATTAGGCCCCGGTACCCGGCAATGTGAAATATTTCCAGCTCCAGTTCCTAAACAAATATGTCCCAGCAGAGTGCCTCGCTCGGGCAAAAGTAAATTTGTTTGCGTTTCTTCTCCAATTCTTTTAAAATTTTCGCTTTACAAGGATTACACTTTTCGAGGGACCCACGAGGACTTTCGAAAACAAGCTGACGACAGGTCCGGCACAAAATTTATCGCGGAAAAACTTCCACGGATCCTCGTTGACCCTTGGAAAGGAGTTTAGATTAAAACATGCCCCCTCCGCCGGATTATTTGTTTTGCCGAAGGGCACTACACTTTGTGAACTCAATTTTTAAGCAAATTGTCGTTCCTCTTCCCTTTTCCTCCTCGCAAACACGCATGACCTTTTCGACCAAGTAAATACCCTAAATAACTAGACTTTGCTATTTACAGATATATATATTCAAAGTATATATGCATATACATATATAGGTATTGTTAGCCGCAAGGCGGCTGGCGGAAAAAATTGCAGACAAAATTGTGACAGACTTTGAGAGCAAAATGCTCGTCCGCCAAGGCAGACGCGCCCAAAATTGGTCGGCGTTTCAATCCGGAGCACTGATCAGGTCACTTCAGTGTGGCTGAATGGCCAGTGCTCCTGCCACATACGCCACGATCGTGCGGATTGAACGCTGGTCCCTATATCCACTTTTAAAAATAATGTTAGTTTTATATTTCTGTTGACATATAAAAGTAACATTATTTTTAAAGGAAATGAATTTTCTATTAATTAATTACATCCAGTGGAAAAAAATGAGTTTCTTTTTTGCATATACATATATTAGCTGCGTTGTTTTCACAACGGATCTGGATCTGGATTTACTAGGAAATTTTGCATTGAATTGAAATTTATGAATAGTTACCCATATCGAACTTTATTTTATTTCGTGAACATATAATCGAATTGCCTGGATTTATAACTACTTTGCATCAAAAATGTAATCCAAAAATTTTCCTGGTTCAGGGTTTGAAGTTTGAATGGGCAAATATTAAGGCAATGTGATGCGTTTTTCACAAAACTTAAAATCTTTATATAATTGACTGTTTTTTTAATTCAATTCAATGCAAAATTTCCTAGTAAATCCAGATCCAGATCCGTTGTGAAAAAAACGCAGCTATTATATTAATGCAATGGACTTTTAAGACAATTTGAAACAAATCAAATGCACAAATTCATAAACGTGGGTTTTTGAAATTTTCAGAATTTGCAAAAATGGCAACTAATTGAAGAACAAAATTCATTTTGAACTTAATATTTTATTTATTTTTTATTTAAACTAACGGATAGATGAATCAAAAAAGCTCTTATTAACGGATGCAGATTGTAAAATGCAAAACTGTATGCAAAATTAAAGTCAATATAGCGATGAGTTGTTGAGTTCTCGTGCCCAACCCTATCATCTTCGAAAAAAAAAACGTTTCCAGTACGCTCAAGTATGTCCATTCGAAATCTTATATTGCTTCCAATTCGGCGAATTTTAAAAAGTATTTTTAAAAACTGATAACATTTTAAAGTTATATTGTACTAGCTGAGTAATCTGGTTTCACCATGTATCAAAATACTACTTAGTTTAATACTTCTAAAATGCTCAATATTCAGATATGAAATTTAGGAGTAATATTAAAATTTTTGAATGTAGTCCATCTAAAACGCATTTTGATACCATGGTCCATATCAGAACAGCTCATAATCATAATAAATCATAATTTTCTTCGCTATTTCATCGTTGGCGTATTGAAAACATTAAAGCTGCATGATTTTAAATGTAAATCTGGTTAGGACAAAATTTTAATGCTTTTATTGAAATTCCAGTGAATTCTAAATAAAACAAAGAATATAATTACATCGTTTATATCTGCAATTCTAGTAAAACTAGTAGTAAAATTAGGTATAACTCTAGTTAAAATATGTCCACAATTTGTCACACTTCTGTTTCATAAAAAAATTCCGTTTATCATACATCATTGTTATTGTACAATAAACATGTCACATATGTATAAGTTTTTTATAGAACAAGATTTCGTCAAAAAATTTAAATAACTTTAAAATCTTATAGCTATTGTCACACTTGTCAGTTTTATGAAATAAGACCTAGGAAAACGATATAATTGAAACACTTTTTTGTAGACAAGTTTTTGAGTTACAATTTTCAACATTAAACGCTATCAATGTGGATCACATATTTCCCTGGTGTTTATTTTTCTATGATATGTCATTCTAGTTCCTGAATCCGATTAAAGGATATGGCGTGGATATTAATCCATTTCGCAGTTGACCTGACAACCGGAAAATTCAATCCCTGATATTTTTATGTCTTGGGTGCTAAGCCACATTACTCGGAAGAGTATCTTACATAAAATCTTATATAAAATAAAGGAAAGCAACCGACAAAGAAAAGATTCCCATTGTCATTCATGACCAGGCCGTTATAAATATGTATTTTCCACTCCGGTTTCAAAAAGTTCCCAGAACGATTTTCAATTTTAATGAATCCCTTTGGTAATCGAAAAGGCTCAGAAGGACGTTAAATTTAATAAGGCTCGACAGAGAAGTTCGGTTCATTCGGGGGTTTATTGCTTCATGGGCAATCAAACGCACGAATCTCGATAGTTATATCTGAGGGCCTCTATAAAACATGTTAATAAAAACAAATGGAGCTCATAGCGCCCCATAACTTTCTTCCTCCTCACCTGACCACAAGGTTGGGGTGCAATTCAAATTCCTAAGAAAAGGAAAAAAAAATAATAATAAGAAATCCCCAAAGGATCTTGTGGGCATCAAAGGTACCACAGAACGATCAAAATTGCCAGTCAAGCGTGATGAACACCTGTTTTTTTTTTTTGATAAAAAGTATCCCAAAGGATGCTCCTTCAACAGCTTGTCTTTTCGGGAAGAATTACACCATTGACCAGGATCAGTAATTTTCTTATTGACTTACATCCCCCCCGTGATATTACCCCTTTCCCACCTCCAATCACTATCTCAAGATTGATAAGGCGGCCGGTGCGAGCAATGTTGCCCGAAAATTATCTTTGCGGAAATTCCTGGTTATCTATTGAAAGGAAGAATTCGAAATCCCTAAACCATTTTGGGTTATACGCCTTCATATGCCCCACGCGCCAAGAATGTGTGTGGGTGGTCCCGGGGGGAGGGCACGTACAAAGGCATCTGTTCCCTTTCTAATATATTGGCTAAAATACCTTGTGGGTTCGCCCTTATTATTACTTTTATCCTCCTACATAGCGACGAAGCAAGGAACAACCCCAGCCCAGTAACCTTCTTAGAACTCACGTTTGGGGCCTCATTGTAAGAGGGGCGAAACACCTTTTCTCACACCGAGAAGGGATCTCGGTCTACGGGGGTTTGATGGGGAACATGCTGTCGGAATAAATTCTGTTTCTATTTTCAATAAATTAACGAAATTTCTCAGTTATTTGGATAAGGGTTCGAAGTAACTGACAGTCAATGAGACGGTATAAACCGTCTTGGTGGGTTATAGGTGGTAGAGGAACCCTAATGAGTCACTTCAAATGATGAATTACAGTTAAGCATGGTTTTACGTATATAGGTGGTTTAATCGTTTTTCAACACTGCCTGTCTTTTTCCAACCCCACTTCTGACACCATGTGCTTTCAGTATTAAATCGAAAAATTACCCAAATGAGAAAATAATCGCAGGTACATAGAAATTCCGCAAATATTTATCCACGGCTCTAAGCAGTCTGTTGCAATTATATGAAATTAACCCCTAGGCGGGTATTACGCATTCCAACCTACTGAACCTACCGAAAATGTTACTTAACTTCGTTTTCGGGACATTTTTCGTCAATCCCAAGGCAACCCCTATTTTCCCTCTTGATGGGACTAGAGTTCATTTTTAAGCACTTTCTACCGTTTATATGCTAATGCTTGCTCCAGGTAACAATTTCCCTAAGTTAATAACTTTTCTAGTTAACTCAGCTCCCTTGTGACTGTAGCTCAAACGCCCTTCCCGCTCTACTAAGACGAAATCCTCTTCCTAACATTAGCTACGAAACATTCGCTTGGAAACAATGGCTAAATAGGCAATAGTCTTCTTCTAACTTTTTATTTATTTTATTGTTAATGGGGCATCTTTCGAGCAGCCAAAACCATCTGAAAATATTGCCAGATCCTTGCGAAATTCTAAGGAGTCATTTAGGACGAGGCAAACTCTTCAAATCTTGTTTCAAGGAGAAAGCCGCTGAATTTTATTCAAGAGGAACCCTCCCGTCGATAGATTTGTTTTGATAAAGAACCGAAATGGAATAGCGATGGAGCCACCTCCCTTTTGACTTTTAATCAAATGCAAATTCACAATCTTGTGACTCCGTAAATTTTAAAGGATAATATTTCAGTGGACTTTAATTTTAGAATACTTAAATTTTGTATTTAAAGTTTAAAATTTATGTCATTTTCGCAAAATCTCTAAGTTTAAGCAAAAATTTAGAGAAAAAAGACGAATTTATTTATTTATTTTGAAAATTGGTCTCGACTTTTATTTCGCAATTTAATTAAAATTAAAATTTTAAAATTTTGCTATTCCAATTTTTTCTTCAAATGTTACACAAATCTTAAAATACAAAATGAATATAGTGAGAATTATTTAATTGACTCATTCCAGACATTACAAAAATTATTTAATTAAGTCTCAATCAAAACATCAGCTTAAATTATATGTATATGTATATGCAGGTACATGGGATAAGCTTAACTTAAGCTTGAGACAGTAATGCCTGATTTTATATTGCCAATATTGCGTTTAGTCGTTTAGTCATTTTTCAGTTCCACGGTGCGTGCTTAAATGTAGATAAGGGCGTAAATTGTCGCTTTACTTAAACCGCCAAAACTGTCCACTTAACCACTTAGAGACATTTTTTTTTACATTTGATGTGGAATATTCAACAATTGTGTTTTTAAAAATTGTTATTTTTGTTGTAAAAACAATATATGTTTAGTCAGTAGTTGCACTTGTCGTGCCAGTTTCCTTTTGTTGTATATGAATTTTTCTTCTTCTCTGTATATTTTTGCTTTGTGTCAGTTTTTAAATTTTCATATTTCTTTGGATTTCACTATCAAATTCATTAAAATTGTTACTTCTGCGAAATACCTAAACTCTCACTCAGCTAAGCTTGAAATGGAAAGAGCTGTGAAACCGAAATACTTAGGTTTCCTTTCGAGCTTAACTGAGTGAGAGCTTAAGCTCGAAACTTGTTCTTGTCTTCACTATTTATAAGTGAATTTATCTGTCGTTTTGTGCGATTTATACTTAAAACGTTTTAAAATGCCAACATCCGTAACTTTTCAAACTGTCTTACTGATTTATAAGACGATTTTATTTTTATTTAAAACTTCGAAAACTTTCTTAAGAATATCCAATTCAAGTTTCAAGTCGATCTTATACCGATAGTTTTTGAATTACTGACATTTTTGTAGAGAAGAATCAGAGTAAAGCAAATCGTTCTTGAAACTTTTAAATGCGTTTTTGTCAAAACGAATTTTTCAAATTCGGTGAGCACAGTATTTCGAAAACCGCTGGGCTGATCGTTCTGAAATTTCACTTATTTTTTCTTAAATGTTTATCTGCTGTTAGTCGAAGGATTTTTCGATCAAAATTAAATCTTGAATCAGTTAGGTGATTTTTTCGGCAATAATCGTGTTTTTTTTTCCTCGATTAAAACTTAGAATGCATTAAATTCAATGATATCTAAGGATAATTTAAACCATATTGACTTTTATTACCTATTCATATCCATCAGTGATGTAGGTACGTACGATCAAATTTAACTGAATTAGAGTTTTCTGGCTTAAGTTAGTTTGCACCTGAGAATGGTACACGAAAGAGTTAACTCATCCGACTAGAAAAATTGCGCACGTTCCATCATTAATGATTAAAACATGGAAAACTCCAGAGTCCCGAAATAAATTTGGTGGACTGTGTCACGGCCCAAAAGCAATGAATTCAGCAGGGATCCGAAGCATTAGTCCTGATATGTATCTCTACATAAATATCCATAAAATCCGTAGATGTCTCGTTTTCGTTTGATGTGGAAAAATCGTTTTGAGGTGGAAATGAGAGTGAACAAATTTAGTTGCCTGGTGAAAATCGTTGGGAATTCCCTTGTGAAAAACAAAAATCACTAGGAAGTATTTATGTATGAAAAATGTTCTCTTGGTAGCTATTTATTGGGCACTTGTGCATGGTAATTATTTTCTTAAAGCATGGAAATAAGTGGCATGACTCATAAATATGAAAATTACATTTTAGAGTGATTGTGGAATAATCATTTTATGGACCATTAACAAAAAAGTCATTTTGCAAAGAACTCGAACGGACAATCCGTTCTGACCTTTCGAACAGGAAATATACGAAACCTATCCGGGATTTTTTGCATTTTCATCTATTTGATTTATGGAGCTGTTCTCAATTGTCAAACGCTATATCAAGGATATCAAAAAAAAGGGGAAGCCAATTCCAAACCTAGCATATGCCAGACCTGGTAATTTGCATAAAATATCCATCTGTATACGGCGAACGCGTGATCCAACTTTAACAAATATTATCCTTAATCCAAAATCAAGAAATCAGGGATACAAAAGTCGGGAAAAGGTGAAAAATCATCGGGTCGCCTAACCCTTTTCCCGTCGAATCGCCTCAGCCGGGGCTGCAGCTGCTCCGGCCGGAATGTTTAGTGAAATCAAACACTACACCGTCGTCAGCTCGGAATACAAATGACCTGAAATAAGTCAAAACCAGAAAGAGGTGAATTTTGAAAAGGGAACGTCAGCGCAAGGCTCGGGTGCGGGTCCCGGGTGGGCTCCATTAGAGGCGGCGTCCGGGGGTGATGTTCCCACTGGAGCCCCGGGTTCTCCGAAATTACCCACTGCACGGGAAACAGGACACCTCGAGTGGGTCAAAGAACCTCGGGCCGTGTATTTCCCTGATCCTGGTCCTGGTCCTGGTCCTCCTGATGGAGCTCTGATTTCCATGAGGAAATAGTTCTGAGCAGATGTGACAGGCTTATGAAAGGGACGGGGACAGCTTTCGGGATGTCACAAAATTGGGGATTAGAAGGGTTGAAATTTCCGTAAGCACTTGATGGCTCTGAGGAGCTTTGTCATTTCCCAGAATTGTCTTGCAGCTTTTGGATAAATAAGGGAACTATGACACGAAATAGGGACACGAAAAATGAGTGGTGGAACTGAAATATACATAATCACATCCTTATTTTTTGATTCTTTAAACTTCTTATTAAATAATAGTATGTTTATATTTTTTACTAGCTTTTACCCTCGGCTTCGCTCGCGCAGAAAACCCTTTTAATTCCCTCGGGACTTAATATTTGTTTATCCATAAAACCTTTGAGGACCGATTCACTCCTATAGAGTTTTGATTTCATGTCATGTCGCCACCTTAAATTTCAAAATTGATACTATTTTCGTAATCAACGTCCCAAGAGACCTCAATAACGACACCCATATCAATTTATATTTTTATTTACCCCATTTCACCCCTAAGGGGTTAAATTTCGAAAAATCGCGTAATATACGCATTTTCTTATTTGTTTTTAAGAATACTCATACGAAGTTTCTAGTCGAAATGTCTATTTATTGTAATATTGTTTCTCCATAAAAACTTTGAACCCTCATTTGATCCCTTTAGGGGTTGAGTTTTGAAATATCCTTACTTATTCCTTGTATATGTCAAGATATGAGATATGCAAAATTTCAGCTCTCTAGGTAGGATGATGCCCAATTGGCATTCAATCTAGCTCCCTTGAAATGCGTCCTGGAAAATTCAGACAAAAGGACATTTTTAAAACATAAGAAGTATAGTTTCTAGAATATAGATGGACCTTTATTAGAGTATGGAAAAAAGTTAAAAGTTTATAACAAAAAACAAGTTTTAAATTTTATAGGTTCATATCCGAGGTATTATTACAATAATATATTAACGTACAAAAATATAAGTAGGTACTCTAGATAAAATAGTCAATTTCAAAAATACTGTTTTGAGAAACACACGTATATCTGCGCAATTTTGTCTAGAAAAAATAAATCAAAAATATTTTTAAACACTGAAAACATTATTATCGAAGACTTACTCTTATAATCTTACATATAAAATTTCAATGTAAAAAATATCACGAAAATTTGCTTTTTTTAGCTTATGAAAAAAACAAGAAGTTTTTTTAAATCCTATATATAAAGTTTCATGATAATCTTGGAATTTCGTTTTTAAAAATCCACGGAAGAAAATTACATATATGTAATTTAAAAATTAAGTTATTATTGGTTTCGTGTCTTTTTTTTCATTTGTTTCAATGCTTTATATAATATTAAATTTCCATTTCCTGGCATTTTTAGAAAGAAAAGCCGTTTTGTTTATATTTTTTATGTATATCAAACTCCTGAAAAAATTCTAAAGAAATTTCTCTCGTTTAGTAAGTAATTATAAAATATAAAAGGAGTGTTCTCTAACTCCTATTAGCTATATTTTCTTTTTCACAACCAGGAAAAACTTGCGATACAATTCCCTAAATCTCTTCCCTCTCGAAGCATGGTTCTTTTACATCTAAAATTTATTGTCATTTTAATTCCTAACCTCTCCTGAGTGATTTAAGGAAAATTGTAACAGAACCAGTATACATGAGAACTCCTGGAGCCCACTTTAAAATTACAAACAAAAGTGAAAATAATTTCAAAAATAAAATATTTCATTCGGCCAGATGTATCTTTGTGTGGCTGTGGAACTATCCCGGCGGGAGTCAAAAAGTTGGAAAATTTAATTTTATCCCGGTTATGCTCTGTCCAACAGGAGCACATTCATTGCGCTAAAATCCTCCCGAATGCTCGCAGTATTTTGAAGTGAGGCGCATCGTCAAAACGTGACTCGTTTTCTGAAATTTGACGAGATTTAAGTCGTTTGCACTGTGCAGATGAAATGTAAATGTAATTCACTTTTAAATTATGCTGCAAGCGGAGTAATTCGAGCGGTGGTGGGCTGCTTTCAATGCTGCGGCAGTTAACATGTCACATAGCCACTGAAACGCGGAGGGCTTCGGAGGACAGAGTTGCAGTTCCACATTAATTTGCTCGTTGGTTCCCGAGGGATTTTGATAAATAGACCGCTGGAGTTGCTCAAATACATCCCTTCACAAGCCCTTCACTTGGTATTATCTAGACAAGTGTTTTTGCATAAAGAGCTCTGGTTTCCAACGAATTCATTTCACTTCTCAAAGAAACTCATCGTCGTCATCTTGCTTAGAACCTTTGAGATAGAAGGAATAGAGAATAGGGCTCTTTCCAACTCAACCTCATTCCATAGAAAATTTCAACTTGATCGATTAAAAATTTGTATGTTTTAAGAAAACCATTCTAGTTAGGGCTTTGTTGCTTTATACTTAGGTTTTATTTACTTATATAACTTTATATATATAACTTTACTTAGAAACATATTCAAAAACATAGGTATTTCAAATAATGCTTTGTTATTAGGTATATATTGTAAATTATTTTTTCAAAAATGGCATTTTCATTTCAAAAAGAATTCTACTTAAAATTAAGAATTTTAAATTCATATTGTTCAATATCTAATCTTAATTTAGAATTTTGCATCAAATTGAATTTTTAAATTTTACCAACCGGAGAGATTTTAAAATTTGCAAAAAGTCCTTCAAATTGCAAGGTTCTTACCCACCCTAAGCTTAAGTCGTGAACAGAAAAAATTATTGGATTAAGTTTTTTGTACAAAGTGAACATAAGTCAATTACAACGATTACTTAATCACAAATGTTAGTTCAAAATTAGCTGCTAAGTCTGATTTAGATCAGATTATGAAGAAAAAAAAAAACTCAACTATGTATTGTATTTTGAAAAGAATATTTCTAAGTTACCTAAGTAGAGAAAGACCAAATTCGGTATAATTAACTACATTAATTACATAATTTTACAAAAACATTTTTACCATTATTTATTTCGTACCTAAATTTGTAAAAGAGGTCTGGTGAAATCGTTTATATCTTTTGCATATGTAAAGCCTTTCGTGTTCATAAGACTTTACTTCAAAATACTGAAAATATTGACCTAAATACAAAATCACAACTTTTTCACAAAGAACACATAAAATAATACCCTTTATTTTTATATACATACATATGTATATAAAACATATTATTTTGTATAAATGTACTACTTAAAAAATAATTTTATTTATGAAAACAGATCTTAAGATTTCTTAGAACTGAATGACTTCCACTTTGAAAAAAAATAGTAGAAATATGTTGATATGCATATGAATTTTTTCCTATAGAAGTCTTGTAGTCATATCATACCCATTCGCTTCTAAGCTAATAAATTATGTAATCCAACTCATTTTCATTTTCGTTCCTACTTAATTAAAGTCGAAATACAAAATATTTTCAAATTATGATATACGACGACACAAAACGACTCTGAAATGAATTGGGCATTTCATTAACAGATGAGGCAAACAGCACAGCTCCTACACTGTAGCTTCTTACAAAAGTCGGTTGCCAGGGTGAATGTAGTTTACTAAAGTCAGTAAACCCGACCGACTTTCTTAAATCAATTTGGACGGATTGGGATTTCGTAAACTTAATTATTTTAGTAATTAATTCAAATGTGATGCTTATGATGCTATCGAAGCAAATGAAATTCAATAAGAAAAATATGAAACAAACAAATAATCAATTCATCCGTGTCCAATTAGGTTCGACGAAGAATATGTTGTTTTAGTTGAAGGATGCAAAAGATATCATTGGATTTAGTTTTATCCAAATATAATTAAATAAGATATGATGAAGGAATATCAGATAATGTTGGGTTAGATAATAATTTTGTTAGAAAATTAGATATCTCGATAGGGGGAAGATATAAATATTGGTTGAAATAATTACATATCTTCAGTATACAAAAACATACCTATAAAGACAAAAAGTAAAATTTCATGTGATAATTCCTTGGTCATAATCCCTTAGCAACATTTTCGAATTTCGAAAGAGTTATATTTTTATGCATTTGAAATAAAAAAAAATTGACGAGTTATGTCGAAATGAACTAAAATGTATACTATACGTATATTAATAACTGTCCAATAAAACATATCTAACAGCAATTTTCTTTCTAAATTCTATCAACTATAAGCAAATGTTCCAAATTTGTAGAACAAAATATATTTTATCAATTTCCCTCAATCACCTGTCAATGCATGCGATTCAATAAAATTCTGTAAGAAGTTGTAATGCTTATCAGATAAATCATAGGCACTTCTTTTTGTGAAGTTCTCAAACATACTCAACTGCGTGCCTCAAAAAAGCAGAAAAAAATCAATATCGCGTTTAAGTAAATCAAATCAAGCCATCAATTATATCGAATGTCTTCTTCAAAAGCTACTTTTTCTTCATTGTCCTATTTTGTTCACATTAACACTTCAAAATTTCCTTCTTTCTTTCTGATTTCAGGACTTTTCCTCGAATGCCCTGGGACTACGGCGGTGTCGTTGCGTGCCACTCTGGAGAAGATAACATCACCAATACAATCTCTATCAATATATGATTTCGATCGTTCAGTCACGTCTCTGTCCCAGGACGTCTTTCTGGCAGGTGTCAATATAAAACATTTGCAGTTTTCCCATTCGCATTTGGAAACACTCAAGGATAACAGCCTGAAGAATTTACGTGCCTCGCTTGAATCTCTAAGCATAGTAAATGGAAAATTGGCACAGGTAAGCATAAACATTTACTTTAAACGTGCAACTTACAGACTCACATTTGGTGCTATTTGGTGCTTTTTGAAAAAATAATGAATATTTTTCTAAACATTTGGAATTGAGAATAATCAATAGCATTTAAATACTAAAACTTAGAATAAATTTTTGCAACAGCTAATATACTACATTTTTTTAATGATAAACCACAACTAATATTTTTTAACAAGTTTGAGATATGTATTTCGATTTAAATATGTAGATACATACTTGCTTACTAAATTTAAATACTTCTAGCATTATGGAACTTTAATTTATTTTAAATGTTAATGGTCTTTATTTTAAATAAATTGAGGAAAGGTATATTTAATTGGATTTTGATTTTGTTTAATTGTGAAAATGTAGTTTAATGGGAAATGGTATAAAATATATTAAATAAAAAGCAGAAATGTATATGATGATGAAGAAACAAATAAATTGACGAAACATACGAGGTATACATCATACCATATTTAAAAACAAAAAAAGAATAAAATAAAAATTACAACAAAGCTTAAATAACCCTAGTATTTTCTCTTTCATATTCCAATAGTAGTTCTGTAAATAGATGTGGAAAATAAGTTGTTGGCACAAAATTTTGAAAATAAAATGTCGTAATGTAAAGCAAGCAGTATTTTACCTCTACCTGTACATATAAGAAGTCCGGTTTAAAGTTACTTTTCAAGATTTCAGAACCTTATATTAATTATTTACTAGCATGGTATACCAATTATGTACCTCATCTACAATTGCTTTTTTTTCGACCTCACCAATACTCGCCGTCAATTTGAAAAAAGTGTTCATCAATATACGTCTTCGTGAATCAATTTATCTAAACGTGAAAACCGGAAAAAAAAACTCTTTCAGAGAACATTGTTTTGAAGTAAAACTTTAGTAAAAAATTTACCTTGTCTATTTTAAATTTACTATCAAAACTGAAAATTTTGATATGGAAGATTAAATTTTTTACATAATTTAAGTTAATTTTTTGACATAATTTACAATCTGCAAATACCCTGAAAATTTCAAAAGGGTGTTTTTCTGCTTTTTAAGGAAGAAAACACTTTTATAAATTAAAAAAAAATCATAATATTCAACATTTAATTATTTTTTCCATTCCTAAAATGTTCACGAAATCAAAATCGAAATCGAAACCGAAATCGAAATCGAACAAAGGAACTAAGTATACATTTTTCCGGGATGAAAAGTATTCTATATAATATTCCAGGACCTAAAGTAAGTGTATACCAAATTTCATGAAAATCCATTCAGCCGTTACGAAGTTGAGTGGCAACAAACTTTCGCATTTATAATATTAATAGAATTGCATATATAGATTTGTTAGAGGGAACTATCATTAAACCATTGGTAATCATACAATATTTTTGTTGTTATGAAAATACATTCAATTACAATTCTCCAGTAAGATTAGTCAAAAAAATATCTGTTTAACATTCGCAAAGGCTAGTCACAGTAAGGCTGTGAATCTGTGATGTTTCTCTTCTTCCAGGAAACTGAATTCGACCAACAAATTTTCCATTCATTCAGACTGAACATTACGAGACAAACACAGCCATTGTCCTTTGGGATGAGCGATGATTTGATTATTCCGCAAATATCACTCGGAAACTATTCCCAGCTCAGCACGACTTCGGGATTCATAAAGTGGGCTCACAAAAGGGACTTCCCCGAGTGTCTCCCACGTATGCAAATGCGGCCCAACGTGACACATGACGTCCTTTATTCCTTCGAAGGGCTAAGGGCGCCCGAAATCAAAAGGTCCTACCACGGCCTGGATGAAGTCTGGCTGCCATCGGGATAGTGGCGGATTGTTATGATAACTCAAAATTGCTCAAAATTTAAATTTAATGCGCGGCTTGGTGCGCGGCGCTCGTGCAGGGCGCCAGAAGCAATCGGGAATGCAAATGGTGTGACATCAAATTAGCATATTCCAGCTGATGTTTTTTTTTTAACTTCATAACGGAACACTTTGCCGGCATATTTTCATATTTTGGTAGCACCCAGCAAAAGGGTTAACTGGCGCTACTCTTCTGAGTCCCAAAAGTGGAAGATCTTAGCTCCACCAGAAGGCCAAAATTTATTTGGATTTTATTCAAAGTGGCCTTCATCTGGGGGAAACATATGCTCAGCTCAGATAGCCGGGACCCTATTAAGGTAGGGCCACACGGCGTTTTCTCGGTGCCCCAGACCTGTGCACTTGCACAAGGTACTGCAATTTTAAGGGCAAACCACCCGCGAAGACGAACGCCACGTAATTTAACTGCAGCGTAATGGAATATGTAACTAATTTGAAAAATAACCCGCCATTCCGGTCCTAGACCCTGGATCCGGGACCCGGGACCAGGACCTCGAAGCGGACAGGGCTGGAATTTGAATAGGAAGCGCTTTATTAGTTTTGCCCTGCACAATTCCTCTGAATTACGATCGAAATGGAAAAATTGAAATTGTTTCCGCGAATGCGACAGGACTGTGCAGGGTCGGGGCATGCATCGGGGCAAGTCCAATGCCTTCCTTCGCATACTGCAAACGCTGCAATTCTGCAGATTTTTTCCCACTCTATTTGTATTTAAAATGGGAAATGTATGGAATTGTTTGCATTTCCTCATGACAAAAGCCACTCCATTCTATCAGAGGAATTTATAATAAAAAATGGCAACGTTCCCGCGCCACTTGAGCATCTTGTAAAGCGCTCATAATTACAGCTACCAGAGACAAAGAGGCACCCTGTGGGGGTGCGGTTATATTTGTGCACTGGAATGTCCCTAGAAATTTGCATATTAAATTAAGTCCCTACGGGTTGAAAGCGCCTTTTAATAGTACCACCAAAGATTTGTTTTATGGCGGCAAAGAGTCATTTAAGCCTTTTAATTACATTGGGAAATAACGTTAACGTAAAGGTTCTGGAAAATATTTACCTTTCGTTACGATCCAGAAAAACGATTGAAAACTGAAAAGGTTCAAAGAAATTTTAATGCAAAATGAATAAATTTAAAAAAAAAAAACCTTTTAGCTCTATATTAGACATTTCATTGAAACGTTCTTAGTTTTCTGCTAATTATATATTTTTTTAAATGTATAATTTAATTTTTAACTACAATTGTTTTGGATTATATAAATATCACTTAAAATGTCATTGCTCTCAAAACAGTGTAAACGGTTTCTTTAGTAACATTTAAACTTATAGTAGTCTTATATTATTGATTTCTAAAACACTTTAAACAAAAGCAAAATAAATTATCAGAGCCATTGTAAAACAAATATTTGTTTTAAAATAGATTCATGGTTCCTAAGACGAAAATCGTTTTTAATTATTTAAAATTAAAACTCTATTTTCAAAACATCTTTGCTAAATTTAAATCTAAGCCAATTTAGAAAAGCCTCATATTTCAATAAATATTTCCATAAAACTTCATCTTCTCGCGTACCCAATAACATATTCATAAAATTCTTTTCTAATCTATAGCATATTTGTATATTTTTAGATATTTTTTAAGGATTTTTTTAAAGATTTTCTATATAAAATCTGTTACAGATTTTAACATAAAAAATTAATTCAATTTAAATAAATAAATATTATAGAATTAAAAATACAATTAAAAGACCTTTTGCGTCCTTTTTTTTAATATAAAAGATATAACGAAACAATTTTTGAATCTGCCCCCGCCAAAAAAAAAAACCGGCTGCATGGCGGACAGTATATCATCCCTTTCAGTTATCTAAAATGAAAAAAATTGGAGAGAATCTTAAAGTCGAGGCTTATAACTATCTTTCTAATCTCAAATTACAAAATCTCTACTAATGTCCGAAATTCCAAACTATTCACAAACGGCTGTAACTTTGTCCTTAATATCGCAAAAAATTAGAATCAGGTTACGGCGAAAATTACATGTCTGCCAAACATTTCAAGCCCAAGTTTGTTTTATTCTAACAATTTTAACATAACATATCGAAGTAAAAACACGACAACTCAAAAAACATGGTTTGGAGAAAAATGCGTTTAATGTTTTGAAAATATGTCCGACTGACCGTAATGAAATTGCTTATAATTCATTTTCTAGGGCAGATATGATTAAAAGGATTAGGTACTTAGAGTTATTTTAGAGACTTCAGACTCTTCAGAGTATCGAAAAATGCAATAAGAAAAATAATAATCGAATTTTTGAAGCTGACACACAAGAAATCTCCCTTTCAAGACAACAGATTCAAAATCATACCGGTGCTTCTTGAGGTTGCAGATTAGAATATATTAAATAAACTAAAAGTTGATATATTTATCTATTTAAGAAGTATGTTAATACGACGAGTTTTCAATCAAAATTGTAACGATTTAAGTTAAAGTAAATAATCGACTTTTTATTTCGTTTGAAGTAAAAAAGATACAAAATTCCTGTCGCCAGAAGTTATCTCCACTTTTCTATTTGCAGAGAATAAAACTTTTTTAAGAGTGTTCTTGGCTTAAATAAATTACCCGCCTTCCTCTAGCCGAGAAGCTCTTCTAAAATTTATTTTTTAAGCAAACTGAAATACTCAGAATTTGGTGAAGTTTACCTTCGTATGGTTCGTTCGAAGCTGCGGTCCTTAAGCCAACTTAATTAGAGTCAAAAATCATGGATCGGTCCTCGGAACGAGAAACCGACAACCTAGTTCCCTTGGCCCACTTCGATTCCGGCTATTTTACCATCAAATCAAGCTAACGCAAGCGTTTGAATTTAATTCCAGGTCCCGACGAAGGCACTCAACGGGATGCATAAGCTAATGGTCCTGGACTTCGACTCGAACGAAATAACGTCCCTGGACGACTACAGCTTCTACGGGCTCCGTCTGGTGAAGCTGAATATGAAGAGCAATCGTCTGGAAGTAATTCCGGAGCATGCATTCACCGGCCTGGAGGAATCGATGGCTGAAATTGATTTATCCGAGAACCGGCTGAAAATGTTCCCAATGTCAGCGCTTAAGCGTCTGGACTATTTGCGAACATTGCGACTGTCCCTGAATCAAATTTCGACTTTCTACGGTGGCATGGGAAATGAGGGCGGAACGCTAAATGCCCGCCTCCACTCGCTTTCCTTCCTGGACTTGAGTTCGAATCGATTCGAAGAAATTATCGACGACGGTTTTCGACCATTTCCACAACTCAAGACACTGTCGCTGTACTCAAACCAGATCGAAGTTATACACAAGAACGCGTTCCTCTCCTTAAAGGAGTTGATGTCGCTAGATATGAGCCATAATCGCATCATTTATCTGGACCCATCTGTCTTTGAGATGAACAAGCGCCTCCAGACAGTGGACTTGAGTCACAATCACATCCACTTCATTAATGGCGTGTTTGCGAATTTGCCCCAGTTGAGGGAGGTGTTTCTGTCAGAGAACAACATTTTGGAGCTGCCCAGCAACGCCTTCACAAATTCGACAAATATCGATGTCATCTATTTGGAGTCGAATGCTATCCGGCACATTGACCCAAATGTTTTTAACTCCCTATCAAATCTAGAGCAGCTCTACCTGCGGGCTAACTTTATCCCACAAATCCCTGTAACAATGCTAGATAAGACTTTGCTCCTAACTTCGCTATCGCTGGACGATAACCAAATTCAGGACCTAGAAATTGGCATGTTTAGAAAATTGGAGCACCTCCGGGAGGTGCGACTCCACAACAACAGGATTAGGAAAATAAGCAGAGGAGTTTTTCATCCCCTTCCCGCCCTCCTTGAGTTACACCTCCAGAAGAATTTAATTCAGGAGATCGAGAACTCAGCCTTCGCTAGTTTGACCAACTTACAGCACATAAATCTCCAAGACAATCAAATTGCATCGATTGAGAACATCTTCCCGGAGGGGAATGCGTCTGGACCGTCGTCCCTCCTCTCGGTGCAGCTGAACACGAACGTCCTGACCAAGTTGCATCCGAACGCCTTCAGCAAGCAGGAGAAGATTCAGATAATGTGGCTCAGCGAAAACCGCCTTTCCAGGATTGACAGACACCTTTTCAAGAACCTGAAGCAGCTGGAGCGCGTCTTCCTGTCGAATAATTTAATCACAGAAATCGAGGCGGACGCCTTCGCCAGCATCAAGGAACTCAAGTTTTTAGACTTAAGCAGCAATCGACTGCGAACGGTCCACAAGGAGTACTTCTCCAGCATCAGGGACCTCGAGGAGCTGAACCTCTCCAACAATTTAATCGAGACTATCGAGAGCCACTCCTTCAATTTACTCAAGAAATTGAAGGTGCTCGACCTCTCGAGCAATCCTCTGATCCAGATAACAAAGGACATCTTCCAGGTAAGAATTCGCTTAACTTAATCCGAACAGATTTATTGAAAAATTTTGTAGATAGTATCTACATATGCAATATAGTGTTTTTTCTGACGACCATTTAATTTTAAATACGTATGTAATATGAAAAAAATATGTTATGAATGTTCCACATTTACACATTTTCATTTTCACGAAATTTTTCTGACTGTAAATAAAGAGCCTTAATTATTGTTAGGATTTTCAAAACTAGGCAGGATTAAAAAACATACATATGTGGGCAAGAAATACGCACACTTTTTTCGAAATAGACACTGAGTCTCTTAAACAGCTTAATGAAAGAAATATTTCAAAAATAAAAATTAAATCCTTTAATCGTTTATCCCGAAATTTTTAATTCATTACTCGCAATGACGAAAGTTACAATGAAAACACTGGTCAACACAATTTTGCCATAGAACAACTGATATTGATATATCATTTGATATCTAATTTCTTCGTTGATTAGAATTTGAGCAGGCTTGAAGAGTATACAATATCGTATTTGGAGCATTTTAAAACATAACAGATTAAAGCTATATTGTATCGAAGTACTAAAGTGTTTTAGACTTTCCGGAATACTTTTGAAAGTCACTTTTTTCCGATAACCGATTACTTCATACAATTGAATATGCAATTTCGAAAGAGCACATCTTGCATATTTTAACAAATAAAAAAAATTTTTTTTTCATATAAATGTAATATAAATCCTTCCTTGCACCTATTAAGTTCGAAAAAGTATTATGGTATTAATTCTACTGTCGACGGATAGATAATGGGATGTCTCAAGAAATTTTCGTTCTTTCTAGGATTTCACAAAAGTTCAACAGCTTACGAGTTGTACCCTTTTTCAGGATACTTGCACTTTGCACATTGTTCTGTACAAGAGTCGTTATTTTCATTTCAAAAGAATAATTTACTAATTCGAAAGTGCAGATTACGTGACATTTATACCAAAATTTAAATTTTGTTATTGTGTGTTAATTTGAAAGCAATTGTGAAATTGAATACATTCGAAATTCTGCATTTCGTTTATATTGTTTCAAGAGTAAAAGTAAATTTGAAATTAGAAATGTAAAGAAATCTGATTAAATTAAAAACCGATACCTACTTTTAAAATAAAAATTTACATTAGTAAAATAACAAATGGTAATTTTTGACGTTTTAATTCCAGGACGAGCTTCTTGTTACGACATTGACCTTGAGGAATTGCTCTTTACGAAAAATTGAAATGAACAGCTTCCGAGGTCTCACAAATTTAAATGAGCTGAACTTTGAGGACAATTTCCTGAGCCCGGGGGACATCCAGAAATTGGATGTGCCCAGTTTGCGGAGCCTGAGGCTATCGAATAACAATTTCAGTCACGTCGGCGCCGGAGGCGTAATAGTGGGAATGTTCGACAAACTGAGGTCACTGCAGCACCTGACCCTAGCCAACTGCAGTCTAACTTCAGTGCCTGAGCAGATTTTCACGAAGAACACGAACTTAGTTAAGCTTGACCTCAGCGACAACCACTTGAAGGTGATGAATCGCAACATATTCAACGGGCTCAACGTCTTCAAGGAGTTGAAACTTTGTAGAAATCGACTGACCGATTTCCCGCACATTGCTCTTTACAACATATCCACGCTGGAGACACTTAGCTTGGCTAACAACTTTCTTACCAGCATTGATTTTTTTAAATTGAGCGGATTGCCGAACATCAGGTACTTGGACCTGAAGTACAACACCATCAGCTCGTTGACGGGGTTCAACGCGGTCAATCTGACCCAGTTGGACTACATCGATTTGAGCGGGAACATTCTCCTGTCACTTCCGGCAAACTTCCTCCAGCACTCGATTAATTTGCAGCGCGTTGACCTGTCGAGCAATCGATTCCTCCAGATTCCGAGCTCGGCACTTTCGGACGCTTCCCTGCCCCGGCTGTCTTGGCTCAATCTTACGGGGAACCCCATTAACAAGATTTACACCGTCAAGGAGGAGCGGTACCCCTACCTCAAGGAGCTCTACATATGCCACACGAATCTGACGATCCTCACGAGCAAGGACTTCGAGGCGTTCCAGGCGCTGCAGCACCTCCACCTCGTGAGGAACCGCATCATGCGGATTTCCCCGGGAGCGTTCAACACCTTGTCGAACCTCCTCACCCTCGACCTCAGCATAAATGAGCTCGAACTGGTGCCGAAGGAGCGACTGCAGGGACTCAAACTCCTCCGACTCCTCAACATCTCCCACAACAATGTCCGGGACCTCGAGGAGTTTAGCTCCGATTTGGCCCAGTTGCAAGTTTTCGATTTATCGAACAATCAACTCAGCCGAATTTCAAAGAACACCTTCAGGAACCTGAGGGGCCTCACGGAGCTCCGGCTGGCGAACAACATGATGACAACAATTTCCGGGGACGCGTTCAAGTTCCTTCGCCGGTTGCACGTCCTCGACTTAAGCCACAACTACTTCGAGACGATCCCCCTGAAAGCACTAAGACCCCTAGAGACCAACATCCGGAGCCTAAAAATCGAAGGTAATTAACTCTCTATGGACCCATGCAACTTTCAAATAATACATTAATAAACCGAAATTTGTTTATAATTTTCCACAATATGGCATATATACAACTTATTACACAAAATCTCTTTATATATAGTGGTAAATATAGGTAAATATAAGCTTATACTATGTATTAAGTCTACTTTACACTATCTTAGCCATATGATATCTTATTTGAGTTTTCAATTTACATATATTTGACAATAAGTCTGTTCGTTGAGCCTTGATCTCGATCAGATCAGATCCAATTAGATTAACTTAGGTCAGGTGCGAAACAATTGTTATCGCAGATAATATAAAAAAAGATCCGAAGTCTAAACGAACGCAAATCGATCAGTTAAAATCATTAAGTGCCAATTGTAAAAAAATGTCAAAAAAGGCAAAACAAATTTAAATTATTTAAGTAAATTATTTTAGATATAAATGTAAGTAGAATATGTTGGAATAAATCGTTGGGCTGTGGCCTGGAAACGTCATCTGATTGTTTCCACTAGGTGAAACTAATTCGATCCTTTCCGTCTATCTGTCTGTCAAGACCCTCGTTCTCAGGAACGTGTGGAGGTATCAAGTTGAAATTAATATCAAATACTCAGCTCTGCAATCCCTTGGAACTTTGAAAAAATCAGACTTTTAAGTCTACGCAATTAAAAGATAACGGCCCTTTATACCGCAGATTTTGACACTTGCCAGGGAATCAAAACCTATAGAGTACTTCCGGTTGACCTAGAATCATGAAATTTGGCAAGAAGTAATATCTTATATCACAAGTAAAGGTAAAAACCCGAAAGCCATAAATTTATAGTTACATTACAAAAGAAATAATTTTTTACGGAACCCTCGGTGCGCGAGTCTGACTCGCACTTGACCGTTTTTTTTTCATATTCAGGATAAATATTCGGCCCATAGATGGCTAATTTATGCCATGTCCCCAAGAGGGTTTTTAATTTCCCATCCGCTCGAGGCGGGATCAGCGCAATCTCGCTTAATTGCATCCAAGACAGTTGACTCATCGCGGAATTATGGCCACTTACGACCAAAGGGACGGGATGTGCCCGCGAGCGACAAAGTCCGTCTTAAAGAAGCAAAGACGATGACTTATTTAATTCGAAGCTCGAAGGAAACTCCTTCAAGCAATGGGCACCTCCGCACCCCTCTGAAGCCATGAAAACGAGCAGCGATTTAAAAGACCACTCAAATGCTCGCTCGCGTCTTCCTTTTTAACTTTCGTTAACGATTATTAAGCATGAAATTTATGGCGCCATAAAATCGGACTTTAATTGTTTCTTTCATTTTAATGTCCGCCCACCAGAAGCATCTCAATGGAGGCGTGACGAGGGTAAGAAAGAAATTATTCTACCGAATTTATTCGCAATTTTCTCATGCACAAACAGATTGTGAGCATTGCGGAAAATCGATGACTGAAACCGATTTAGATCTTGAATTTCTGTTAATTATTCAAAGCACAAAACATTCGCCTTTAAATTCAAATTACGCGATCCCGAAAAATGGTCCCTATATTTTCCTACAATTATGTTATTAATCCACTTTAAAAATACATATTTTATAAAATCCATTTGACAAAACTACCTAGTACATATGTAACGCGTTTTATTATTAAATCTTTTAAATTTGAACACAAACTTAATCTGTCTATTTACATATATTCCAAAACAGATAAAGCTATATCGATTTAAACAACATTATCTTTGTTCAAGACTCGGTATCCAAAATCGATTTTCATTTTTTAAGGGAGAGGCTTAAATCATCGGCAATTTTAGATTTTTTGCTTCTTAAGGTTTATAGACAAGTTTTCGTGATCCAAACCATGGCGTACCTACC
The DNA here is from genome assembly GCA_951509405.1 of Machimus rusticus. Taxonomy (NCBI): domain Eukaryota; kingdom Metazoa; phylum Arthropoda; class Insecta; order Diptera; family Asilidae; genus Machimus; species Machimus rusticus. The sequence continues at coordinate 7,529,449 of OX608051.1, forward strand.
TATTGAAACTTGAAAAGAATAATTTTTTCATTACAAATATTTCTTATAATTATTTTAAAAACAAAATAATGAAGAAATCCCGTGCCGTTAATTTTACTTTCCCGCCATTTTGTTAATTTTTGATTTTTAATAATTTTATTACCACTCTCAGATATTTTATAAAAATTTCCGAAAATTTCAGATAATTTTTAAGAACGCTTACAGAAAATTGTTTTTTAATGTTTTTTTTTTTACTTGCGTTTCAGCAATCATAACATTTTCCGAAGATATTATTTTTATTTGAATAAATTACTGTATGTACTCGAACTCATTATATAATAAATATGTAGCAATAAAAAACGAGTTATTACCTAAGCTGAAAAAAAATCGAAAATTTATTACACCATTTTACTTCGCTAGTTACAGACCTTTGAATTTTTGTAACACAATTTATTTTTTTATATTTATATGCTAAACCAAAACTCATTTGAAATGTTTTACGAAACATATTATACATAGATACAATTAGAGTCATCCATTGATTGGCGATTTTCTCTCTTTTTCATAAAAACATTTTATGACAAATTCTAAAAATTATAATTATGAATTTCTCATATTACTCTATTTAAAAAATTTTCAGTTATTATGCGATAAAAATACTTATTTGGTATAGCTGTAAAAGAATTGCAGTAATATTACAATGTAAGTTGCACAAGACGACACGACCTGAAAAAAATGAATTAGTGTTTCGTATGATATATAATTTAAATTTAACCCCGGCAAAAGTACTGCAGTTGATACTGAAAAGGCCCCCTGCTGAAAATGTTAGCTCCTGATGAGACATTTGAAAAGACAATTCTTTGATAGCGCTGTTCAATGAAGGATTTCGTCCACTATAATCAACTCCATGAATAATCCGATGGGTTTTACCTACCTATAAAAAGACAACTATATCTATTCTTACCTTTTAATTTTTATTTTCTAGTAATTACACAGTTTACCATTAGTTGAGAAAGCCAGCAAGGCAGCAGAATAAATATCACAAATGATACCATATAGAGTATGTAACCTTCGAAAAATTTAATATTCTAGGTAAAAGGAAACACTTTTATAGTTAGTACAAAAAATATACCAATCATCATTGCATATGTTAATCCATTGTATCTTATGATTATCCAGTAATTTATCGCAATGATATAATAATAGAATATGACAAATATCAAAACATTTGACCAACTAAAATATTTGTGTAGTATTTTTGAGGAATACCACAACTCAGCTTGAATTTTCTGAAATGATCTAATTTTATTCAGAATTAACGTTTCAGATTTTTCATATTTTATAAAAAATAAAAGTTTTTTAGCCGCAGGCTGAGTTTCACTTTGTGCAATTATTAAAATTTGTAAAAATATACAGTACTGCAGTATTTTTACTCTATTATTGAAATCAATATAAACCATCAAGACCCAGAAAAGCGAATAATGTGTGGGTACGGTCAAGGTAGTAATTGTTATTATAATTATGTAAAGTACGACGGCAGCACCTGAATATTGCAGTAATTTTAGTTTTATCTGGCGATAATCACTAATTATGTGAAAAGATTGTAACAGTTGCTCTTGAGCAACATGAAATCTTGCAGATACCGCAACTATTATCTTGTATTTTAAGAATGATTCAATCTCAATTAGCGGAAAAACTACAGCACCCAAAATTATTCCTGTAAAGTTTAACCAAGCACTAACAGGGATTTCTGATTTATTCACTGCGTATCTTAGTCTTTTTTCAAAAATTAATAAAACAGATGAAATAATAATAACCAGATACAAGAAATGAAATATTCTTATCTTTTTAGATAGTCGTAAACTGAACGGTATAAGCGCGTATAGTGCAAATAAAATTTCGTAAGGACGCGTAGCACGCCGAAATGCTGTTCCTTGCATTTCCTGAAGCTCAAAGAATACTGAAGTCAGCTTTTTAATTAAATAGAAAGACTTTTGATCAATTCTATAGTAATTAGTGTTAAGCAAATTGCATAAGTTTACATTTGCTAATTTGTAAGTGTCATATAAAAACTTCAACTATTTTTAAAGAACTTTGACCATTAATATAATTGCGAGTATGCAAAGTAATCTCATTGATAAACTTAACATTTTTGCTTCTACCATATTTTTTTGGTAAAGGAAAGTTTGACCTACTTTGATCAAACATGTAATAACATAATTTTTATTGATTTAAACCATTTGCTCGAATTTCGATTTCTGTCCTCTTATTTAATAGAATTATATAACATTACAATTTGAAATTTTAATCAAGTGGATATTACTTAGGGCTCGGCTTTCGATCCGCACGGTCGGGGCGTTTGTGGTAAGAGCATTGGCCATTCAACCACACTGAAGAAATCTGGCCAGCACTCTGGATCGAAATGCGGACCATTTTTAGGCTCGTCTGCCTAGGCTAAATTTGTAATAGTATTAACTTTTTAAAAGTATATAAACTATAAGTTTGAATAATGTTTCAAAATAACTTAAGATACCGACTCAATTTTGGTTTAATGCGTGTAATAATAAGGAATGTAAAGTAATGCTTGTATAGGTTTAGAGGTTATGGTGAGGTCAAATAGTGATTTTCCGGTACAAGACGCTCTATGAAAACAAAACTATTGAAATCACGAAAAAATATATTTTCCAAAGATTTCTACTAAACAAACCTGATTTAACAAATGGAATTAAAAGAAAAAAATATGAATGTTATGATTACAAGTTTAATATTATGTAGATAAAAACGAATACTTACACGTACTTAATAAATATAATATAATACGTTTTCAAAAATAACGTCGCTGAAGGTCTCTCCTTCTCTCTCCCTTTTTTATAAATTTAAAAATTAAATTTTAAAAAATATTAAAATCTTTCAATGACATTGATTTGTGTGTTCATACGTGACTTAGATAATTTTACCAGCATTGCGTTAATGTATGACCCTTTAAAATAAACACTTAGTTAGGGTATGTCCTGAAGAATTGCAGAAAAAGTAAAATATACGATACAGAAGACGACGCAATCTGAAATGCAACAAAATTAATGCTGGTTATGATTTAAAAGATATTAATTTAACCTGAGCGAAAGTGCTGCAGTTAATATTGAAAACACCCCCTGCAAAAAAATTCGGTTTTTGATGATACATTTGAATAACCAGTTCTCTGATAGCACTGTTTATCAAAGGGCTGTGTCCATTATATTTAATCCCGCAAATAATTCGACGTGTTCTTTCTGCCTATAAAAATATCGTTGTACCTTTTTTAGAATATCAATAATTTTTAAAGTAGTACATAGCTTAAATTCGTCTGACAAAGCCAGCATGGGAGAAGAAAAATTAATATTAAGGACATCACATAGGTCGTGAAACCTATATATTTGTTTAAAAAGTCAATTTTATAAAAGTATTCTATTATTTCAAATAAGTACCGATTGCACTGAGCCAGTTTGCTTGATTGAAATTTATTACCATCCAAAAACTTTGCGCAGATATTAGGTAGTAAAGTATAAGAAATACGGAAACAATTGACCAACCAAAATATATTTCCAACATTTTTGAGGAATACCATAATTCAGCTTGGGTTTTCTGAAGTAATCTAATTTTCCTTAAAATTTGAGTAAGATTCTGAGACTTTACATCTCTCAGAAGAAGAACAAGTTTCTCAGCAGCGAGTTGAATTTCTGTTTGTACAATCATTAAGGATTGCAAAAAAATGCAATACTGTAGACATTTCAACCGAATGATGACATCAACGTGGAATGTAGAAAGCCAGAGTAAGAACACTTTTAAGGACATGCCAACTGTGGTAAGCATTAATAAAATTATGTTAAGTAACAACACGACACCTGAATATTGCAACAATGTAATTTTCATCTGACGATAATCACTAATTGTATTAAACGTTTGCGACATTAGATCTAGAATAATATTTAGTCTTTCATGCACCACACAGTGTGTCTTGTATTTCAAGAATGACTCAATTTCCAGTATTAGAAGAACAATTGCACGCATTAAAATTCTTATAACGTCTAGAACAGCACTTACACGGGATTCGGATGTTTTTATGTAGTTTGTTCTTTGCTCAACAATTATGGGAATTGTTGAAAATATAAAAAACACATATGCAATTTGTAATATTCTTTTGAGTCTACAAGAACGAAAATTAAAGGGAAGAATCCCGACCACTGCAAAAATAATTTCGTATGGTCGAACAGCGCGACGAAGTGCTCTTTCCTGCATGTTCTGAGGCAGAGAAAATACTGAAAGCAATTTCTTAATTAAATAGATATGAAAATGCGACATTTTTGTATCCTGTAACACTTTCACTATTCTTATTATTATTATAGGAATTTTCGTTTATTTAGCCGTTTTTTTATTATGAAGACCGGTTTGTTTTTGTCTATTATTGAATTTAATAATTAACAGATAACTTGCAAGGGTATCATTTTTTTATTACTTACACTAACAAGTAAATACTATACAAATAAAAGTGAAACTAAAAATAATAAAAAACAGTATAATATACATATATGTATATATGTATGTATATCATAAACAATAATATTTATATTAAAATTACCCGAATTTATTCAGAACATTCCCAGAACAGTAAATATTGTTTTTTTATTTTTTATAATCATAATTTTAAGTAGTTACAGTTACTTAAACCAATTACTTATAATTTTATAATATATCATCTAAAAAGTAAATCTTTGAACCAATAAATAGTGGCTTTAAGATGATTTGTTATAATATCTTTGCTGCTTAGGATTTTCTTTAAATTCTGAAGATTGCTCTTTGGTATAAATGCTGTACAATTTTAATATATTATTTACTATGACCATTTAGCGATAAAGTGGAAAAAGGTATCATCTAACTTCATAACTAACTTGTAGTTTTTTTAAGTTTTCATTGCCTTCATTGAATTTGTTGGGTCACCAATTTTACGGATTTTTTTAAATTGTAAACGATTACTAGGTTGGTAGAAAAGGAAATAAGTCAAGAATCAAGAGAAAATGAAAATGAAAATTATATTAATCTGTTTCAAATATAAAAAAGCATTTAAATAAATCAATTAGGTACACATTTAAGCCTTTTAATAAATTAACGTTCTTACCATATCAAAGATCATTTCCAGAATAAGCGTAAGAGAATTGCATAAATATTACAGTATAGGTTGCGAAAGACGCAATAATCTGAAATCAAATAAATTAGAGCCCATAGAAATTATGTAATCATTTGTTTAGTTGACCTCCGAAAATAAATTGCAATTAATAGTGAAGAAGCCACCGGCTGAAAATGTTAGTCTTTGATGGTGCATTTGAAAAGAAAGTTCCTTCACAGCACTATGCACCAAAGGACTGCATCCATTATATTCTATTCCAGAAATAATTCGTCGTGTTTTCTCCTCCTAAAAATTAGAGATCATTAGAAATGTTTTAAAGTTTTAGCTATATTTTTAGAATTTTACAGAGCGCTTCCCCGCTTGACAAAGCCAACATGGCAGAAGAACAGTGGCTATAAAGGTTGTCGCATATATCACGTAGACTGTTATTTGTAAAATCAATAATTATTTAAGCATTTTAATTTTACAAGCATAAATACCAATATTTTTGAAAAAAGTTGTTCGACTGGCATTTATGACTACCCAGTAGCTTTGCATAGTAATGAGATAATACAATATAACAAATATAGCAACGTTTGACCAACCAAAATATATATCTAACATTTTTGAGGAATACCATATTTCAGATTGAATTTCCTGAAATGCTTTAATCCTTTTCAAAATTAGAGTGATGTGTCCAGATTTTGTATCCTTTAAAAAAATAATTAGTTTTCTAGCAGCAGATTGAGCTTCTGTTTGTGCAATTATTAAAGATTGCAAAAATAAACAATATTGCACACATTTCAATTGAATAATTATATCAATATACAATACAGTACCCCACATGAACCACAAGTAAACTGATATCAATATTGTGTTAAATCCTAAATATATAAACTCAAATAATAAAAAGGCACCTGAATATTGGAGCAATTTTAATTTTATTTTCTTATAGTCACTAACTATATTAAACTTTTGTGTCATTTTCTCTAACACACTATTTAATCTTTCATATACCACACAAATTGTTCTATATTTTAGGAATGATTCAGTGTATATTATTATAAGACCAACAGCTCTCAATACCACTCTTATGGAATCCACGAAGAAATCAAATTTATTACCATGATTTATTTTGATGTAATTTAATCTATAGTTTGCAATTGCAAAAATAGATAAAATCATTATTATAAGATACGAAATATGGATTATTCGTGTCCTTTTCGTAAAACGTGTATTAAAATTGAAAGGAATAAATCCAAAAAGTGCCAGGAGAATTTTGTAAGGGTGCATAGCGCGCCACAATGCTCCTTCCATGTTCTAAAGCACAAATTATACTGAGAAGCATTTCTGCATTAAACTCAGTTATTGATTGACATAACTTGAGAAATGACGATTTCAATTTATTTTCTATAAAGTGCTAACATCCACCTGAAAAGTACATAAAGTTAATAATTAAGTAACGTAAAAATGGCATGTTATTTATTGATAATTGATATATAGAAAACAATTAACATTTAATTTTTATAAAAAAATTTAATATACAGTGACTGTGTTACTAATTTTTAGGTCACTTGTGTTCCGCCATTTTAATAGGTCAAAAATGACCATGAATTATTGTATTTCATCCAAAACCAAGGTCTATGCAAAATTTCAGGCATTTTTATTTACAAAAAATGTCTCAAATAGAGCTTCTCAGATTTGATTACAGACAAACAAAAAGACGTGAAAGTTTAATAATTAATTAAATAAAAAAAAGTCAAATTCACGGATTAATTAGAAATGTTTCCAACATTTTTTCATTTTTGTATAAAAGCCATAGTTTTGTATTAGTACATATATGACTATTTCCATTTGTTAATTACGGCTAATCTAGATAAATAAATCTTTTAGTACTTTGGTACTTGTCTGTTAGATTATACTGTTCCTTAAATAGTTCGAAAGAGAAAAAAGGAAGTTAATTGATTGATAATAGCGGATTTACCATCACTTTTTTTACATTAACCTTTTTGAAATTGCCATTTGTAAATAGTTTATGGTATTATTAGATAAACTTTAGATTAAAACTATTACTATGCTTATAAAAATGTTGGGCTCAGATTTTAAACTTTTATATTTATTAGTGTAGTAATAGTTTTAGTCTAAAGTTTATCTAATAATACCATGTCGCATTTAACCTGTTAACTGGAGCATTAACTTTTTGTTCACCTCGTTTCAAAATGTGGATTTTTTCCTCTCACTTAATGAAATCGTTTTTCAATTATTGACTTCGACAACAATGTGCTTATTACCACGCTAGGATTTAAATGAATAAGAACGACCTAAAATGTAATGGATTCATTAGCTTTTTTCAAATCGGTTCCGGTTCTAGGTTTAGCAGGAAATTTTGCCTTAAATTGAAATTTATTACTTATTGCCTATATCAATTTTTATTTCACTAAAATAAAATAAAATTGCCTGGATATACATACATACAGATATGCCCACTTTGGGCCAAAAACGTTTTCTGGTTCAAGGTTTAAAGGATGGCTAAATATCATAGGAATTTGATGCATTTTTCCCAAATTTGAAAATCTTCATATACCTGCATAACGGCTTTTAGAATTCAATTCAATGCGAAATCTGCTATATGTATAACCTGAAACAGATAAAAGAATTACAAAAAAAAACCGTCTATTATGTTAAGAACCCCCTTGACGAAAAATTTCGTCATACCCATTTAGATAGTGTTCCGGGTATGACAAAATATTTCGTCAAACCCAGAAAACAGGTTAAAGTTTTATACTGTCATAAAACAAATTTTCGAGCAGCATATCTCGGAAATGGAACTAAATATTCAATAATCCTTCTAAGAGGGAATTTTTAGAGACTTATTAAAAATGTTATCCAGATCTGTATTCCTAGAAAATGCTGAAGTTATTCATTTGCCTGAACGAGGCATTGATCGAGAAAACCGCTTTTTTATCATAGATTTAATAATCGTTCCATTATCCGTTTCAGGAAATCCACTTCATTGCAATTGTGATTCGCAAGAGTTATGGGAATGGTTACGAGATCACCAGAAATGGACCACGGAGGACGACAGCCACTACCTAAGGTGCGAACAGCCAGGTGAGCTCCGTGGGAAGGCGTTCGCGAGAATGGACCCCCAGCAGTTCTGCGACGCCCCATTAATCCTCAAATTGGCCATTCAGGACATCCAGCCGTATTCGGTCGTCGTATCGTGGCAAAGTCGGGAACACTCGGGACTTAATGGCTATGAAATTGTCTACCATGCACTGGACGGCTTTGACGAGGTAAGTGCAATAACTGGAATGGAAATCATTGCAGCGCCCCTGTTAACACTCTTGCGACAATTTCCCATTTTTCGGTACACAGGGCACGTCCAGGGCCAGTGCCGTCTGTCTCGAATGAAATTATCGGGGGCCTTTAAATTGGGCCGCGATGGCACAGGGCGGCTGGCATAGGCTCCAAAACCGCCCCTTTTATGGCCCAAGCAGATGCAAAAATGGCCTTCTGCCTCTACGCGGTGTAAAAAAGTTATTTAGCTGGCAAACTCGCTGTAATTGGGAATTTTAATGGAACGCGCGTATAAAAAACGCTCGACATTTCGGCCGGATTAACTCCTTATCTGCATTTGCGCTGGATGTGCCGTACCGGCTTAACTCCATTAAGTCTAGTAAATGGTTTCCGACCGACTTTAAGGGATTTCTGAAAATTTCAAATGAACTATGTAGGTATAGCTATTGGATTGGAACGAAAAAGGGTATAAGATTATAGAAACATTTTTCATTGGAGACACTCTAAATTATATTAAATCTAAATACACTGATGTCTGAAAACTATCAATATAAGGAAAGTGTATAATTTCGTATTTTCAACTTTAAATTCTTAATAACCAATATCATACCTACATTCTCATCCTGATGAACAAATTATAAATATGTATATGTATAATGGAAATACTTCGGTAGATATATTATAGACATGATCAGTGTTCCGTAACGTGATTAGTTTTACAATAAAGATATTACATATTACGAAGATCAGTGAGTTCACGAACCATATCCTAAATCACTTAGATATTAATTATTATGAGGAAAAGTTTAGCAAGTACAACATTCAAAATAACTAAAAAAATTTGGATAGGGTAGGGGACGAATGCAATGGACCTTGGTCTGAGCGCTCGAGGCTGCTAATAATAATAAAAATAATAATAATTAAAATATAACATGATTTACATGTGTACCTATGCCTTGAAACTCGGGTTTTTTAAGCTTTCCGATGATATTGGAAACAAATTATTTTATCCACGTCTCGTACCCTAAAAAAATTAAAATTTATTTTTCATAACTACACGATTGTACTTGGACAAATAATTCCTATCTTATACCTATTTTAGTTTTTGGAATCAAAAACCACGTCAATTTTTCCAAAATAATTAAAAAAAGTAAGAAAGCCTTATTTTGGCAATTTATACTAAATCATTAAAGGAAGGAAAGTCTTAAGATTTCGAATCGCACCCCCCTCCCTCTCCCTCTTCCTTTTTTAAAAATTTTTATTTTTCGGGATTTTGCAAGGTTGTAGTTAAATACAATTCTCGAAGAGAATCGTAATTAATGTACCATCGTTATTGCAAGTTGTCGTGAATTGTCCTATTAATGCAGCCTATCAATAAATAAATAAACCCCCTAAATACATATTTGTTCAATATGAAATACAATATTTTATTTACCATCTACCACCTATATTTAGATATAGACAATATTTTTTGTTGTTCCACGAAGGAGAATTAATTTGTTTTCAAAAAATAAGTAAGCTAAGAATTGGGCAATTCTGGTTTTCGAAATGAAAGGAAAAAATAATCTTCTAAGTCTTAAGAAGATAAACTTGTGGGATAGTACAAAAACATGTCTGGGAATCTCTTTTGATCTTAGAAACTAATTTTTTTGTGTATGTTAAGCCTTATCCCTCTGGCTTTCATGCTTATTAATAAAAGTTCTTTGAGTTTACGAAAACATCTTTCTTATCAAAAAATTAAAATCAGTTCAATTGAAATGTGGAAACCGAAGAAAATTCTGTGGTCAGTTTCGCAAAGCAGGGATTTAAAATTGACTTTTTTAGGTATGAAGTAAACGTAGCAAATAAAGCGTAAAATATTCGGCAGATAGTCTTTGAAATATCACATTAAATCGTTTTTGTTTGGTGGGATATTTTTCATGGTAGGTACACAATTCATAATTTCATTTTTTCCAAATACCAATTTATTTAAATAGAATAGAAGTAAGGGACATAGAAAATTGTTGTGATATGAAGATCAAAGAAATTGCGTTCGGAATGGTTTTTTTACTATAGTTATAATAATGAAAAGAAAACCTTTCACCAGTTTTCGACTTTCACTTATATTTCATCAAAATCCGCTTAGGCAATTGTATTAAAAATTAATCATATTTTGTAAATATGTAGGTAAGGATTAAACGAACTCACCTGTGTGACATTTAATCGTAACTAGTGGTCGCCCTGTGGTCGAAATTCGACCTACCGAGGTTACTACGAAAAATACGCCTGTACATAGCCTACTATGTGTTTGAAATTGGCACTTTCAATAATATAATTACGACAGTTTGACCACAGACTACTATGCGTTCGACATAGACAATATGAACGTAAATAATGAATTTATTTTATTTTATTTAATGTATTTATAACACATATTATATATAAATTTTAGCTTTGTGCACTTCTTCTCTATATAAACTTTAACCATGCAAAATCTCAAACTCCTCAGTCCGTGCAATTTGCTTAAAAAGGGGTCCAAAGATTTCCCTTCACGTATTAATATATAGATTATATGAAATTTCGTCTGTTAGAAAGCTCAGAACATAAATTAGTGCATATCAATACCATTGTTTTTAGGATGCCCTAAAGTCAAATTTTCTCATGCTGTTTCTTGGAATTAATAAGAAGATTTTTTTTTTCAAAGACTAAATTAAGTTGTCTCGATTCTAAAAGCCTTTATAGCATTCGGAATTTTTATTTGTATTAAACTGTTAAGTACCTACTGTAATATTTTTAATAATATTCACTAAGTGTCTGCAATCTGCATCACGTGCAGTGCAGTTGCTAATGTCATAAGATGAAATAGTTTGATCATCCTGACGAATACACGTTCCTAAAATCAAAGATTAAAGTTGAGCTATAAGTGAGAAAGGATCCGAATATTTCAACCCCAATTGGAACGTTCTTTTGTCAACAATTTTTAAAGTATTTTGGTTTCTATAGCACATAAAGCAAACCAACTTTTTTTGTTGTAATTTTCTGATTAGTGACACTATCGAAATTTCCATGGCAGTAGATGACATACCATTTTTCAAAAGGGGTTCTTTGATAACATACCTGGTACCAAAGTTATGTCCTTGTATTTGTTTCGATTCATTCAAGGCTTAAGATCATGATGATTTAATTTAATGGATACCACGGTTGCATGGAAAAAGGAATGTACTATTTAGACTCCTTTTACTCCATTATTCATTATTTTGTAGATGTATTGCCTGTAAATGTAATTCTCAACAGTCAGAATAAAGTACCTACTAAAAATTTAGAAATATTCTTAAATACTCTGCAAGGGTAAGGGATGGCAATAAAAGTTTTTGGCCACCCTGTAGCCTAACTCCAACGCCCATTAAGTTAAGATAAAATTAACAAAAGAATGCAATTTGCTGATTTCCTGGAATGATTTTAATTTACGTATTTCGCATGAAAACAGTGGCAGTTTCCCGCTAATGGGGTGATTATCGGGAGCGTAATTACAATTACGCGACCGGTTCCTAAATTTACTTCTTTCATGGGGCACAAATTGAATCAAAGCGGGGGCCGCTGCCGTCGGGGATCCATCAGGAAGCGCTTGGGCGAGGGGAATTAATTACTCGACGCGAAAATGTAAAATAATTTTTTAAGCTTTGCATATTCAAAACCACGCGTTCACACCCGTGGAACGCGTGCAATGGCAAGATAAAATAGAACAATGCAGCGCCATCCGCCCAAAATGCAGTCGGTCCCTGGGGCCGTGCACGTGCAATCAGCCAAATTGCACGCGAAAATATGCTCCTCGCCGCAGGAATGGCGATGGCGAGTAACGCGCTCCCCGGCAGCTAGCGCTTGTTTTTATTGCGCGAAAATGTTTAAGATTACAGCGGACCTGGATGTCACCGCGGGGCGGTTGCCCGAGGGTCCGAACCCTTTGGACCCGGGTATAAATTTGGTATTCTCAGAAGCCGCATAACGACCCCCTCCCCGCACCCGGATTTACGGCGATACAGTATATAGGAAATTTTCGCGGCACATTAGAGGGACGCGGCAATCTGCTAATGTACCGGCGTCAATTATATGCACGCGATAAAGTTAATTCCGGGGACGCGGGATGGGTCCAACATTTATGTGAAAAGTTTGTTAATTAGACCGACAGTGGGGCGGAATCTCAATTTCGGCGGGCGCAGGGCCGCTCGACATATGCCAGGAGTGCGGGGGTGGGTTGTAACGACGTAATGTTTGACTAGGTCCACTCCCGCCCCCCCGGGCGCGCTGCATCGGTCCCATGAATACTGACGATGAATCCCGAGGACTTTCTGGAACAGCTTCTGGCTAATGGATTGAAATTGGATTTTCATTAAGACTGATGAATTTTAATTCCGGCCGCTTTCGTATGCACAGCGCCCTTTTCGAGGTAGACGACGACGACGCTTGCAGTGGCTCACATTGCGCTCCCGGTGCTTTCGAATGTTTGGCCGCCGAAGCAGCAAATGTGGAGATGAAACTCCAAACTACACACGTCTGAATTTTACGCTAGTTTGACAAACTCCATACGGCAGTTTTTTGGGTCACAGACATTACTCAATCCTATAGGAAGTCGTAGACTCGGTGGGACGGGGAAAGTTATTACACCATCACTGGACTTGTCTGCACATTTTTGGTGACAGTGGAAGGGAAATAAATTTGATATGATTTTAGTTTTTTAATTAAATTTTACAAATTTTCAAAACGCTCATCAAACCAGTCTGTCCGTCAGTATACTTCACAGTACCTATGTATATATATAAAAGAATGTGACGGAAATTTCAATTCAATGCAAAATTTCCTGCAAAATAGCTGATCCAAATCCAATTGTGAAAAAACAATAATATACGCATCTTATAATAAAATAGTAAAAGCAAAATCAACATAAATATTTATTTATACATATGTCCTGCAACATCTTGTTTACAAAACACTAACTTAGCAAACATTTACTTTATGGGATTCTAAACTAAAGCAGGTATAGAAGTAACCTTGTGGCATTTTGAAATTTAAATAAGTTCTTAATTTTTAAATAAGTTCTATTAGTCAAACCCTGAAATAATACATCACCATCTTTTCGCGTGCGTTCTATTGAATTTAGGATGACGTCACTTAGCTAATCAAAACAAAAGTAATTTGAAAAGTTGTAAAATTTAACCCAAACCATAGACAAACTAAGTTAAGGGATGAGGACATAACCCTTAATCCGGGTGTTCCGCTTGCTTCTGTACAGGCTATACAAGAGTCCTAAAACCCTAATTTCGCTCAATAGAGCTGCTCTGCTATCAGCAACGTAGTGGCGGTCATCACGGGCCACTGTCTCATCGACAGACAGGCCACCAGGATGGGTGTGACCACGCATGTATGTTGCCTCAACAAGAGAAAAAGAAAATATTCTTCACTTCCTGTGTCAATGCCCAGCTTTGGCTACGCTTTGGTGTTCCTGTAACAGACGCCGAAATCGTGGAGATCGAACGCTTAGTCCCTATATTCAGTCAATTCAAACTCTATGTGTGAATCATAAGCGAAGGAAAATATTGTAACAATATTTTCATCTTTTCGGAATCTGTAGTAGAAATGTTTAAAAAGTGTTGGTATATAAAGTATTTTACTTTATAACAAAAATAACTTAAATTCGAAAATTTGTTCGATAAGTGGAGTTCAACAATTTAAAATAAAACTTAATTCTTTACAGGTCCGTGGGAAAAAATTGAATGGGACAGTGAACTCAGCAAAACTCCTGAAGCTGTCCTCGAGCACGAGGTACCTGATTTGCGTTTTGGGTTCCGGCAACTGGCTGACGGTGAAGGCGGTCTCGGCGCTGAACAAGCTCCACGTGAACGACTCCCTGCAGCTGATAGACGAGGACGGCATGACGAACAGCATCCTGCCGGAGGGCCTCCAGGAGATCCTGCAGGACTCGTCGACGTCGCGGTGCACCGAGGTCCGGACGCTGGACGCGACGCCGAGCCTCATAACCGACGAGAACGGGCTGTCGAGCCAGGGGATCATCCACTCGATCCTGACGCGGAGGCTGGGCCTCATCGTGGGCTGCTGCCTCGGGATCGTCGTCTTCATCGTCCTCGTCTCGGTCCTGGGCTACCTCAAGCTCAAGAAGCAAAGGATCGAGAACTCGAAGCGCCAGCACCAGCCCATGCCGCCGGAGTATATCTCGTATAGGCATTTCTCGATCCCCAACGATGAGGGGAACAGGAACGCGCTATCGAATACCATCTCCGGCGGGATGGGGGTCGTCGGGGCCATGCCGCCCCACGAGGGCAACCACACCCACGCCACCTACATGTCGGGCGTGGTACTCGGGACAACAAATTTAAGTGCTTGTTAGTCGTAACTGCCGCCCTCCGGCGATATCCTTGTAAATTAAGAAATTTAAGAGAGGTAAGGTAAGCGATTACAAAATAACCAGGTCGGTTACTTGTGTTATACACAGAAAATAACAAAAAATGGTTTTTTGTAGGAACAATCTAGATTTAAGCAACATTTTTAACCGCATAAGTAGTAGTTGTAAACGTGGTAAGAGCTATGATCATAACTTAAGGGCAAGAGGACATGCAGTTTCGCCTTTATAGAAAAATATTTAGTAATCCAGTTGAGTTTTGCGGGATCATTTGAATTCCAAGTGCATAGAATTTATAATTCGTTAGCAATTTGTATATACATATACCACATTTAGTTAGCGCAAAATATTGTATCTAAAGCAATCACGCACACCATACTCTGAAGCCAGCACGTGAGTAAAACGTCGTAAGCGATACAATATCAAATAAGCAAACCAGGCAAATATTCGTTGAATCATTAAATATTCGTGCGGCATCTCATCCATAATTCGTAAATGATTTTAATCTAACTTTATTCAAAATTGGTATTTCCCAATGTACACTTGCACTTCTTAATACAGTACTGTTGAAATGTTTGGACCATTCTAGTTCTTCGAGGACTTTTAGTTTTCCGAAGCATGCCTTTTTTATATTGGTTAGAGGAAGAAATCAATGTAAAGCTAAAATATACCTCAAAGTGTCCTTCTCCATTTTACATAACTGATTCATTTTTAATAATTTATTAACAAAGATAGAGAAATTTTACTTCAATAAGTACTGTGTAAAATTTTAGGACCCTCATTGATTTTTCTCCTGTGTCGAACCTAGAAAAAGTATGCTTCAGAAAATTAAATATTGCCGAAACATTGAAGTGATCCTAAATATTTTCACAGTACTGTATTTTTACATACTTATTTTCATCTATATCTAATTCAATTTTAGAATTTAATTTACTTTTCGGAAAACAATAAATTTGGCATCTTTTTCACCAAACATAACTACATATTTTGCTCATAAAAACTTGTAGAGTTATTTATTTGTCTCATCAGACTAAAGAACATATGGCTTACGTACAGGTAAGATTAGATTCATATATAATATATAAATTGAATACAGTTTCCAGCCATCCAAATAGTGAAGGCCATATATTTTGGACTGGTTAAAACCATATAAGATTTCCACTCACAAAATCTTACACTTAGCTGCTAAAAAAATACTTTTCTGCTTATTTTATGGTCTCTTCTCTCTCTGAATGGATAATAGATGTTTTCGACTGGACTTTCTTTCTAGATTATGGATTAGTAATGAAAATAAATATAAATATTCCAAATATTTTCACATTTTTGAAAAACATGCGACTGAAAATTTAAAAAATCCCTAAGCTGGTCGCTAAACAACTCATTCAAAATCAAAATCAAAATCTTAATTAAGTTTTCAAAAGAGATAATTTTTCAACTCCCATGTTTCTGGAAAACGTATAAAATGTGCTGGAACATTTTCATTTTCGGATTCATAATCTACAGAACAAAATCTTTAACATTAACTTATAAAATATTCCAAGCAAACATTTTGCAGACCAGCGAATCAAATTCTCTTGCTTCTTAAATTTTATTTACAATGAAGAATTTTTGTCCTAGTCGATTGTAAAATAAAATTAAAATATTTTAAATTGTCAGATTTTACATACATATTCTTCTGAACTTAATAATATAATTAATTAATATTTATATCAAGTTTTTGAATAACGAAATATTGGGCCCTATTCTCGAATCCCACGGAAATCAAATCCGATCGGAATGTAGGAGATTCGCAGGAAAGCTGGTCCTGTCAGAGAACTCGACTCATACAACTCTTTTTAAATATTCCAGTTTACTTACAAATCTCCTACATTCCGATCGGATTTCATTTCCGTTTCTAGGCACTCTATTAAAAAAATATTATGGTGATGTGATATGATGATAGTTATTTCGTTACTGTATTAATTCTAATTTTCTTTTTAATATCCAAAAATTTAACGAAATTTTGACATTGTACATTTGCTTGAATTATTATTTTTGACATGCGAACATCTCCTTTATATGTTTCATTAAGGCATAACCAAGACCAAGTAACTATAAAAAGAAAAGGTATATTCTTTAAAACATGTATTTGTCGATATTATTTTGAGGCTGTTATTAATACATGCTTTTGACAATTTCCTCTACATATGTAGTTAAAACTTGAGTATTTATCGACCAACTAAAATTTACAACAACTAGCCACCCATGCGATTTTAATTTGCTTCCAATTAGTGTCCTTATTTCAAAGTTGTCGCTATTATAACTTCACAAGGACATACAAATTTGCTAATTCAATTTTGTGCAAAATCCGTAAAATTCAATTTACTCGACTTTAATCATCGCAAGTGCAAGAAACAAAAGCCTTTTCTCCACGCAACCACCAATGAAATTTTATTGAGCGCAAACACACAGTTGCAGCCCTTTGATAGGAAAAACAGTGGCGCAATACCCTAAATTAAATTCGCCTCTTTCGACGGTGTCTCCCAACATTCGCGGTTACACTTTTCCATTTGTTTCCGGCTTTATTGTAATTACGAATTCATGCAAATTTAATATACCACTCTCAGAGCAGTGGTGTGAGCTTAACATCCGACAGTTTTGATGTTTCAAGTTGAAAAATTATGTGAATTGTCTTTAATTTCAGTCTAGGTGCCACAAATGTAGTCCCTTATTGTTTATTTAATTCTTCTGAATTTGAGAAATACACAAGGAGCAATAAATTGAGGTTATATTGTTCATGGTTTTATGATATTTTCGATAATATTACGTGAAATGTCCTTACGTTTTGAATCTTTATACATTAATTTGCATATTTCGAATAGCTTCTACAAAAACATGTATTACCTACACAATTTTAGCATTTAATATGAATATCTTTTGCAAATTATCTCAAAACCACCTGAGTTCTCCACTGAAGTAAATTTATGCAGAAGACCAGACTGCTTAACATTTTCAAATATGATAAAAGTCAACTTCTCTTGAGGGGTAGGAGCAAGAAAATTCGATTGTTTTATGACAGGCCATAAATGCATTCCTATATCATTTATAATAATAGATAATAAACGTCTATTAGATCTATTAAACGATTTAAACAAAAGAGAACGTACATACATATTTTCGAAAAACTGCATTTAAAGTTTTACAAGGCGTTATGAAAATGAAAGCTTATTAATTCTTAAAAAGAATATTTATGGCATTGTTATTTGTCTGTATTAAGAACATTTTCATTTGAAATATTCGATCAATTAAGCTTTATTGGATCACTAATATTTTTTCACTTTAAGATGAATTTTTCACCCAGTGCAGATTTCAATTTCATAAGCATGTGGTTAAAAAAGTTGTAATATGTGTTATATACATTAAATTATTCACACAAGAAATTTTTATGACTTTGAAAAGGTATCCCATCATCATAACTTTTCATTTACCATTAACTTTAAGATTGTGGAAAAATATACGTTTATTTTAAACGTCTAATAAATTACAACTCACAGAATTCTTTAGAATTTTTTTTTTATAACACATCGGACAGAAGAAATATCGAACTTCGTACACCCTAAAAACACGTGCCTTTCAGCTCGAGAAGGTTTTTGGCTGTGTAATTTCGATATTTGGCACATTAGCAAGACCTTGTTTCATTTTTATTGTATTTATTTTTCGGAATAATTCCAAGAATTCCTTCAAAGTTCAATAATTGACTTTTGCATTAGACTTCATAAATATTGACAGAATTTGTGGAACATTTCCATGTGTTTTAGAATGTATCAAACCGACAAAATCCGAAGGAAAAATTCTTATTTACGGGCACGCCACCAAATTTCATGGTAAACAAATTTCGTTATTTATTTCCCTAATATTTTGGGCAGATATCCCGGCAGAAGCCCGCACCCCCGTCTCCGTGCCAACTCCCTGGAGGAGGATCTTGTTAACAAGCTCTCGCCGCCAACCGTAATGGAGGAATTCAAATAATTTTAATGAAGTACTCAAGCATGCATTCATAAAACTCGGAATCAACATTGTTGCCCTCGAGAACGGCGCCCGCAATTTAATTAATGATTCAACGGAATTAACTTCTCTGCATGACTTTTAAAAAATATTACCATAAAAGCAGTGTGGAACGAGCTCCAACCGGAAGTTACAACAGGAGCGTTCCAGAGCATAATTAAGTTTTGTTACAATTTTTCCATGTAAATCCGACGCGGGCAATGCGTTTAATTGAGGCGATAGTCGCCCTGACCAGCAATAGGACTTAATCCCGGCTGGATGTAAGTGGGCCGGGGATTTACTGCGATCACCATAACTGGGAATAATGCGGCAATAAATTGTAAATTAATAAAATATTCGGAGTTATCACGGCAGTTACATGCGTATTTTTCACAATTAATTAAAAAGGCGGCGTTACGCATTTAAATTCCGCAATTTGAAGCTTCCATGTGAATTAAATGAATTTCGATAGTGGTCAGTTAATAAGCAACGTCCGAGCATGAATTGTAAATAAAAATTAATGAAAGAGGGATTTTACTCGGATGATTGTTGTTTATATATCAAAATCACGATAGTCCGATTGTGGGTTTGATGACGTAGTTATCACAGCACGGTTTAGGATAAGCGAAACTATGTTACGTAGGCTACCAAGGATAATACTAACCTCTAAGGATTAGCAG
Organism: Machimus rusticus; assembly: GCA_951509405.1. Taxonomy (NCBI): domain Eukaryota; kingdom Metazoa; phylum Arthropoda; class Insecta; order Diptera; family Asilidae; genus Machimus; species Machimus rusticus. The sequence goes on from OX608051.1 coordinate 7,548,962, forward strand.
CATAAGCAATTAGTTTAATTATATTTGTTTTGTAATAAATCGACGACCCATTACACTGGCGCAAGAAATATTTGTAGCGAAATTATGGCAGTCATTTGTAGATAAACGAAAATAATAAAAAACCAGCAGTGACAAAATAAACATTTTTAAAAAGACAAGTTAGAAAAACATTGTTTTATTTCATCAAATCCTTACCACTTTTTAAGACTTTTTGACAATTTTTAGTAGCGGACAATCAGGTAAGAGAATATAATTTTTATGCTAATCTAGACAGTCGCTACGTAAGAAAAAAAAAAGCTTGATTAAATATTTATTCTTTTTATACTTTTCAAGACTATTGCATAGTAATTATAAAATAAAAGAGGATAAATGCATGTGCTGTCATACAACTTACACGAATTTTTTAGCTAAGAAATATTGAAAACTAAATTAGAAAAATTAGAGGAAAATCAACAAAGTTTGAAGTCGCTTAAAAATTGGTGTTAAATCGATTTCCCTTTTTATTCAAGAATTTCTTAAATTCGCGTAACTTTGTCTAATACACTTCAAATGGAAATGGTTAAGTCATAGTGATTTTAAAACAATGCAGAAATAAAAAAAAGTGCAGTTTTATTTTTTATTTTTGGGTACCTACATCAAGAGAAAAAAATCAGATTTTCAGTTAAATTATCTCCATTTAGCAGTAGTTCTATTTCAAAAAAATATCTTTTAAATTCTCTTATCTGTGTCTAGTTTTGTTTTCACGTCAAGCTTTTCTAAACGTACATCTTGTGCATTAAACTAGAATATAGATTTTTTTACAGACCAAAAGCCAATGCTTGAAACTGCCGTCTTTCTTTTACGCGAAGCCACCAACCAAATGTTTTAATTTCCGTTAATAATGTGTTTCATTACCAATTTAACTATTCACCTATTATGATAATATAACAATTATAATATACATTTATAACATAATATTAATGTGCCGGCAAAAATCTTCATATGTATATATAAATAAATAAATTTGACTATTCTTCAACCGATTCTTACTTCGGTTTTTCAGCAGAATACATACATCACACTAGAGGCATATAAAAGTCCATTGAGGTCCATCAAGGTCACAACGACTATAAATGTCACATAGAATCAACAACTCTCTCACCTCAAATTTTTATGCTAGTGTACCTACATTGTAATAGTTTTTACCACAATCGTTTTTTGGCACGTCTTATGAACTCTGCCAAAAGGATTTAATAGAGCTTAATGAACTATTTTAGCCCCCAATTAAAAAAAATAAATTGCTGACCTTGTATGACCTTTACGAACGTTTAATTCTACGTTATTTTTACACCACCCACGGTTTAGGGTGCCGGCGTTTAAAATTGTTGCTCCGGAGGTATTGTTTCCTAATTTTGCCCTCAAAACCTGTAGGGTCTACTTTTTTTTTAAAACAAAAATTTTAAATATAGCGTTGAAGTTCCAGCTGATTTAGGGTTTAGGGTATACCGACTTTTAAAATGTTTGCTCCGTTGGTTTGATTGATGGCCGTGCGAAAAAGACACCACCCTTCGTTAATTTACTCCAATTTTTAATACCTATGTTACTTCTGAATCTTAATATCAAAACGTTCAGTACATAATATTTAGTCCTTATTATTTCAAACAAATGACTCTTATCAAATTCCAGCCAGAGAATATGAGATTTAAAAAAATACTTTTTAATATCATTGACTCGAAAAATATGTACCATATATAATATAAATCCAAAAAGAGATATTTAACAAATTTTGCACTGTAGGTATAAATATAAATAGGAATCTTTTTCAAGTCCATACAAAAAACAAATTTTTAAACGAGACACAAATAATTACACTGAACTAAAAGAATTTATAGACATAATAAAAGACATAAAATCCAGTTAGTGAGTAAGAATGAACTCCTCGAAAATTTGAAATATTACTGGAAATATCGTAATAATTTAATTTAGCGAAATCGCGACATACCATTCCAAAAGGACATAGTCGATTAAATGGAAATTGCAGAAGCAACGTAATTGCTGTGGACTACTATCAAAGTAATTTATTCGGATTAATTCAAAATCCACTTAGTCATGTCATAGTTAATTAGAAAATTACAAAACTGCAGATAATGTTTCATTTAATTTTCTTTTTAAAAATGTCATCAAATTCTAAACGATTTCTTTTATCATAAATAAACCTCAACTCAATTAAAACAAAAATCTAAAAACCTCTGTTAAACAACGACTACTTATTTTTGACTGCTTTCTTTCCTTTTATCTCAAAAAATTCATTTAATTAACGCATTTTAAAATAAGTAACCACTTAAAACAGTTTCGGCATCTTATTGAGCAAAGGAATAATTAAATTTCATTTAAATTAACACGAAGTGCTTTTAATCTCCAACAGAAGACGGCCATTAGCACTTGAATGTGAAAACTCCTTTGAAGTTGATTTAATCAAAATCGCCTTGGCCTCCGATTTCAAATTAGCTTTCAAATTCAAAAGATGACCCAAGCATTTTCGTCAAATTAAATTTTCACTGTTTTCTAAGCTTATGAATTTGTTGGCCTAAAATGAAGGGAAAAGCGATAGTCGCCCCCTCCGGACAGTGATATTTGACCTTTTGATTTTATGGCAATCTCCAAATTTACTCAAGCAACATTAAATTTAATCAAAGCACCAGATTTCATCGTCAATTGCTTTTATTTGGATTGCTGTCTGCCAAGGAATAGATGGCCAATGCCAGAGGACTGGGAGTGCTCCCTTCAGCCAGCGAAGGGCAGAGTCCCTACTTAATTCTATACAAACAGTGGGAGGTGGATGCCCTGACTCGGTTGGGAACGACGTGATTTGAAAGGAGTTATTCACGGTCCCATTGGAACATGCTTTTAAATCTATGAGAAGGATTATAGACGGCACTCTACAGCATCCCAAAATGTATCTCGAACTGATACGATCCGCCGCCTCCTCCCAGTCAGATGACAATTTGACTTGGAGCTGTATCATCTCTTGAATTAATTAATATAGGCCCAGGGCTTAAGGTACCCATGTCCTGTGACAACAAAATCTGCAATTTCCATTAACAAGAAAAGTCTAGGGCCATAGAAGCATCAATAGTCGCAAATTTTTCACCGGAAGGTGCATTTCTACGAGTGAATGGCACACAATAAGCCCCTGGCCCTAGAGTCGCCGGACCCTCGACCTCTATCATTTATAACAACACGTAGGTGGAATTGAGGGATTGACAAGGAATTCCGGTCAAGGACGGGATTTGCTCCCTGAAATGTTATCCGACGCGCCGCCCATGGACCATCGAAGGCCCTCGACTCACCCGTCAGACTTCCTTCGATGAAATATTTCCGCTGAAGCCTTCCGCCGAACAAATTTCAAACACTTTCAGCCTTCCTGTCCGGGGGAAACTTTTCGGCATTCCGAAAAAAAGGAGCAAATCTAATAAAATAATGAATCCGGGCAGCTCACTGATGAGGGTTAGTAGGACCCCTCGGCAGCCCTCTCAGTGATAGAAACGACATTGACATATAATAAAACGCCGGGCTAAGGGCCCTCCTCGACAGGACGGAAATTGAAATTGGACATCGGGAACAGGAAGCAGAAGGATTTCAATTTTCGTCGAAGGACTCATCCGTTGTATTTCTGAATAACCTACTCAGAATTTTTAGGTGATGTTTGCTGAAGGATTCATTCCAAAGCGACATTCAAAACTCATTTGTTTACTTTATTTGGGACCACACGTGGTAATAAGTATTTCCTCTCTATCCGGCCAATTTTTCTGCATCTTATTTTCACTAAATATATTATACTAAGGGTCCTCTTTCAAATTCTTCAAAAGTATTCGTGCATTTTTACACTCATTTGCATAGCAAAATCTCTGAATACAAACTCAGCGTGAGCTAAACCGCGTATTTATAGGAATACATAGCATATTTAGCAACAAAATTCTAAAATAAGAAAACGTGTTCAAATATTTAATGGTGTTTTTCCACCTTTTCAGTTTTTTCAGAACATTTTGAAAACTTTAACAATACAAAAAAGATAGATCAACTGCTGGTTAATACCTCCTTCATAAAAGTATTATTCAATATAAAGTGTTTTTTTAGGTAAGTATTTTGGAATATAATCTTTGTTGAGTTTGGAATAATTTCGGTAGTTTCGATAGTATAATATAGTAATCTATAGTATAGTATAGCATCAAATACGGCTAAAACTATTCTTTCGCGATATAAAAGAAGTAGTGACGTCTTAGTAGAGCGTAAATGCTGGGGAAATCTTCTTATAAAGTTAACACGGGCATCACTGGAATGCATTGAAGTACTCTTAGAAAGAAATTCTGGAATTGCATTGAAAAACATAAAGAACAAAGAAGTTACTCGCGAAAAACAAAATATATCTGTTTCTAAAAATTCCACAAAGTTATCATGAATCAACCAATGGATCAAAAGGACCGAAAAACTCAGTTCAAAAAGGGACAATAAATTTTAAAATATGATAAAATATTATGTCTAAGAAAACTTATAAACATTTCAATGATTTAGATTTGTCGTACTTTGTCGAAGCAAAATTTGAAAAGAAAAAAACTGTTACGATTTTATCATTATAATAATAATATAATGGTCATCGAAATCATTATATCTATATAGTATCTTAGAGTGCTCATAAAAATGTCAATTACCCATAAGTTAACTTAAACTAAAGTGGATCAATTATTTTCTTTTTCGCGAATATTTATTGGACTAAAATAATTCATAGTTGCGTATTATTTATTACCAAAATATTTTCGCAAAAATCGTTCTTACTTTTATTTTATGTGAAGATTTCAGATATCTGTTTATTCTATTTCCCCAGGTTTTACAATCGATTCTAATTATAATAAACTAGAAAACTTTTGAACTCTTTATAAAAAACGATAAAGGGACTAATTTGTAGTTCACACTCGCGATCACAGTGAAACCATTTCCAAGATATCGTCGCCTAAAACTTTTAAGGTCAATGGTTTACAATAATTAAAAAATTCAAATATTTTTGATGCAGTTGCTGACTCATTTTACTTACGTACATTGCATATATTTTCAATTGAAGCTTAATTGGTGCAGTAAATCCGAACCAATTCTGCGTATAAATGGACTGCCAAATGGAGAAGCAGCATTTGCAATTCACTAATAGAATTTCCGTTTGACACGAAACCGAAAAAAGTTACCTCGCTGGTCAATTAGTCGAACGCAATAAAATCAAAGAGGACAGCGTTTGACGAATTGGGTCAGCATTTATTCAGTCAGCATTTAAACAGCGTGGAAATTATTTTAGAGGACGTTTGTACGGGACCAGTTTAAAGAATGTCACTTATTTACAGGCGGTGAGGTGAGTTCATGAACGACTATGAAATTCCTGAAAACACAATTCACCTTCGAACACTTCTACGCTGGGAAAAAATTCAAATATGTACTTAAGTACCTACTTTCTGAATTATGAGTGTTTCTTAAAGTTTGTAATTCTAGTTCAATAACTTTAAGGAATTCAATAAATGATTACTGATGAGCAAAACTAGACCAAGATTATGATAATCTTTGTGATGGTTTTGGTATTTTATATACTGTCTTGGGTTTTATCTTGCATCATAAAACCTAGTCTTGGTCTTGGTCTCGTCTGTAAAGCTTGGTCTCGTTTGCAAGACTCTTATAGTCTGTTCTTTTAATCAAAGCTGTAAAATACTGAGTATTTTTGTACTTATAGTGCGAGTACGAGTACCTGATATCAAGCCTTTTGAGTATGAGTACAAATATCAGTTAGTCGTACTCAGATCTACATATGTATGTATGTACAGTCTACTTTGAAGGAAAAAACTTTAAACTAAAAAATGTTTGTGAATCAAACTTAAAAGTTTTAAAAATTTTGTAATTTTTATTGATTTAAAACAGAAAATTAATAAAATATATAAATCAACATTTTTTAAGTTATTAGATCGAAGTAGGTAATGTGTGCCTCTAATAGATTTGTTATGTTAGTGCTTTGTTAAAACAGCAGTGAACTAAGTCTGTGTATGATCCATTTTATTCTACTTTATTCTTCGTTTTTTCTCCTGTAAACAATAGGTGTTCAGTAAACAACAAGGAAACAAAAGAATTCCCTTCGAAAGAAGAGCATATTAAAATCAGCAGTGGGATAGCCGTCATGCAACAAGTGTGTTTACTGAAGCAATTACAGCAAAAATTCCACCACAATCTTTATTAATAATTCCCCCGACTACGGGCAAATAAAAGTCCAATATTGTTTCCGCCCTGAGGGTGCTTCCAATTGTTATAATTGCTTTTTGCTAAGCCGGAGGGAGCTTTGTTCGCGCAGATAATGCCCCTGCTTGTTAACAGCGAGTTTGCAGTTAACAAAAGCCTTGAGCATTTTTATGCGGAGGAAGGTGTAAAAAAGCCAACGAAGTTTCTGAACAGCCCCAAAGAATCCTCAGAGGAAGATGCTGCTCTCGTTACGACATCCGCAGCACTCGCCTAGAACAATGCCCTCAAAGATGTGCGGAGAAGCGTAAGACGTCCGGGAATATTTGAAAAAATATGAAAAAGAGAATTTTCTTGAATATTGAATGACAGCGAAATTTTTGAAAATAAAGAGCTGACTGAAGTCGGTGAATGGAGGAGGAGTTCTTAGTTCGTGACGGTTTCTCTACGTGTGTAATATACGACTCTGTCTGCAGCGATCTTTGTCGACACGCGTGGAGATATTAGAAAATAGAAACCTTAGAACTTAGAACCTTCGCGTGGAATTGAACACATTCATTTTCACAGTGAAGTATTTCCTACAGAACTGAGGCGTGGGTAACTCGAACGAGTTGATTCAGCCATAAATCATACAATTTTTCTCTTTCTTGGTCCTGGAGGAAAATTAAATTCCATAGATTCAATAGAAGGGAATACTCCACTCATGCTCCATAATGTGGCATACACTCTAAAAATTACTTGTACATACTATTCCACAATTTGCTTACGTAAGTTATGTAAAGTAGATTTATAATTTGAAGTGTCTAATGGTAAAATTTAATGCTCAATCCTATATGAAAAATGAATCAATTATATTCTACCTAATTACAACAAAAAGGAAAAATAACTTGTGTACGAAGTTTTATGTCTTAAGTACCTATGCAACGTTTGCATAAAAATAAATAAAAATTCTAGTATTTTCTATAAAATTTTTATTTTTTCATCCCATCAGTAGTGAGTAAACATATATGTATTTTATTTTCTAATTTTTCCAAGAAAAATGTTTACTATTGCCCTGACCATTTTTTTTTACAAAAAAATAAGGTTAACTATTCCTGAGTGACATATAAGAAATTTGAAATCGATAACGCCATATTTTTATTGAGGTTTAAATTTACTATAGGGATAGTTGCACCCGGACAACTCCGGATACAGGTCAAGTATAGTATACTGCATGTGACCAGATCATTATAGCCAAAATACAATACTCAACCTGAAAATTCAAGATCTGGATCCGCTAATGACAATTATGCTATAATTAACGTTCGAACTCGAACTGGTCCAGTTTCGAATCAATAAATCCAATCTACGTTTTGGAGACGCAAAATTTTTTTATATACTCATAAGTTTTTTTAACTCTTCCGATCAAGCTCGGTCATCCAGATATTGCATTTATTTATTTATTTATTGATTAAATTATAAAACTATCTAGCAGACTTGTAAAATAATGAAATACTTCGGTAGTATTAATCCTACCATTACCATTACGAGTATAAATTGAAATGTTTTTTTAATTACCATTACCATACCTGCAATGGTTATTATAATCGTAATGGAAGTTCAATTACTTTATTGTAATTAATTAGAAATGAAGCTTTGATTACCATTGCCAATTGCAATGGAAATTGTGATGAAGTAATTGTCATTGCGCAATGATTTTTAAGTTCGAACTGGACAATAGACGTACTTCTGATGCAGTTCTCGGTGCATATATAGTATGTATTTATTTCTTCCACCGTTGAAGCCTTGTAATAATTTGTAATACAAGATTTGTAAGGAAATAATAGTTTTTCTCATGAAGGTCATTGAAATTTATAGAAACTGAATGCTCTTATCACCTAAGGTCTTACTGCAACTCAAATGACACAACACGACAGTCCATTCTTATATCTATCAAATATATATAAGTTTTTTTAAATGACAATTTGAAAATGCCACTAGCTGGCTTACAACCAAGTTTTGTAGGTGGTTACAATAAGCTGACCACCTACTGTATATAAATAAATAATTTTTATCTGGCAAGCAGTGTTTCTTGATACTGTTTAGTAATACTCATTACACTCCAAATTTTACTGAAATTTTGCTCATTGAAGTTATTCCACTTTTAAGTTGAACTCCCCATATTCTAGTATATTGAAGCTGTTTTATGAACCTGAAAACATAAATTTTCAAGGTTAAGTGGTGCGATGGAATTAATTCAGTTATAAATACAATAATTTTACTTTTATTACCTTTCACAAAGAAATTAAATTTGTAGATAGAATCTCAAATAATTCGATGAGGGTGCGAGGTAAATGGCTCATTAAATTTTCCAGTTCTGCGGGTAATCAAACTCCGCTGTTGTGTAACTTTCAAAAGTTTCAACCGAAAATGCAAAACCGATTATTTTCCGTGTCCCACCATCGCTCCCGAGTTGAAAAGTAATTTGATCGGAGCCGCAAAGCACCTTACTCGAAATTATGGAGTGCTCAAACAGCAAATAAACATCTTTTATAGCCTGCGAGGAGGGGCAGCAACAACATCAGCAACAAGAAACAAATTATTCAACATTCGAGCCAATTGTGGATTCTGTGAAACAAGGAGTCGGCCTGGAGCCCGCCGGGATACGCGCCGGTAATTGGGGGGTTCCAGTCCATATCCAGTAGGTGAGCCCGGAGGAGTGTTCGACGGAGGTGCAATCGCCCGAAATCCCGGGCCAAGTGAAAACCAGAACCCCAGAGCCCTAGATCCGGCTGTGTCTGGTAGGCAATAAAAGAAAAGTAAGCCTTTTGCCATCAGCACACCTATAACAATAAAAAACGTCAGGAGCAGTAACAGTCAATGAACCTGAAATGATAGAGGAACCGGGAGCTACAGGAGCAGCATCCGGCGCTCCACAGATTTCCCCGGTAATTCCCATAAAATTCTGTTTAACCTTAACAGCGGAAAACTAGGCCCCATCCCGGCGGAGCCCTCCTTGGGCGCCGGGTTCTGTTTTTAGAATTGGACCGGCATTATCCACGTTAATTTCGGCTGGGGAGCCCTCAGTGTTTAGAGCACTTGTTACGCCCCCAAACGTGGCGAATGTGTGCTGGCAGGACTCTGATTTCGCAGGTGGAAAATTGCTTCAAATAAACTAGATTCAGATAGGCCCTCCCAGGTTTGATAAGATTAGAAGGCTTTCGGGATCGTAAACGCAAACGATAGACTTGGGCTTGTCGAGGAGGGGCCCACCTAGAATTAAGTGCTATGGCTTGAGACAAACACGACACTAACGTCCTTTTCTTTTCGAGCACCATAAATTACACAAATCCATAAATTTTTATTAAATTTGCTTTCGAATCTCATAATGAAGTCTAAAAATTTAAACGTAAATTTTTTTCCAGTTTACTTTTTGTACTGAAACCTAGTCTGTAATGTGTGTTTTTTAACTTTATTTTCTCATTCATACTAACAGTTTTTGACTTTTATTTTTATAATCTAGGTCAGTAGTATAAAACCAAAAAAAAAATCAAATCGGAAGTAATTGCTACAAAAGGTTTTATTATTTTAATGGCTTCATTTGTTACCCAATATGACTATCCTAGGTTTTCCCCCTCGGCGGAGTTGTGGACAAGTGGGGGGGGGGGGGGTAAAATTGTACCCCAAAAGGGGTATTTTTGCGGTTTAACGGTTATATCTCGTAAAGGACTTATAATATCGAAAATTGTTCTTCATAAAAGTTGTTGGGCACTTAATTCTGCATAGAATGAGACCGGGTTCCTACTTTTTGGACTACCCGTTCTCATACTAATGCTCATCAAAATTGGACGTATTTTACATATTTCGCAAATGCAACAACACTGAGAAAAGAGTTTGTTTGCAGCAAACAAATTCATGTTTGAATATGGCGAAATAAATATTTGGTTATTTAAAACAAGTTCCTTTTATCATAATAATAGGCGTAGTTAACTCGACAGCGCTTATAATTGAGATAAATGTGGCTTATTTCCAGTAACCAAATTGGAATAAAAAATCTAATAATAATTTTTCCTATTATGATATTTGTTCAAAAGGAAAAATTCTTGTGGTTTCCTTCAAATAATTTCATAAGAAAGGTATTCAATGAAATATCCGTTGATATTTTATTATTTATTGAATTCATCACACTTCACCTGATAAAATTAATAGCTGAGTGGTGTTGAGAAGTTCGAAAACATCTATAATAACTGGATCAGAAAGATTAAGGACAAATTTGCAAATTTTTTCCCCACGTAAGATGCTGGAAATATCCGATATTTCGTGACAACTAGCGAGAAGCCTTGGCGCTTGTTCGCTTTTCAATAAAACCACTAAAAATGTACAAGCGCTACTAGAATTTAAATTTTTCTCTGTACAGGAAGTGGATACTAAAATAGCGACAAAGTAAATCCAATTATCGTCTCTAGCCTTTAGCTTCTGTGCAGACTAAAGTGACACTTTTCAATTGAAATTTACCCAACTTTTAAAATGAAAATTTTTATAGAAAGAAAAAAAAACCGAGAGGGACAACTAAAAATATTTATCCTCGTGTTTCAGGTGTGCCGAATGCAGCACTGCACTTTTTAAATTGAAGACTTTTTCTGACGTTACATTGGTGACAGTCAATAATTCGATTGTTCGATGCTACAAATTCGCTGATTTTAATTAATTTTTTTTTGCTTTTCAATTAACTATTTTTACTAAATCGACACAAATGGTATGTCGGAAATTTTTTGCTTTCTTATATTAAGGTATGTAAAAGCTGTAAATAGTGATAGGACAAAAATCGATGCAGGGATAGTAAAATGAAAAAAAATAATGCACAACATCCTTCAAAATTACTAATATTAAAGCAATAATTTATGGATATCATTTCATATTATTTTTCAGAATATGTGCCTGTATACAATTATTTATACTAAATTAAGAATTAATTTATCAATTAAATTGAATTGATTCCTAAACCATTTTATTAGCAATGAGAAAACGGAATTATTAATCTGATCAGACTAAAATGTTCAAAACTTAAGAACGGTATTGTGAACTCTAAAAACAGTTACAAATATACCTGTTACTGAAATTTATATTAGTATAAAATGTTTTATAATAATAAAATAATAATCAATCTTCATAGTTTAGCATAAACTACTACTATTTTGACATAGTTAAGAATCATATTTTCATAGGGTTTCTTTCTGTTACGAAGTCCTAAAAATAGATAAATGCTGACCTTTGACGATGTGTATTCATGCGTATTTTACTGTATTTTTAAATTCCTCATAAAAAATGTAATGCTATACCATCTTTGAGCCATAAACCCTTTATAATATATTTATATCTAATTTCCTTTCATCTTTTTATAGCCAATAAAAGCTGTAAGAAAGAAACACCTCAATCTGTATAGACTAAACTAAACCAATATTTTTCGAGCCAATTAAAGGGTGGAGAAAAGGACGAACAAATTCTCACATTTTGCCAATGAATCAAACTCCGATTCAACCACAAGCCCACCCCTGAGTGGGAGCAAAGTCTTGAAGGAAGGCATTAAGGATATGTGTGTAATTCAAATCCTTTGTGATCCGAATGATAAAACATTCCGAGAGTCAGCTCCTATTTGAATAGCTCGACTCCCTGTCTGTTGTCAATTGATAATAAACTAAAGTCGACCGGGAAACTGTCTTCAAGTTAAAGTTCAACGACGGTCTAGTCTAGTCCCCACTTGCCCAAGGCATGGAAAACTTTACCGACAAAGAGAAAGATATTTACGACAAAAACAAAAGATTTATTGAAGACGACTGTAGCAGCTCGGAACATAAATCATAGTCTTATCTGTGAATCTAGTCCCATCACCGAGGGACCAGATAGAGTCATGAAGTGAGTGGCCGCATTACGATGAGAGTGATCTGTTTGCAAGAAACAATTACACGTTCCGCCCCGTGCTTGGGCCCTCCCGGGTCACCGGGTTAGCGAAATACCCCAAAAAGGTTACGACAAAATTCATTCTCCAGGATTCGCCCAAAAGCCCTTTTCCCGCTGCAAAGGGCCTCCAAAGTCTCGTTGATGCTGCCCATAAGCGCAGCCATAATGCGACGTAATGGCGGTGGCTCGTGCGGTCGCCAAGAGTCGCCAAAAGTCGCCGTCTACGTGGAAAAGTAATTGGTCCATTAAGTAATAATTAAACGTCATATAAACATAATAAAGACAAATGAAGGGCTCCGACGTAACGACTCCCTTCGCAGGGCTTCGAGTCCCTTTTCGCTAGCGCGGTGATGCAGACGCGCGCGACGACAGTGCCCCCAGTTGGTTTATGGCCGAATCAAAAGTCCTTTGTCAGCCGGGCCCGGGACTCTTGTTTTATGCAACACTTTATGTGCCCAGTGGACATTTTTTATAGTTAAGTGGTTTGCTTTATGGCCGCAATCTAGAAATACTGGGGAGCAGTTGCGCCCAAGTAATTTGGCGCTTCATCCGCTCAATTTCTGCTTTATTCCATGCGCCCCAGCCCCGGAGCTTATCGCCCCAAAATCGGATAGTGTGGCCACAGCCTAGCCTATGAAACTTCAGCGACAGAGGGATGGCTTAATGATCCCCTTAAATGTTATTACCTTTTTAATCTTGCAAGAATGAGAAATTCACGGCACGCAAAACACGAGTTTTGAGAGCTGTAAATGGTCGCCGGACTGACGAAATTGGCCGCAGAAGGGCCGAATAATTTTAGCGTCTCACTTCGCCTTAGCACTTTTGTCAATTATGCGAGAACGACAAAATTGTTAGAATATCATTAACGCACTTGCAGAAAATTGAGGTATAATGCTTACGCTTTTTATGAAATCTGATATAACCCCACCATGATTAAATGAATCTTTTTCATTTCATCTAAATAATATAAATTCTTCGTTGTGCAAAGTATTTTGGATTTATATTGTTCAGTATAAAATACATCGTCAATGTTAATACGTAAGTTATTTTCATGTTCTGATTACAATTAACACTAAATACACAAATCATCGATCGAGATCGTTAAATAACTCTTGCAAATGCATGCTGGACGTATGCATGCGTTTCGGCAGTCTATTAAAAAAAAAAATCTTTGTTCATTAATTTTTTACGTACTTTTTAAGAATGTCAATTTCCTTAAAAAACCGACTTCAAAACCACTAAGAGCGTACCAAAGAAACACTAGAAGAATATTACAAAAAAACGAGGATTGTATCAAAGGAACACTGAAAGAGTTCTAGAAGAACCTGAGGGGCGCACTGAAAGAACACTTAAGGAGTTCTAAAGCATCACTGAAAAGATTTCTAAAATTCTCGCAGGTATCTCCTGGGTACCTAAATATCTTTCAGGTATCGAAAACTGCAGAATGGAACAAATCTTGCGTTTTCGATACCTTGAAAAAACAGAAAGATAACTCCGTTTGAATAGAATTTGTATTCCTAAAGTTTTCCAAGTACGTATCAAAGTATTTATTTCATGACGGAGGTAAACAGAACCCTCCGAGATACCTAAAACTTCGCCTCGCGAAGTATTATGGACTTTACGCGTTACTGCCCAATTATTAATTTTATTGTCCAATTCAGTTCACGCTTTCAAGAACCCACTAATTATGCTATTCATTACAATTTTTTTCTGCTCATATTTTATTATTTTATCGCCCAATATGTTATTAAACATACAATTTTTATTTTCATAGGAAAGGCGCATTCCGCGACTGATTTTATGGTCTTTCATTAAGTAAGATTCCTGTTCGATAATTCAATTTTTTTTTTCTATTTTGCAATGTTAGTTTATCATCTCCTAACTTACAATGTTTGCATTTTCCATATTTCCTTAACTTTTTCAATTTTTCTAGTAAACCAAGTCTCAAGTTCCAGTAAAAAAAATTCAGAGTTATAATAATTTAGGAATGTGTGGTCAAAATAAGCTATTTACATTCTTGTATCTTTTTATTAATTTCACTTCTAATTTCAGATCCTACGTAAATCTGTCTTTACCTTTGATCAAAAGTATCTAGTTTCTTACTAATAGTAGCCTTATTTTTATTGTGTCAATCAAAAGGTACTATTTTCCTTCCAAGTAAGTACATAACATATTTCTATTGGCTTTGAATAATTTCACATTAAAAATCGGGAGATTTAGAAAAAGTTCATTTCGAAGGAAAAGGTTTGATTTTTGAACGCTTTTGTGTGTGTCAAGTGTTATGAATTTTAAATTTTATTTACTTTCTTATCCTAAGCCTCTACCAATTACAAAAATACTGATCAAAAGGTTGCTATTTACATGGCAATTACAAAATGTCTGATCAAATTTCAATTTTTTATTGTTTATTATTTTATTTATTAATAATAATGAAAACAAAAATTTCTATAGACATTAGTATTGCCTTCATAAATAATGTTTTTGTAAAAAAACCCTAAAAATATAAATAGTGACCACTAAATTTTTTTATCGGTTTTCGAAAATTTTGCTTGTGGTGTAAAAAGCTTCTTTTGAACAGACACTCCTCATTTAATATAAGCCGTAATTAGTTATACCCAAATTTATTTCTACTTACAAATTACTCATCTAGGACACTGAAAGAAAAAGTTTCTAAAATAAAGCAAAACTCTCTTGAATCAATGCATTTTGGGCAATGATTTTCATCCAATTGAAATGGCCCTTGATTCAACCGTTGCTTGTAAACTCTTGCTTCAAGAAATATTTTCTTTATCTAAAAGTTAGTGAGTTGTTGAAACTAACGAAATACTCTAAAAAAACCGAAATTTTCAAAAGCCTTTCTTGATTTTAAAAGAAATTTTCTTAAACTGAGTGGAAACTTTTACAAACAACCGAAATAGTGTGTTAATATAAGGAATTATTAAGTTCTTGTTTGAAGATCAATTTCCTTGATTTTATCGCTACTATGGATCTTTTAATGAGAGAAGTTTATTTAAAATTGAGACACTTTTCCTTCTTTTAAGAAAAAATGGCTTGTTTCAAGAAATATCGAATTTTTATGCAAGTGAGGAACTACTATTCTTGATTTCAGCAAATTATTTCTCTCAGTGGAATAAAATTTCAGTATTTGTTTGACTTTTATTTTTTTAACTCACACGACCACAGATTTTTTTTACTTTATTTGCTCTCCTTAACTTCAATTAATTAAATGAAAAAAATGTCAGTTCATCTACCTCGACAACTCCCACAGATTCATCCCCTCTGTTGGCTGCTTAATTAAGTACTAAACAAACTTTTCACATGTGCCATGTTTGAAGGTTTTCAGCTCCATGTCGGAGTGTATGTCGCTTTGTAATCGCATTGAGCCCGGAAATTAATTAAGGCAATATCTTTGCGGAAACGAAAGTCTAACAACTTCGTCAACAGCCACTGACTGGACTGCACCGCAGCGGTGAATGATGGCAGTTAGAATGGAGCGGATGAATGGAGTTGGACTGGCCAACCAACTCACCATCGAGAAACTCCAACTCCAACTCCAACGCCAACAAAGGCAAGGTGGACGAAAGGTGGAGAATGATTGACCACACTCATCAGCTCGGAATTATGTTTCCGTAGGTCGGTCCAAACTTTATTTACCAACTTAATACAGCGCAATTCGACTTATCGCCCTGCACTCTACAGGGTGCATCTTTCGTCCTTTATCCGGAGATTGCACAAACTGTTTCCACCGCTCCATTCGTTCCAATCAGCACTGCGGCCGGAACATATCCAACCCACACTTTCTTGTTCAAAGGTTTGTAAGCATAACGACTTGATAGACTTTCAAGTACGTAAACAGTGTGGGAGTTGGAGTTGACCGGAGTTTGAGGAAGGGGCAAAGACACATCCGTCCCCGACTTTTCCTTTTACTGGGCTCTGAAGGAGCCGACCCAGTTGTCCAACTACAGGGTGAATTCAATTAAGTCGGGTGCGCGCTCCTCAATTGCCATCTTATGAATATAAATCACAGTCCTGCCGCTTTCTCGAGCTTCACATGATTGACTTTTCGTTATTTCATGTAAATTGAACAGTACAACCTTACTTGGGTTGGCCATCAATTGAATAGGTACTCTTATTGGTGCTCCTAACAAATTCATGATGTTCTGCCCAAATTAATTGAATTTCCATATTCGCCTTGTATTTGTAAGGTGTCCTTGACTTAAGCCTTTGAAGAACTAGAAGTTATAATTTAATAGTGTAGTGACACCTGAGGATTCTCAAGTCTAAAAATTAGTACCTACTTTACAATTTTTTTCATTTTCAGTCATATATTAAATTCATCATTAATAGCTTGAAAATTAATTTACTTAATTATATTTTTACTTCAATTGTTTGTTAATATATTACAATATTAGTCAAATATAGGAATAAACTTATATTTAAAAACTTCTTCAAAACATTCTTAAATAGGTAGATTTATGGATTTTCAAATTTGTTAATTTCATAATTACCTAATAGTCTTAATTTAACATTCAGGCAAGCAATTGAATTGACAAAATATTTATTAAAATCATATCCGAAAATGTTAAAGCAGTTTATCCAAATGTTACTTTAATGTTTTATTGAATTGTTCATAAGCCATCGACCACTTTAAAATGAAATAATCTTCAAAACTCAGTAAAATTATTCTTTATGAAGCCTACAATTTTAAAAACTTTTCAATTCATTTTGAAGATTTCCTATAAGGAATGTATTTTTCTAAGAATTTATGAGTTGGGGTAATTTCTTAAATTAGCATTTTATCAGTTCAAATTTACTTTGAACTTTTAGGTTTTCATCCTGAAAATGTTTTAAGTTTATTTGCTATATATAAAGACAATACATATATTGAACAAGCCTTCATAATGCAACTCCAACAAAAAACTGTTATTAATTTATTAATTTAACATCTAACTTAGGCAGATGTCCTTACGTAATTTTTTATTTTCTGTTAACGTTCTATTTCTACAAAAACAAATCACTAACAACATATTAATCTGACATGGACAAGTGTCCTCACCTATTTTGTAAAGACTTTATGTTTGCATAATATTGATTATTAATAATCCTTTTTCCTGCAACTTGGATATTTTTGTTTTATTGTAGCGGAAATATCTAAATGAATATGACACTCTCTTCTATTGCAAATTTACAATCATACATTATGATTATGAACATGTTTTACTGCAATTATTGTTGCCCTTTTGACTATTCATATAGAATTTAATGAAAATTCGTTTTCAAAATTGTTTACTCTTTTATTCAAAAAATTGCTTTTATAAACAAAACTATCTTCAAGGTTCATGTTCTTGAACCTGTCCGAATCGAATTGAAAGGAACTTATAAAAGCCCTTCTTAAATAAACATCTTAACATTCTCACATATTCGTGAAAAGATTGGATTTTTCTATTGAATTGATATTAAATGTAAATGAAATTCATTTGTTATAATTTTTGGAATTTTGTTGTGGAATACTTATTTAAAAAGGACTTTATGTCTCTTCCTCCTCCTTTCAATTTGATCCGGACGGATTCAAGAACATGGCTAATGATAATTACAATAAAATTGATAAGATGTGTAATTTTTCTGTCATTTTATACTTAATTTCATTTCCCAAGAAGACGGTGCATACATTATCTAGGGTTGACTAAGTACAGTATCAGTATGTAACGGTTAAAGATAGATAAAGTCTTTTATACATTACCTAGAACCTAAACGAACCCGATATTGTATATAGAACGAGTAAATAATTCCTGAATTTTAAGTTTATTTTGAAAATCTCAAATGATATACTTCCCTACATTTATCCAAACTGGACTAACTTTTGCTTAGTACCCATTTTCTTTCTTTTGAAAAAAAGGAACCTGAAACTTAGGCACACTGAGATATGTACTTTGATATAACGCAATTTAGAATTTTCTAACAGAAGTTGCAGGCGTCGAAATGGCAACATTCGTCCTTCACCAGTGCGGCACTATGCACGGGCCTTAAAATCAACTTGCAAATGGAGGTGCGAACATATTTTCTGTTAGAGGTTCATATCTATAAAATTTGCATTTTTATGGGCCGGTCTTTTACGGCCTCCGAGTGTGACCCAAGCTGGGAGTGTCATAAAACACGAGAGTATAAAGAAAGTTGTACTTCTTCGGCGGAATATGTAGAGAGAGGTGTTATCGCACCCGCAGGTTTATAAGTCAGGACTTCCCCGGGAAGGGCAACACGTCCTGGGCATCCCCGGGTTTCGGCCCTAAGTTTTCAACTCAAGTGTTTCGCCCCCGCCCGTTTATGTCTTTTTCATTTCTTTTGTCTTTTCCCAGGGCCATTCGTTGCGGAATCCTTTAAATTTCCAACCGTGGATGGCAGGCCCGGGTCCATGGGTCCCTCCCGGGGCACCAGCCCCAATTCAAAACACTTCATAGAGCCGAAACAGAGTCCTGTTTTGTGTTATTTGCCGAGTCCCGGCTCCTGATTTATGCCCCCATCCTGGTTAGTGAAATTTTATTGCCTTTCTGGATTTTATTGCACTGAGGCCTCCTTTGCGGACGATTGGTTTTTCCCTCCTGCTTTTGGGGGCATCCACCCGGAAAAATGTGACTTCGCCCCTATTTCCCTTATTTTCCCACACAGAAGTAATTACATCTGCCACGGCGACACTTAACCATGTTTACGCCGCGGCCCACCCCACTTCTGGCACCATCTCCTTGAAAGTTTCATGTATGATTTATGTTTTATGCAAAAAAGGGTTAGCGGAATCGAAGAGCCCTTATCGTTGCACATCTGCAAGCGCAAAGGACCACAACGCGCCAGAAGAAGTTCGAAACTCGATTTGAGTTTTTGCCGGAACACGTTGCCGGCATCTCTCCCGGGATAATACCGGGAATCGCCGATGTATTGTGGACTTTAAACTTTTTTGCCATTTTTCCAGACCGATGCCCGACCTGAAGAGAAATGGCCAATTCACAAATCGACTTTTTCGTGCCCCTGTGCATGGAAAAGTGGAATAGAAAATGAAAACACTGGTCACAGTGCCGGGGCGCATTTGATAAACGACCGAAAAGGCCCCAAAGTTCAAGAACTGAAGGGTTTTCGCCGGACACGGAGACCCGCTAAGGGGGAAAAATAAACGAACACACCCCACGGACGTGGACTTGGTCCATGGCAGCTTCCAGAGATTCCCAGAGCCGGGACGACCGGGAAGATCTGGCGGAGTATCAGCTGCGAATTTATTGCATGAAAAATTTATATTTGTCGTGTCTTCTGTTTTCCCTCGATTTGTCATAGACTCTGCCACTGCCCGGTGATTGCTTATTTCTGCTCCATCAGGCGATCGCAGAAAATTTTTAAGGGAATCGCAGAAGTGGGTTATCTTCAGCTATAAAATGGAACTCCAATGGACCAAGATTTTCTGGATGCGGGACAAATTGTCATCAGGAGCCATTGAGTTCCGTCTTCCGCAACGGCTGGTGCACAAGGTCGACCGGGATGATCTTTAATCGCATTTGTGTGGGTGAGCTCGTGACGACAGAGATGATTTATCTTATGACGTCAAAACAGGGCAATTGCTTCAATCGCAGCAGTGCCCCAGTCTTGGAGGCCCCCGAACGAGGAACACTGAGAGAAAAAATTAGTTGAAATTAACTAATTTTTAAAAATTTTTTGGCAAATTCTCAGCTTACTGCGCAATAATCAAAAATGACACTAATTTTAATTAATTTTAACTATCGAACTAGAACATAATCAAAATTATTAACTAATAGTTTTTATTATGAAATAGTAGATTTGTACTTATTTATTGTTTCTGATTATTTCTCCATGCTTCCACAATTTTTTGGTGAACATTATAGAAAAACTTTAAACTCAAAAGGTTTCACCATACTCCTTTAAAAAATTCTACACTTGTGCAGAAAATCAGAAAAATTTTAATTTAATTTTTTTAGCACAAATGCATGCTCGTCACCGTTGAAAGTCGAAAGAGATATTTACCTTTAATTCGTTAACTTCAAAGATTCTTGACAAAAATTTTAGAATTAATAACTATATAAGGTATTTTTGCAATTCGCAACAAAATTTTGTTGGAATATGAAAAAAATCTTGGGGCAGAATGTCAAGTTGCAAAATTTCAAAGTTACATATCTTTGGAAGTACAAGTGGCGAACAAATGTTGTTTGCATATTTGTCACTTTTGACTCCAAATGAACATACCTACAAAATAATCAAATTAACATACTTTTATTTTATTGTATCGTTTTTACATTATAATAAATGCCTGATGAAATTGTATAAATAAAGAAATAAATAAAATTAACAAATGCCATTTATACTTAAACAAGCTCATCATTTCAGATAGTGCCCGCTTTATACCTAAGCCTTTATGAAGTATGAAACATATGTATGTACATATCTTAGTTAGCGTTTTGTCCAATTATGATTATAATTAAAAGCAAAAGACACTAAAGTAGTACCTAGCCGTATCAAAATTTCTAGTTTTCAGTACTAATAGAATGTTAGAGGTACTCAAAGATTACCATCCGAATTCGCTGGTTTCCCTACAAAGTTCGCTAAAGTTAAAAATGTTTAACAAACAAGAGTGTAGGGATAAAAGGCCTCTAAAGAAATTTTAGTCAAATGAATTTTCGCAATGAAGGGAAACCGACGGTGGCATCGGGAAATATGACGACGATATTTTATTCAATAGAACCTGGAAGGCGCCCATAGACGAACAATTTGAGCGAATCTGGCGGAAGGCAGGGTTTTCTCAGACCCAGAATGAATCTGATGAGCACTTTGTTCAGTACATAGTTTGTTTGTTGAATGATGAAGGAAATTACGGAAATTCACCTGAGCGGGAGAAATGCTTGCCGCGATTTTACGGCCATTGTCTGTTGCTGATGTTCATAATTCCTTATCTTGCAGAATGTGATGATGCTCTGCGCTTAGTTAGTGCGGAAGATTTATGCTGTTTGCGTTTTAATGGCGGCAAAAGCATTTGTAGAGGATTTTATAGTTGATATGAAACTAGACCCAAAAGATGATTAAAGCTAGAACAAAAGATTCATTTCACAATCCTACTATTGTTTACGATACTTCTAAAATCGTAAAACCAATTCATAAGATAACTGTTCACTTGAATAATAACAAAACCTGCACATTTGTTATGCAATATATAGACATTAAAATTAAAATTATCACTCTTAATTTAAAAGGCTAACAAAACTGCAAACAATTTTTAAAAATTCTCTACTTCTATCATAGGATAATGTCGAAATTCACACGTGTAGTTTGGCCTAGTACCAAAAATTTGTGGTTGAGTCAAACTTAGTACTATTATAGTACAGAAAGCATTATTAAGTCCTAATGCGGTCCTAATAAGACCAGATCATACATATATGTAATTGTAATTATATTTACTTTTTTTTTATTATTAATAAATGCGTAATAAGTTACCGTACCTATTAGGATTTTTAGAAAATTTACATATCAGGACAGGCTTTAAATTATATAATGACTTCAAAGCTGTAAACTTTAAGGGATTCCTTAAAATTACCCAAATGAGGGCTACCTATTGAGATCAAATTAAGTAAAATATGGTAGAATTCTGTAGGTAACAGACAAAAGTAAATTATTTATTCATTCGATTATTAAACTTTAAATCACAAAATATGTTGTTATAAAACACAGCTTTTTTTTCAAATGAACATGTGGTACCTATACAAAAAAGTAAATATCAATAGCTCAAAATGCAAAATCGGATATAAATTATT
Source organism: Machimus rusticus (assembly GCA_951509405.1). Taxonomy (NCBI): domain Eukaryota; kingdom Metazoa; phylum Arthropoda; class Insecta; order Diptera; family Asilidae; genus Machimus; species Machimus rusticus. The sequence goes on from OX608051.1 coordinate 7,570,936, forward strand.
AACTGATAAGGCATAAGTTTTATAAAAAAAAAATATAAATAATGATGATAATGATGATTTAATGTGAACTTCGAAAACTTTTTAGAATGCATATATGTATGTATGTATAAAAAACTTTCTTTGCAAATTTTATTTGGAAAACTTAAAATAATGCCACTATTGCACTAATCTACATACATATCTATAAATTATATTTTAGACGCTCGTTCTCCAGTCTGCCTTTTAAGAAACTTCAAGAATTATATGAATTTACTTCAAATTCAAAATGACCCTACATGTTTTATATGGAAAATTTTTTGAAGACATTTTGTTCCTTTTACTTAACTTTTGCAATTACAGAACAATAATTGTCTTATTGCCAGTCAGGGTTTTCTAATACAGATTTTTCTACCATTATTTTACCTGAACATGTTGTACTTTTTGGGAAAGTAATAAGATGGACATTCCACAAATAGAATAAATAAGTGCAATAATTGTTTGAATTTGCGCGAAAATGCGATAAAAAGGTGAATGTTAGGAAAAAAAATTGTCGAACCTTTCAATCCACTCATTTTGGCATACCCATCAAGAAACATCCTGTATATGTATAGTAGGTCTAAGTTATTGATAAAAATTAGTAAAATTTATTTATTTATTTATTATAAAGCAACAGGTATAAAACCATCTGACATTACAATTGAAATAGAAAAGCACAAATTTAACAAACTAACTATTGCTGATTACAACGATTTAAAAGTGCGTGCCTAATTGTATCTTTAGATAAGTTAAAGTCAATTATAGAAAACCAATCATTATAACTCCTAGCAATGACAGGAAGCGGTTCATGAAATCCATACTGCGTTCTATGATAGTCAAAATAAATAAAGCTGTGAGCCCTTGTCATACGAGGACGAGCATTCAAGTTAATACGACCCAAAAGTGAAGTGGAGTCTATATTGGCAGACACAAGATCTCCCCTCTTAGATTTTCTTTAGATTTGAAAATTCTCAGTTTGAACTGCAGAATTTAAATTCAAATATGCTACCGGCACGAAAATGGCCCGGGATTTTTTTTCTATACAACACCTGCAGGACTTATTACGAATGCTCTATCTAAAACTAACTAGATAATTTGTTTAACTCCAAATTCATTAAGGTATTAAAATAGTTAAGTATCTCTCTTCTTCAACTTTCTTTTCTGTTACTATTTTTGATCAACTTGCCTGGATTTTGTTGCAACTTCCTGTTTCCAGTAACGTCAGTCCCAAACGCGTTTAAAAAGCGTTTAAGTAGGAAAAACATGTACTCAAGTGGCAAAGTGGTGGAGATTTATAAAATTCCAAGTAAAATTTCTCTGTCTTTCGACGGAGGTGGAATGGAATAGACCCGTAGAGCCGGAGAAGCCGAGAGCCAGTACCAGGGAACATCATTCATCTTAATCCGGCTGATTGTCTCCAGTAGCGCAGACTAAAGAATATCATCCGCCAGAACTAATCTGCCTGACATTGAGTGGAGTTAGTGCTCCGAAAAGTTTAGCTCCAGTCCTCGTATCTGGGGAGCTCCGAACAGGACGAAAGTTACGTGCGGGAGTTTCTGCTCGCAATAGAAATAGCGATTTCGGATGACAGGGGAATTTCTCTCCCGACAGTGGAACACCCTCGAACATATGAATACACTTCCTTTTAATTGGAGTGGGACACAATGTCAAATGGTCCTCAGTGCAGCGAAATTATTTTGCTAGATCCACCTCCGGTTATTATGGACGAGTTATGAAATATCTTCTAGGGAACCAGGATATAAAAACTTTCTGATATATGGCTCGGTGGCGGGATATAAAACTACGGAACTTCGAGAATATACTTGAGACGAAAAAGAAACCAACCCCCAGAAAGAAAATCTTCTGTTCTGTTTCGGATGATAAATGGATTGGCTATATTGCAGGGAACTCCTTTTTGGTGGGTTTTGTTTCAAACGTAATCCAGTTCATAATTCTACGGAAATCCTCGGGGCGAAAGGTTATAAGTTAATGGGGGAGCAGTCTAATGCCTCCTGCTTTTCTGCCTTGAGTAACGTCTTCAAATTTATGACCGTTGAATTTTGGAAAAGATCAATAAAAGATGCTCCTGGCTGCGGACGGCTGAAAAGAAATTTAAAGTGGAACACACCGCGACCTCTCGCGGAAACTGGGGAAAATACATATTTTTTTCCCCGGAGCATTAAGCAACCTTTCCCGGAAATTATTGAAAACTTCCTCATTCGCGGCGCAGTGTAGCTACAAAAAGGCTGATTATTCCGCACCCGAACAGCACTCGACAAAGGCTTTGTAACAGAATAAACTTTCCGCGATTCCTGCAGGAACTACCTACAATAGAATGTACAGGAACAATTATTTAAAGTTCTTTTCAGCGAACTCTCCCCCGAAGGCTTTTAGCGCTGAAAAGAGCTGAACCTGAACCCACCCCCGCAACCTATCGATGCATATTTGAGTAGAATCTTTATAACGAGCCAACAAAATCTTTTTTGCGCTCAGCCGCGGTTCCAATTTTCCGCCTGGCTTTTTTCAGGAATTTTGTTTGCATGTATGGTGTGAGTCCTCCTGGTGAACCCGAAAGTTGATCGTTGTACTTTTACTCCTTTTCCAATTTTAGAAACCCTTTTCGAAACCCATGCCCCACATAATGGCGATGGTGCAGGCCGCAAAAATTCGAAACTTTTGTTCTGTTTTAATTCGAAAGTTATTCAAATAGTCACTGAAAAATTAATCGAATCGTTTGCAACATCGTCCCCTGAGAAGTGTTTTTTCTTCTTTTTTTTTGTAACTCTTGCACTCCATAGAGACATTGCCAAACTGCCACCATCAAAAGTAATTTCAGGTGAAGTCAGAGTTTTAAGTGAGTGACCAGACACGTCCTGGATAAACTTTCTCCTCGAGGGATATAGGTACCGTGAAGTTAGCTTCCGACAAGCTGTTCTGATTTTAGGACAAAATAAAAATTACAGAACTACATATGCACATCTGGTTATTTATTGTAGTTTGGTACATATAATTCGTTTCATCCCAACTTATACAAAAACATAAAAGATTTTATGGATCTAGATATTTATTAATATCTAATATTGTCTCCAAAATTTCTATTAAGTTTCATGATAATTCTATATGATTCAAATAAACATCTATTGTTTAGAGAACAAGGAAAAAGTTTCTCACTTTTGACCTAACTTAGTACCAAACAGAGCGCAGATATTTGAATTTTCATAGATAACCAGATGAATTAATTTGTATTATAATAATATAATATAATTTTATTTAACTTTACTTCAATTTTACTTTTCTAATGATTTAATGAAGTACATAGATATGTATTGTATATGGATCATAATGCCGTCACCCTTTTCTTTATTCTTCTTAAGTTTTTGTATAGATACTTATTTTCGTAATTATATTATATTTTTATTTATCAAATGTGCATGGATTATTAAATATATTTGTAGGCAAATAAATAAATAAATAAATTACGCAATGCATATTGAATTTTTAAACTAGCCATTTCTACAATTCAATAGTATCGAAACGTTCGATAGTACTATATACATATATACTATCGATAGTATCGAAACGTTCAATAGTATCAAACCGTTCGATAATATCAAACCGTTCGATACTTTAGAAACTTTCGATACTATCGGTACACACCCGAAATGTTTTTAAGATTCTTCCCTAAAGTTTCTTATGAATAAAAATGAATGAATGAATGAATAATATTAGCTGTGTTTTTCACAACAGCTCCAGGTTTACTAGGAAATTTTGCATTGAATTAAAATTTATGAATAGAATAGTTGCCCATATCGAACTTTTTTTATTTCGTGAAAATAAATACGATATCCTGCGAACACTTAATTCAAGTCCTGGTTCAAGATTTGTTTGAATTGAATGAGCAAGTATCATGGCAATTGGATGCGTTTTTCGTAAAACTTAAAATCTTTATATATTTAACTGTTTTGTTTTAGTTCAATTCAATGCTAAATTTCCCTAAAAAACTTAGAACCGGATCCGTTGTGAACAAAACACAGCTATTATTATTTAATATCTTCAGATGCAACCCAAAATTTAAATGCTCATATTCTAAGAAAGCATTGCATTGCATTATAATTTATTATTTTGTACTACAGAAAAATGGTCGTAGCATAATTTAACAAACCTCTTTAATATGAAGAAAACACTTCTTTTTCTTAATGTGTTCGATATAATTATGTTTGTTTTTCTAGAATGGTAAGAGTAATTGGAGTGTGCAAAAGACATGAATTCGAGTGTCGTCATGCCCGTCCATTCCATTCATTTACCGTGAACTAACGTCCATACAAATCAATCAATCACTCCGACGTAATCGATATCTTTAGTCCTTGAAGCGTCGAGTTGCCGGTCGTCTAATCTAATCTACCTGTGTTCTCGCCACAGTCGGTTTTTCCAGAAACAGGACGGCTTATAGTAGAAAAAAAAATAGAACATTGATGATCCCGGAGAGTGGCAACTGCCGAATCCTCGAATCCTATAAGTGCTCGATGGGATTGGCGCCTTAATTGCAGCGCATTCAGGAGCAATCGAGTCGCAGATTAGATTCGCAGCCTATTCAGGGAAATCGCTGGTAATTCCCTTAATGTCGCCAGAAACGATTCCTTTCGATATTTACATCCGAAGCGCGCCACCGGAACAGTCCAGGATTTATTAGGCCGGTGGCCTACTTTCCCGTCTTGGGGGACTCCGCCCCCGGGGGCCCCGCCAGTCCGCACCGTCAGCACGGGCCGGGAGCCTTGCATTAGACGTCATTTGTTATCCCGTCCTAATGACATGTTCCAGCGAGTGATTCTTTGAACGAAGGAACAGCGCCAGATGTGGCCGTCCGTCCAATAAATTCCTCCGGGAGGCGACAGGACCTGCTCCCAATTTATTTGATCAACTAATGGATTTGATAATAGGATGGTTATTAATTTGACTAGGCCACAGACAGGGCATCCTCGGGCAGGATGTGCAGACACGTACTAATATCTGAAATAAATTTTCCCAGATCCCCGGTATTTGTCGTGCCATTCCCGCCCATCCTGGACGACTTCGGATCATTTAATTCTGTTGTCTGCTCCTGGAAATTGTTTGGTAAATACCGAAATGCTCCTTGCCTTCGGGCTGGTGGCCGATGTTTCTGTGTGACCATCGGTCGAATGCCTTCTTTGGCTCAGCGCCTTTTCCAGAAAATCTCTTTCAAAACACAACCCTGTCTTGTTTCCTTCGGGGTCCTTTTAGCCTTTAGCTGACCTGTGTCAAGGTGACTGCGGTTGCAGCGACGTCATTTTGTCGGGAAGGGAATGGCCTGGAGCTAAGGCGTAAACGTTATTTAGTAATTAGACTTGTAGAACAATTCACGAGAACTCCGCAATCTTCTTGAAAGAACAACCTTTTTTCCCAGTTACTTATCTCCCAGTATCTTTGGAATGTTACTGTATAGTAGAATTTTAATAATCCAATAGAATTAGACAGGGAGTGAAAGAGGAAAAAAAGTGATCGTCACCGTTTGCGTTTTGCGGATAAATTTTAAAAGATAGCCCATGCGATTTCCACTAAACTTGGTATTTGGGTGTTTTTGGGGCCGCTGATTTCAACGCGACTATTAGAATTTACAAATTCAAAATGGCAGTCTGTCAAATTTTAAAGTGTATGCGATTTGCGCCAACCTTGATACTTGAGGGTCTTCGGGGTCGCTGATTCAACTGTCAGAATTTATGAACTCACGATGGCGACCTATCAATTTTTAAAGTTCATGCGATTTACATCAAACTTGGTACTTAGGGGTTTTCGGTGCCAGAGAATAATTTTAAAAGGTAGCCTCCCATGAACTTCATCTTTGGACCCAATTCCCAATATTTTCCGAATAGAATTTTAAATATGTAATGTAACCAAATTTGTATTTGAGTTTTGCTTTAGGCTTTAGCTATTGAAAAATTGATTGAATCTATATTCACATAATTAAGTTCGGTTTCACAGTAATTGTCCAGCGATTATTTGTTTTACTAACCAATTAAATTTGCAATATTATGTAAATTTCAACTTAAAATTCAGTAGATTAAAATATTGATTAATTATGTAGAAAATCCTTACCATCCCAAGTAATGTATGCAGAACTCTAAAATATTCTCCAAAAAATTATATTATTATTATTATTATTATATTATTAATAAAAATTACCGAGTATTATAATGAAATATAAACCCGAACCCTAACTTTTCAAAATGTTTTTCAAATACACGGCTCCGCCAGTATTATATTACTGAATGAGAGTTTGAAAACTTTTCCACGAAATTATGGTATAAATAAAACAGACTGGTCCCTCTTGGAAAAATTGCAACTATCAGTCCCAGAGGAAATTATCTGAGAACGCTCCAGAGAAAACTTTCTCGGACTGGAGACAAATTAGCTGACCAGCCAGCAAATGCGATTTCAAACGATTCCTGGAAAAACATCCTCATGTGGCTCCCGACAATATCCTCCCCCGGGAATTATTGCCCAAATCGGAATGAAACTAAAAGGAGGAATTATGTGCTTTTTTTTCTCGAGGTTAACATTAGAAGATGCCCCAGGAGATAGTCTGCAGAAATGACATAGGGCAGGAAGTTCGACGTAAATGACCCGGGCCCGGGGAGCATTGACTACAAGCAGGACAGTAAATGCAATCATGCTGCCAATAGAGTTGCGATATCATCTCGGTGGACGACCATTAGCTGATTTTTAGTTGATACCACAAGTCCCTTTTTCGACACTGGGCGACCTTATAAAATAGCTATTAGCAATTTTAGCAGATCAAGTTGACATTAAGGAACTCCATTTGAGGGCAGAATGACTGCTTATTTCTGAGCACGTCGCCGAAAAATTCTTTGCCAAAAGCAATAAAATGATGCCATAACTCAATAACCGGCGTATGACAAACATCAAGCACGTCTCTTTCAATAATTCATCACATATCTATTTCTGCTGTAAGTGAGCTGTCGTGGGGCACACTTTATGAAACATCATGAATTTGTGAGCATTCGCATTATTGAAAGAATGCTACATAACAATAAGTTAACCTTTTAGTCACTGGGCAAAATTTACGAGTATTTTACGATTTTTGAATTTAAACAAGTCCTGAATGAATGTACATTTTTTCTACACCATTGAGAAATTTAAAGCTCGTTTGTCATTTAATCATAATTGTACAATGATTTTGATCTTATCCAAAAATTTACATAAATACGCACAAATTTCTTTTCAAGCAAACCAATGCTTCGGAATTTGGAGTTTTTTGAATACTGACCGTCACAGTTTATTACATCTTAGTATTAAATTCAAGATTTTAACTTTTAGAAGTTACTTAAAAATAATAAATTTTTACAGAAAACCTTTCATGAAAAAGGCGTAGTCGTAAATATCTTGACTGATTTCAACAAGATTTTTTAGAGAACAAGTTAATTTTGCTATTTTCACGGCTAAAACGCGCAAAAAACAAATCGTTCGTAGCGAAAAAAGTTAAATTGTACCGCGCCTATCGTAAAAAATTCCTTTATATCATCATGATTCCGCTTAAAGTCCTTATATAGGTGTTGTATATCCTGCGTGAATTTATTTGAAAAAATTAAAACCTTTGCGGTATTTGTGCCTGCATCAAATGTGCAGAACAAAATTAACAAGTTCTGTCGCACAGTGTATCATGAAGACTTGACCTAAGTAGTAACCCCACTTTAAAATTTCGACGATTTAAAATGAAAATAAAAATATTTTTTAAATTGTATAATTTGTAACAAAGATGGACAAACATTATTTAAAACTATTCCAAAGTATAAGTCGATAGGATTAGTAGTTGCTATAAGCAGCTGTGAAAGACAGACAGACAGACAGACAGTGGAATGAAGTCGTACCAAAAGGGTCCAATTTTACTACTTTAGAACACACACAATTTTTTTCCAACTAGAATGCAACTAGAGTTGGCTTCTTGGATTTCCAGAGTAATTTAGTGAAAATAAAGATACTATAATAGAAACCGATTGACATATTTTAACTAGAATTCTACCTATTAGGTATAAATATACTAGAATTACAGATATAAGCGATAGAATTCTATTGTTTTTGTTTTAACTACAATTCACTGGAATTGGATTTAATTCACTAGAATTCTATTATTTCTCTCCTGTAACTAGATTTATATCTATGTACATAAATTCATTGGATTTCTAAATATAACCGCCAAACTTCACTGTATTTCCGAATTTCATACAACAAATACAAATTTGTTTAAGAAAATATTTTTAACGGTCAATTATAATGAAATGATAGGCAACATCGAAAATTTTAATGTATTATTCCTTTAATTTTCTAAAAACTTACTAAAAGTACAACAGAACGCACTCCATTCCTATCTATGTATGTATATGAAAATCAGATGAGAAATGACAAGTTTTATACCAAAAGCTGCTTATTACTTATTTCGAATCAAAGAACGACATTTCAATGAATTTGCAACAGAAGAGCAGTTCAGTAGTGCACTAGAATTTTTCGCTACATCTAGCGAAAATTTTGTTTTCTCTAAGTTTCAATGAAGTTTTAAAAGAAACTTATTTCAGTACAGTACTGAACAGTACTAAAAACTAAAAACTCGATCGAAAAACAAGATCCAATCGAGTAACATTTCTCTAGAAATAAAATTTACGGAACTCTATAATATAAACTAGAAATATCGAATTTATTTAAGATCTCGATAATACTTTTTTGCTATATATACATATTCGTCGAAAATGTATTGAAATTAATCATTTAAAGAGAAATGAAAAATTTCACATGAGGTGCTTAAAAAGGCTAAAGTGCCGGAAAACGACACATTAACACTCATCGCAGAAATTCGTTTTTAAGAGCATTATCTGTGAAAAGCATAAAATTCAGTTTGGAGAGCTGCGGTTTCGTTTAAACGACTCATTTTCGTGAATCTCGAGGGAATTCTGCAATTAATTGAATTCCTCGACGGAATGGCAACCAACGGGGACTCATTAACCGAACTTGGAGCCAACCTCTGGAGCATCCCCCAGAACATGGTACTTATCCTGTCGTTAGAAGTATTTCCGCCAGCACCCCCGCGACCCCAAAACCCACACAAACGCTGAAATGTTTCGAAGGGCGCAATAAGTATTTATGTAAATCGGGCGGAAATAGCTCCCCCAGCTGCAGCCCAAAGTGCTGAAATTCCGAGCTGTTCGCTGCGATAGTTTAAAAGTCAATTTCAGCCCAGCCGACACATATAGTTTCGCCTCGTGCTGAATATGAAAGGCTCCGGACTCCGGACCCCCGGCGAGAAGGGCTGAATTTGAAACTTTTTAGCGAAACTCCCGAGGAGCCCTTTTCGCGAAACTCTGCACAGCAGTCGCGGCAAGAATGCGTGGATCAGCAGAGCTGCAGTCGCCGGCCCTGAAATTTGCAAAGTTTTCGCTCGGCTTCTGAATTTTAACGAGTTAATAGGAAGCAATGAAATTTTATTCGCCTGCCAAAACTACGCCCGGAATCAGTTGGAAGTAGGAAGCAATTAAGGAGCGTCGGAGATGTAATCGGTTCGAGTGTGGAAAACCCGTGAAGACGTCCGCCCTTCGCAGGCCGATGTGACCTCAGCTTAATGTGCTCCTTGTCCTCTACTATATGCGTGAAAAGTTGGGAACTCCTGGAGAAAGCCCCCCCGAACGTTTCATTTCATTCACAGATTTCATACATAATCCGAAGAAAACTCCCTTTGAATTGCCCCCGGAATTAATGCGCGTTTCATGAAAGGCAAACTCGATCCACTCCTGGAAAGTTTTAATCTTAGATGTGGCCCATTGAAATAAGTTTAATTCAGGGACTCTCTCGGCGCTGTCCGAACGGCGAATAGCGCACCTATTCCCGGCCATCCCACGGGAAGAAAGGCGTCTGGTGAAATGCTGCCTCAGAACGAACGACAGTTTTGTTGAAAAAGTTTTCTCGTCCCGAATGTACCAAACCGAGTGGAAATGAAGGGATCATAAAATTTTATCTAATCTCGAGTCCTCTGCAGCGAGACAACATTTTGATGCCCTGCTGCAGATGATATCGGACGAAATTAAATTCACCCAGCATCCAGGGAGGACCAGAACTCAGGAGTGCTCCTCATCTTCGCCAAATGCCACGGCAGCATCGCTGTCTTATGCCTGTGATGAGCGGATTATTGATGAGCCTCCGGGCTATAAACTGGGAATTTACGACCAACGATAACGATATCAAGGATACGCTGGCCGGCAGGCTCCATTTCACCATAACCTGCACTTTCGACTAATCAAAGCTCATCACTGTTTTGACTGCGTAATTAACCTTAATAATAATAGACTATACACAATTAATTACTTAAGTTAAGTTCAAACACTTACTTTTAAAAACCTCAAATGTTCTATAATTTTCTCACTACATACATATGTATATCTGTATAAAACTCAGTAAACGCCCAAGAATTTTAAGACTTACCCATGTAAACACATATGTATGTACCACGTTAGGTTTTTAAGGTAGTCTACAATACCTATATAAGGTACATAACCTTATTATAGTGCAAAAAAAATAAATAAATTAATTAATTAATAAAAATGTATAAGCTCAAAACGATCCCGCAACACGCCAGAATTAAAGAAGCACTCGATATACGCCTTAATTAGGACTGTAGCATTTTTGGAGCGAAATAAGATCATAGAGACGACACGTTCGTAACACGACTGTTAACCCGAGCAAAAATATCTAATTCTATATTACGCCCGCAACGCGCCCGTTGTGCCAAACATTTTCCATTTTTCAAGTCCGCAAAAAGCCCAAAATGCGCCTGCAACTTATTGTGTGGCACTTTGGCTAAGATATAAAAAAGTATTAACTTTTCAACTCCTCCAAAATTTCATTAAATAATTCAATATTAATTAAATATTTTATTTCTCATAGGATGAAAATATCCTTCAATTCTCTATATGTATGTATTCTATATATGTTTATTTAGTAGTAGTAGTAAATTTCACTCTTTTTTCAGTGAACAAGCACTTGCAATTGGAGCAAAATCATAGAACAATAGTAAAAAACAAATGCAAGCCCAATAACACAGAATGCCTATAATATGAAAAAAGAAATGATAATCTTGAAAAATCGTACCTCTCTCCGGCACTGTTAAATTTATTGGAAACTATTTAATTAAATTACTCTCAAATGGTAGGCGGGTTTTTAATATATTAATTTACAAATATATAAGACGAAGAAGTCCTAAATAAAAAGTTTTATTTTAAATAAATACATATGTTCTTTTTAATTATGCTCGGAAATTGGAAAATGTAGCTTTAGTAAAAATACTATGTAGATATTATTGACATTTCTACCAGAGTTATTTACATAATTAAATTATCACATTTTTCAAATTTTCTTCTCACTGAAGACTCTGGCACTGTTTTCCATTTGTTGTATTTAAAAATATATATGTACATACATACGTCTATATAAAAGTAGCTTGCCTATTAGAAATTATAGTGAATTTCATTTCAGTATATTATAGAGCAATTTTATTATTTTATTCATTATGATTTTTTTAATCTTCTTGTCTTCTTATATCAACTAACTAACATAACTATGACAAAATTATGTATTTCAATTAGGACCTTTGCTTCAATTTTGAACCTCACAATATGTTTTTTTTTTAATACAATTACTATTATAATTTTTTATGATAAAAAACTTTTTGTGATATACAACTCCTGAAACTGATATACAACTAACGCTTTCTATTTTACTAAACTGAATTATAATCAACACTTTCTAAATTATAGTTTATTAAATTAAATTTGAATTGATTACCTTTGTTGTATAAATAGATAGTTATGTACATAAATTATCTTTCTAAGATTTAACTAACATTTTTGGAATATAATTTATTTATAAAACGTATATTTAAATACATGGAATGTTACTTTGATCCATATCTTCTCATTATAATAATTTTAGCATGTAATTAAAGCCATTCCTTGAAGGGCATCATTCTCATAACTTGGCCGAATTAAGTGCCGCGCCCTTAATTCCGCTCTAAATTATTTATCAGGGCGGGTAAAATTCCACGTCCGTTGAAAACGTATAAATTATTCATCCAGTTGCGATTAGCTCTCCTCGCACCCATTTAAAATTAAATTTCAGGATCTTTACGAGGCCCCCAAACAGTGGGGACTTTCCAGATGGACCCTTAAAAGTGCCATCCCCGGAAGTCTGGCTCCATCCAAAACCTGCCCATTAAAATTTGGTGAAATGCCAGGTAAACACTTTCTAAAGACTCTGGTGCAGCTTACACCTCCGTTCGTTAGGGCTAATGGCGGGCATTAGGGACGGGCCGGTTTAATAATCACCTGGCCGGCGGCATCCGCCCACGCACCTGAAATAAGCAATCACGGGGAACGACGCGGGTGCGGCTCCGGCTCCGGCCAGAAAATAAAACGATCCCAGCCAAAGACTCTTTTTGGTGTTAAGACGAGGAAAAATGGCCCAAACGGCGGTGGCAAATGCGCCCAGAGTCCCACCTGCAGACGAATTAATTAACTTTGAACAGGTGCGTATTGCCGGCGATAAATTACCCAGCCCCGGGTCGAGGGAAATCTTCGTCACAGGCATTGCAGGATTGGCCCGGCTCTATGAAAAACGGGTGAAGTTGGAGCCTTTCCTACGCTCCGTAAATTCACCGGGTACATGTAAAGGATTTTCGTTTTCCCATCGCAGATGCACAGGTGATGGGTTAGACGTAGACTTCGCAGGTTTGATGGGCGAAAAGAAATGCACAAAACTTTCTACAATCCGAAGGAGTTGAAGCTGTGGATTAATTGGAAATTTAAATTTATTTCCGAAAGTCCAATTAACCTGGAAATTGGTGCAGACGCTCTGCAGAAATGTTTGAAAAGGTGGCGCCACACAAATTGCTTTCCTGGATATATATGTACGATCTAAGTTTCAGGAAATTGCAATTTCGGATAAACGAGAGTTTGAGAGAGAAAATCAGGCTGACGCTGTAATCAACTAGAAGTAGACTGTCGGTTCTGGATTTCTCCATTTTCTAGAATACCAAATGCTTAATGAAAATTATGCTTAAACATAGTGTGGAATTAATTAGATGGTAAGTAAATAATAGAAGTTTAAATAAAGACAAAAAATCTGATTTTTTTACACTAAGTAACGAATTATGCGATAAATTTTTTGGTTTTAATAAAAATTGTGGAAAACACTTTAAATAGTTAACTTATTCGATTCGCACATTTTAAGAAAATCTAAAGAATTTCTTAAACTGATAAAGAGGACACATTCGTACGATTTGCAACAAAACTCGGAATTTACAAGCGATTGACACAATATTCGTAAACTTGTTACTTAGGAACCCAAATTAAAGTATATCTAAAAAGATTAATATCCTTATAAATCTTAGTTGACGTAAATTTTAATGAATGTAATATAATATAATTAAATTAATTAAATTTTAAATAACATATTTCATTTAAATCAATTTTTTCCTTGCTTTCCCACATTTTTTAAATAAAAGTAAAAATTAATCTTTTAATTTCAGTTGCACAACATTCAATTCTACTAGACCAAGTGTACATATATTAGGCCAGTAAAATCGTACATAAAAAAGGCTAAAATCGCAAAACGTGATGTAGTTCTAATTTTTTGATATGTTTGTTAGGACCAGATTTGCCAAAAAGTAAAATTACATAACAAAAGAGTAAAAGTACTCATTTACATCATGATATTGGTATATTGGAATGTAGATTTAATTGTATTCATTGTAATAGGTATCACTCCTACGTACAGGTTTAATTGAAACCACAAATGTACAATAAAACTAAATAAAAATTATTTAATACTAAAGTAATAAACTCGTTTTAAAAAACTCTTTCACCACCCATATATGTACATTATATACAATTTGCATATATGTACAAATAAATATTGAACTATATTTTCACTGATTTATACCTACACTACTATGAACAATATTTTCACTAATTTATGATCCTATACATATAAGGTTAAGCTAAAAATAAGAGTGTTAATATTGACACCCAATTTGTATTCATTTCCTGGCACTTCAAAATTCACTTCTCGAATGACGCAATAACAAAATAATTACACATATTTTTTAGGGTGTACATACATATGTATATAATAACATAAATAATGCAAAAATTGAGTTATTACAAGCAAGTATGTACCTAATTAAAAAAGTACGTTAAATATTCCACTCGTATGTCTTGCAGTTACGCCATTGAAGATGAAGAGTAGGAGGTGATTTTGGTCTTAAGCAACAAAGTTGTGGAAATGCATTTTTAATTACCGCCAGCCGCGATAGCAACTTTCTTTCAAAGGCATGAACTCCAACAAACTCCAAAGTGTCGCCGCTTTTCTATCTTGAATAAAAAATCAAGTCGATGGGATTGGCGTTCTGCCTCCGGAGTTTTCAAAGTTTGTGTTGCCGGCACAACCCCCGCGGTAAACAAATCCACCCTCGCTCTACGCCTTTCGAGGATCACATTATCTCAGCCCGCATTTCAGATTCCCCGCTTACCAACGCCTCGAACACATTTTTTCACTTAAATAAACTCCATTTGCCGCCATTATGAAAATGCCCCGGCGGATGGTTGTCTTTCTTGGGTTCAGAGCCAATATAATTCGAAGGACGAGGGAACTAGGATCTTCGGCGGGAAAAGAATTGCGGGCAAATTCCCGGCCGGAGAAGGCCAGAAAATGGGAATAAAACGAGTTCTAAGCCTCTGCAGGCACTTGCAGCTGAAAAAATAATCCAATATTCAAATCCCATTCGTGTACCAACCAATCAAACTGTTTTTGTACACCGATCCCGCCTTAGCCTCATTGAGGCCCGCCGCTCCTGGCTCAACGTTTCCAGGACTACTACCGTCTTCGGACGTCTTATCGGCGGACTTGTGAAATAAATAAAAAGATCTAAGGAGTTTTACGGTCGAGCAAGGATTCGAGCTCAAGAACTACTAAAGCTCTCTTTCGAATGCGCTTTTCAACTGCAGATAAAGTGAATAAAATATCGCGGAAAATGTTTTGTTGTGAGCTTGCTCCTTATCCACAGACAAGGAAGAAAAGAAAAATGGCTTGAGTTCCCCTGGTCCTAGTCTAACAAATAATATTAATGGTTCGCTAACTCGATAAACACTTCAAGAACATCTTCGTCTTTTTTTCCCAATAAATAGGATGACAACACCTAATTTTTCACCTATATAGAAACAACTACTTTTAATAAGAACGTTATTCTCACTTTTTTACATACTTATTCTACACAAACCATAAGAATTATCTTGATGAAAGTAAAAGTGCTCTAAATGTCAATAATTGACAATTAAATTAAAATGCATTTAAGTTCAAAACAATTTTATTTTAGGTTTGGTCAAGATAATCGCGGATTCTGTAATAAATTCTTCACATTTTTTCAATTTAAAAAGAGTTTTTTAAGATATCTCAAAAAAATAAAAAGTGAAATACAACTTTTAATTAGCTTTATCCATCAATGTATACTTTAATATCAATCGGATTTTGCATTAAAAAATTATACTTATTTTTTTTAATCTTGGACTGTCAAAGTTTATGCAATATCCATCAAACGTGGTTCTTGGGGATTTTCGGGGGCTACTGATTTCAAACAGTCAGAATTTACGAGCTCAAGATGGCGCACTGTCGAATGTTAAAGTTTTTGCGATTTCCACCACACTTGGTACTTGGGAGTTTTCGAGGTCGCTGGTTTCAAACCAACTATCAGAATTTATGAATTCAAGATGGTGCACTGTTAAATGTTAAAATGTTTGCGATTTCAACCACACTTGGTACTTGGGAGTTGTCGGGGTTGCTGTGTTAAATTCAAACCAACTGTCAGATGTTGAAGTTTATGCGATTTACATCACATTTGGTACTTGGGGGTTTTTTGGGTCGCTGAGTTCAAACTAACTGTCAGAATTTATGAATTTAAAGTGGCGTACTGTGAAATTTTAAAGTTTATGATTAAGTAAAATTAAAATGGACAAACGCATGGCAAGCGCAGCGCAGCCGAGCGAAGCGAGGTGAACGACTAGTTTTAAATAAACGAAAAGATTTTACCCTCAAAAACAAATAGTATAGTAATAATTATTTTAGGTCTTTAGTAATTTCTAATAGGATAATTGGTCACAACCAGTTCAGTTTAGTCCAAATATCGCGATTATCTACGAGTGTGGCAATTATTTTAGTTACTAAATGAAATGGGCAAGCGATCATGGGGAAGATTACCACTCAATGGGCTGAGTTAAACTATGTAGTTCAAATATTCCAAATTTAGTTCGCTCAAACGCAACTTCAGCAGTTCTTAGTGCCAGGAAAGCAAAAGCACTTACCCAGCCATTGAAGCGGCGAGTTCATAATAAAGTGCTCCGCCCTCCAGCGAATGCGCCTTTAGCCTCCGAGTTGTCCAACTTTATATTAGGGCTGCAATGTAGCGAACATTGTTTCGCAGCAAACTTGCATCACTTAGCCCTAGCGTCTGACTAGGTCCCTACAATGTAAACGTTTTGCCCCAACCGAAAGGGTTGAATGCGAACGGGGTGAATTCAAAGCAAATCAAAAGTGCGATGCCGAAGGGCGCTACCCTGGTCGAAATTGCTGGGATCAAGTGATTCGGAGGTTTCGGAACCCGACGCTGCTCCAGCTTCCCTTAAACCTCCTCTGGCATTCGCTTGATACCTTTTATGCGAAATCGTTTGATACCCTTTCATGCGGATCGTGTGGAGTTTGTGGAAGGTCTTTTTGGTGAAAGGCGAGTTATAGATTTCAACTTTAATCGCAATCATCTAACAAAGTAACATATCCTTTGAATGAATCAACACACTCTGACTCCGACTTGTATAACCAAAGCATGTAACATTCTTGACATTTAATTTTGTTGCCATCACAGTTTCACATGGACCATACTTCCCATACTTTTTCTTATTTTCTTAGAAGTCTTAAAAGGAAGCAAACCTGAAACACTCTCAAATTGTGTACTATTTACCACCACCACACTCTCTGTGCTCATTTAATTTTACCCCCGGGTATTTGCCCACGAAAAGTTCAAAGTAAAATCTTGGAAGTTCCAAAGCGTCTTTATCCACCTATAAGGACAGAAACGAGATATGTTTCCACTTTCATCCGGTGCCGAGTTGCTTATCTTTCGGAAGTTATTTAAAGGCCAACAGAAGATGTTATAAGATCCATGAAATAGCAAAACTGATGGGCTACGAAGGAGACTTAAAGCTATTTAACTTTTGTCTTTTGAAATTGACTTTGTTAAGTTCGAGTTACCCCTTTTGGGGTTGAACTACCCCAGAGAAATCCATTTCATGTTATAATATATCAAAGTATACTGAAAACTGATAACATAATGTGAAATATTAAACGGATTTACAGATATCAGCAAAAAAAATAAAATATTTACTTTATAATTTTTAGTTTAGTTTCTGATAGAAACAGCCTTGAATATTAAAGTATGGGAAGGCTCTTTAAAAGACGGTTGAATGCATGCACTTCGCTAAATGCATCTTAATACGTTTAAATACGATTTAAATTAGATATTTTTAAAATTTGTCACAATATTAATATATTAAAAATTGAAATCTTTAACTAAAAAAATTATTTGAAAAGCTTTTTGATGAAAAGCTGATGTAAGCCTTTTTTGGAAAATTATAATATAAAATATATAGGTACAAAATCCGCTTCTCTTCATACATTCGATTATCCGGATTTTCGATTATCCGGATTTCGATTAGCCTAACCACAACAATTAGTCCGGTTAATCGAGTTTCCACTGTATTATAGTTTATAAAAAATAAAATAATTTATGTATAACTTTTGCTTTCAATAATATTCAAGTCAAGACTATAAGAGCGCCATGGAAAAAGAACATCTGTGTATCATGAGCAACGAGCGGGCGGGCATTATCCTACTCAAATATTTCTCCTCATAACGCAATAAAATGTTAAAATATCGATATATCATTCTCTGTTATGTAACCTCTCATAAAATATTTAATATTAACTATTATAGACGTTATCACAAAGAATTTATTCATATCGTCTCAAATGTTTGTTCAATTCATTAAAAATTATTATATAAGTACTTATTATACCTATGTATATTATAATTATATGTTATGAATATGAAGACAAATATGTTTTGTTTAGTAAAAATTTGCAATCTTTTAAAATTGGGACTTAAAAAGTAGAAATGTTGCAAGAATCAGAGGTAATCTTAAAATTTGTTATTAATTTTATATTAACTAGGAATTATTTCGATATGCGAATCTCTATATGTATATTAAAATAATAATATAGGAACAATATTCTGAGTATGGGTTTATAAAATTAAGTATAGACAGGAATACGTAAGTCATTACTTTATTCGAACATACATATGTATGTAATTTTAGTGCATAAATAAATGCATGCATGAATATATCATGCATAATTAGCATACAATAGAGTTATTTTTTACAATACATATTATGCCATTTTATGTTTTACTTACATACTTTTCATGTTTACTTTTAGCTCATATATTAAACTAGAAGTAATTTCCTGTTTCAGGATCACGTTTGGTTTGCAACATTGAAAGGACTATAACAATTTTATGCCTCTGTATTCACTACTAAAAGTAGTTTTAACTATTTATGCAGAAGCAAAACCGATTTTGAGGATTTAGATAAGGGCAGTGAAAGAATAAAGTCCAATTAACTTGGAAGACCAATAATACTCCTAAGAATGACCCATTTACTGAGATAAAAGCCGGCATTAACTTGGAGGAAAAGGAACTTCCATACAATAAAACACCTAAAAGTATCACTGAAGGCAGCTACTATCTAAAAGAAAACTACGAACGTCTCAGCACGCAGCAGAGACAAATTTACAGAGGCGGTTTATTGAAATCGTATTACGATAACGATCCCCTGAATAAATAGAATGGGAAAATTATGTGCATCGGAGGAGCTGCGGAGATCCTTGCCCAGGAAGAAAAATCCATTTCCGGTAAGGAGCTCATTGCGCGGAAGGTCCGGGTCCTACGCGTCCATCTTTGCGGTATGTCCGGAACAACGAGGACCTCAAGAGCGCACTGACCATTACCAGAAGAGCCTGAAAATGCCCGTCTTAATGATGGAGGAATTATGTTTAGTGGGCATGTGCTCATTGAAGCGGACGTCCTCTGTCGCCATGTAGTCCATTTGCTAAAGTTATGGTCCATATGCAGACGATATGTGACAATTGCACGGAGATGTGGTTCTTTTCACAATCGGCGGAGGCAACGGCCTGAGTGTGGATTTATGTCGAATCGATAACGAATGTCGGCCCAGTTGGATTCCTGGACGGCGTGGCGTATCTCGACGACTATACATTTTACAAATATTCCGCGCGTAAGTTATCTCTGGTAAACTGGGAATTATTGACCATATTCAGTGGATTTATTTGAATTTTATATTGCCACGGTTGGACTGTCAACAGAGTTATCCTCAGTAAGCAATAAAAGATGCATCTTGTCCATTTACATATTCACTTCAGTTTGGTTTGCCATTAAAAGTAATTCACATTTTCGATTTGTACGAACAATATTTCCAAAATATTGGAAACTTTCTCATATTTTGTCGATCTTAGAATATTACATATGTATAAAATGTCTGAAATAAAAATACAAACTTGAGACTATAAGAAAATAACCTTGTAGGTATGTATAGGTAAATTTTTCTTCAAAATTTATGGAAATTTTAAAATAAATGCTATAAAATATTAACTTTAATTTAGGTCACGCTGAATTTTTATATCGTAAAATAAAAAGTCATGGAGCCAACAAAGGTTAAGCATATTATTATATTAGCAAGAAAGGTTGAAAATCACAAAATATATCTGGAAAAAATATTCTGTAATTGCTTTATTTTTTGAAGAGACTATTTTCTTTAAGCTTTAAAATAATAGTACGAAAATCCAGATATTTTAAAGAGAACAATTTTTGCAACCACTAATAGTAACATGTTTTTGTGGTTAAAGAGTGGAACTGAAGAATGTAAATGACGATGAGTTTTCGTCTCTGGATATCGAATTCAATTTCATTATCGATATTTTGTTCACTTTATTATTCACTTTCTATTTAACGAAATTACGGAGCAAAAACATTCAAAAAGTATGATTCTGAATTTTTTTATTTAAGAAAACAAGAGTTTTCAAAATAATGGTGGTAGAAGCGATGGGAAATAGCCTATAGAATAAAATTTTAAAATTCAAGCTCCGTCAGCGCAGTAGTTCTTACATTACATATTTATATATTTCATAAGCTAAAACTGAAAACCGAAAAACACTGTTTACCATTACTTTAAAAACCTAATATTTGTTCAGACTGCACATTCGCGCATAAAACATAAACAACCTTCAATTCGTTACATTTTGTGAATCAAAAATTAAATTCTTTTGGGCAATAGTGCAAAGTAAACCCTGCTTAAATTTATATCTCAGAAAAATTCGAGCTAAATAAAATTAAAATGAAGAAGTTATGTTAAAATTTTCAAATGGGCCTCAAAATTAAAATTATATAGGCTGTATATTATATTTTATTTTTTGGACTAAGAAAAAATCGCTAATTTTTAATAAAAATTTTGATGAATTATGAA
The DNA here is from genome assembly GCA_951509405.1 of Machimus rusticus. Taxonomy (NCBI): domain Eukaryota; kingdom Metazoa; phylum Arthropoda; class Insecta; order Diptera; family Asilidae; genus Machimus; species Machimus rusticus. The sequence continues at coordinate 7,591,667 of OX608051.1, forward strand.
TTTGAGCCCCCATAACTCCTAAATTTGGAAACGGACTCTAACAAGTGAGGTTTTTTTGGAAAGATACTTTTATTCTCAGCGCAACTTTTCAAAAAACTTTAACGTCGATTTTGAGGGAATGAGTGATTTTAGGAGGGGGTTAATAACAAAAGTTTGTTCAAGGAATTGATTCGTATAGAGTTTCCTACGTAAAATCAAAACACCTTCTAGCATTTTTATTATTATGCATTTTTATTTCGATTTTTCTAATCAAAAACTTGATTTAAAGTAGCAGTAGTAAAAATGGAAGTCCACTATTAATACCAAAAAAAACTTAATTTTGTAATTAAAATTTTAATTTTAATATTAATTAAAAACGAATCAAATACGTAAAGACAAACACTTAAAATAGAGATTAACACTTTAAGATTGGAGGTAAATAGTAAATAAGTAATAGACACCTTCACTTTCAATTAACTTTTTATTTCGTAAATATTTTACTCGCTTTCAATAATATCCACAGAATGTTCAAGGTTTTTTTTTTTTTTGTTATAATATCAATATCATAAATTACACTTCATTTACATATCATTGTTAAATCATTAAATAATAGCTTCATCCAGTATTCGGCCGTGTGAATACATGGGAATAAAATGATTCCGTCTGATTCCAGAATACGTATATTACTCCATTACCGCATGTAACACCCAGTTACTACATTGTTTATGTTGCTGCTTTAATCGCAACATAAGTAATGACCTCAGTTTTGGTAGGGTGCATTTTTTATTATGCATATTTTTTCACGCTTACAACTCCATTCCGAGGCTGCGACTCTCCGACAAAGGGATGTATTTTTATTTTCCCCAGTGGTACATGAAAATGATCAATTTAATGTTGCCTTAAAGCTATGATTAATTCACCTCTAAACATACACATATACATGCAGACTGCTCTAGCTACGGCCTAGCCTTACGTAAAATTCCCTCAATAAGTTCTTTCGATAAATCGATTTACACTTTTCATATCCATGAGAAATTTTTTTTAGGTGAGAAACATTACATCTAATCTTAAAAGTATAGTTGCTATTAAATACACTTTTCTTTTAACAAAATTGCGCATAACAAGAAAATAAACAACATTTCCATATTCTTCTATTTCTATGGTTTAACAAATTCTTTATAATTTTTCTATCGTTAAGTGTGCTCCTCGTCGGGATTGTGAAATATTTTTTTTAAGGCGCACTACAAGAAAAAGCTTTTTATACAACTGTAGAGAAAAAAATTTTGAATCAAATAAAATTAAGCTTTAAAATATTTACAAATAATTTATCTAATTGAAATACAAAAAAAAAATTATAATATTTAAGTAAAACTTATTTTTTTTACATTTGTAACATCCTACTCCTAATGTTATTAACTTATGATACATTAAGATCAAAATTAGTAGCAAAAGCAGGAAATCGGCGATACCGCCGCAGAAATAAAGCAGAAACTTTTAAGAAGCCTTTAAGAAGTTTGGACTTTCAAAAAGTTGCTGCTATAATTTTAATTCTGCCATTGTTCTTTGTTTTTAATTAAATATATATAATTTAAATCACTTTAAATTTTGTTTAACTTTTTAATGCTTTTTTCAAGATAACACTAAGAGTCTCGAACTTGTTGATCGCTTCTATATTGCAGAGCGCCTCTTTAAATTAATGTTGAAAAAATAATTACTATATCATCAGCACTTTCATGTTTGCTCGTATCTCCTGCAATAAGTCACAAATGTTCTTCAAAAATATTTTGTAGAATATTCCTATGCATATTTGGTATTTTAGATAAATCACAACGGGATGAACTGATCGTCGTCAACATCATCAAAAATATCTCGAAGAGCATCTATTAATTAATTAATCAAACAGTAATAATACACTATGTACGATAAACTTCCTATTTGTTTTTTTTTTAATACTCCTTTATTGTCAACTAAAATATATCCAGGATCAAATGGCTCAAACAGGTTGCGTGGACATTGGTTTTTTTCATTAACTATTTGTTTTTTTAAAGTGAACTACAATTGGGCATTTTGGGTGTTAATTTTAATTTTACATTTAACAATTAATTTTCTTACAGTAGTACGCTTTGGCATTTTGTGCCCACATTTAGCGCCAATCCTTTTTTTTTTTGTTACTATTTTATTTTCTTGGTTTTTATCCTCCTGTGCTACACGCAGTACTAGTCAGTTCTTGCACTTAAATCTAGAGAACACTACGTCATGTGGTAGTTTATTTAGATGCACTTAGGAGATGGTATTGCTTCGATGTTATAGGTTGCTTTACATACATCTTGGTACACAACTTTTCAGGCGAAAAGAAGTTTTGAGAAATGAGAAATATTTGCAGATGAGGGTGCAGTCACAGTCATAGTTGTTCTGGGAAAAGAATATATATATTTTTGTAAAATTAAAATATTTCAATTTATACACTCTTCATATATTTCCATAAAGCCCAAAATATTATAAAGTTTCACACTTAATCAATTCCCTTTGTGCATACATAAATTTACATAAATAACAAGTTAAGCTCGGAAAGGATTTTGCAAGTTTAATGAATTTGCTAATTAAAAATTATCAAACACGCGTCCTTAGCATACATTTTCGTGCCTAGCTCTCCCTGATCACACACTTAATCATTTAAGGCCTGCTAAATATTTAATTGCTCAATTCAATTGCTGGACTGAATTTATTTTGGAGGCAACAGTAAAATAAATTTCAATTTAAATATTTAACCAGCCAGATTGCTCAAAATGTGCGAACTACATTTGGCCTATTTCAATTACAGCGTAAGCTCATCGAAATCATTTGATGTTCATTAGCCCATTTTAAGTTAGTAATGTTATTCGTTCGAATTCTATCATAAAATTACAAATTAGTATGAATAGTAAAATCGCTTTTCAGTAGATTAAACCGTAAACGATAATGATTTTTGAAATTATTATAACATTGCAAGAGGATTTTAGAATAGCTCAACAACATTTAGGACGAAAATTAACTTTGATACACGTTGAGTACAAAATAAAATCATTAATTTTGGTATATTGAAATTATTTTCACGATAATTTGAAAGAATATGTTAGCTACGAAGTGAATAACTTTATATAACATGAATTAACCGTAAACTATAGTTAATTTTTATGTGTGCACATACTAATGATAAACGTTTAATATACTACATATGTAGTAACGCGGTTTCACCCGATGAATCATAAATACTATTGAGTTAAAAAATCCTAAAATGTTCACATTTAGTACTTCATCTAGTGTAGCAGTGCAGTGGCATCATTTCTTTTTGGCACATCCGAATAAAGTTGATGTTCCAAAATATGTATGTATATGTACATATGTAGATATATATGTAAAAAAACTACCAACAACTGAAATATACTGTAATACTATAGTAAACAAATTTATTTTGACTTACTATTAGTTGTTCAATGAGTCCCAGAAATGTTATCAAATTGCTATTTTTTATATCAAAATTTTTGTAGTCAATTAGACAATAGTTTCCGCAAAATATCCTAAGTAACAAACTTCATTAAAATTCTTTTGAGAAAAATTGTGGTCGTCATATTAAATCTGTTATTTTGAATTTCCAAATTTCGATAGTGGATTCAAAATTGATGTCACCGATCTATTTAAATTAAAATCATGTCATTTGAAAAAAAATCTGTCGCCCATTTGGAATTACCACCTTAGATAGATAGATGATAGAAAATTCGAAATCAATGATACAAGAGTTATAATGACAGTACTTATTGTAGAAAATGTTTCGAAAAATTATCGTATTTTTTTGTTCCTTGTCACATTACTTGTATATTTTTAGCATATTATGCACAAAAAATATGTTAAAATAGATCAAATATCTTTGTCTTGAAATTAGGTATGAACATATATGGCAAAAAACTATAGAATTTAAACAAATAAATCGATATTTTGAAAATTAAATGCAAACTTTTCATGTACTTTAATTTAATATATTGTTGTGGTGATTTTTATTTGGATAAGTACATAAATGCACATTTTTATCTTGTTTCTTAGCACCCTTTGAATATGTATACGTATGTATTTTTCAAATAAATTTGAGTAGCTATTGCTCCAAGAAAATGAAAATTAAAAATAAAAATATAATAATAAGAAACTTTATTCAATACAAATGTAATTTCAAAAATCTTTATTAAGTGGATTAATTAGTTCGGTCGATCGAATGATAATTAACTTTTGCTCTCTGATATCTAAAATATATATATGCTTATAAAATATCGGAAAATATGGTCAAAGTTAATAAAATTTGTGAAAATTAATATGTCTCGTTTAAATTTCAAAGCGTTGAATTTCAAAACTACCCCCTACTAGTTATTAAACATTTTTCCGTTATCAATTTATACTTCCTACATTATTTAATTTTAATACTGTGGCAAGCTAAGGATAACAATACTAAAAATTATTTCAAATTACCTGAAAATGGAAAGAGTAATTACATCTTGGCGTAGGTATCTTAATTGGATTCAGAATCAGAGTCACTTGGTGCCATTGGCGATGCAACTGGTGGTGGTGGCTGTGCTGGTTCCTCCTTAATCCTAGTTGCAGCCAAGTAAGGATTGGGCGATTCACCCGTTGTGCTTTCAATTCCCACTCTATAAAAGTTGTTTATCTTCAAACTTCATAAAAGCAACATTTTTATAAAATTTACCTGTACTCATGTCGTGCCAGATATCGAACATACTTTTCAGGAGGCTCATCACTGTCTGAATCTTGGACACTAACCGATCTGACTGTCGTGTGTGAAACCTGTGTGGCGGGCATTGTGAATTCCACGTAGCAGTAAGGAGCAAGCTGTTCTGGTATTTGATCATACGAAGTAAGAGCCATTCTACAAACTAGCTGATGGGTCGTATATGCTCCTAAAAACGAAATTTCGTTAGTTTTCGTGTAGTTAAAGAGAATCCTTCAGTCAAACCTTGTCCCTCCTTTGGCAGCCTTGGACATCGCCACACTATGGCCCGATGTTGGTGTTCATATTTAGCTTGGCCTGATGTTACTTCAATGAGCGATTCTTGCAGTGTGTCAACAGTGCCCAAGATTCGTTCAATTCCCTTTATCTTGCCCGTTCGCCTGTGAGCTGATTTAACTGATCCATACCTAAAAATCATTATAATATAAAGCATATGCATATTTTATTATGAGAAAACCATCTTACCTGAAATGCTTTTCCACTCTAAAGAGGTATATCCAACATTCTGGAATAGGAAACCGGATTGAGACATCTTCACAAGGAATCTGGCCTAATTTTCTTGAAGCAAAACCAGGGACTAGAACATCAGCTCGAAGCTCAACTCGATTCCCAGTTACACACCATGTGGCCTTAAGTTGTAGAGGAAGCTCACGATTTTTTGGCGGCCGAACGCGAAATCTCATTAGCTCTATATAGCATGCATCCGGAGGTTGGAATCTAAAGACATAACATTTAAAATAAGTTTCCTTATAACACAAGTTTAAAATTAATTTATCTATTGATATGCGAAAAAATTATAATGTTAAGGCCAAAAATGTTTTTTTAGATAATGAACGCTTCGTTTTAATGACTAACTATTATATTAACTAGCTATTTACTCCGGAAATGTCAGAATAGGGCAAAATATTTCTTTTCTGATCATATTAAAATAAAAAAAACATTAATAAGTGTGATGAGCACAAATGTTCAATGACAAAAAGACTTATTTTAAAGAAAAATCACTCTCAATTTAAGACAAAACTACGATTTACTACTGCACACTTGAAAAACGTTTTTCACAAAACCCAATTTTTTCATACGATGAAATAAACACTATAAATAAAAACATAATATATTAATTATTTTTAGCTTTAAATGAACTAATATAATATTTCTTTTGTGAAAAGAAAACTACCAATTTTCAAAACATTCCAAAGTTCTGAATTTAGACGCCTTTTTCGTGAATTCCGTTTTTATATTATACATATATCCATGCAAAGTGTATTGTTCAATTTCATGGAATATATTGTAATTCAAATCAGTGAGATCTCTGGAACTTAAATAATTAAAACAAATCTTTTGCTTAATAAAATTCAAATTAATTTGATTTCCGCGGTACTCTAAGTTTAAGATTTTTTAAGTTATATATTTTCACATTTTTAGCATTTTAAATGAAACAGCTGTTAAAAATTAATAATGAATAGGCGAAAGTTTTCTCATGCTAATCTGAAATCACCGAGTTCGAACACTTAGATGAAACTTACACGTTTTGAGCAGTTACGCTAAACTTAAGTCCATTAACGCTGAATGTGAACCCTAACAAATACGTCTCATGCTCACAAAATTAAAAGATACTCCAGCTCTTTAACCACTTTTATAGTTAAAATTTTTTTAATTTCGCCTTCCTAGCTGAAGATATCGACGTTATTTGGAAATAAATATAACATTCATAGTTTTACAACAACCACAAATTATAGTAGTTTATAAGAGTATCTGATTAATATCAGAACGAAACCTAAAGTCAATAAAGAAATAAAATGTGCTACACCACCTGATAGCGATACATTTTTTAAGCTGAGAATAATATAATTTTATATGGAAATTTAGTGCATTCGCGAAATGTTATACTGAGACTGTTTATTATATAGTGAGATTTTTGGCTCTTTATAGAAAACGTTGTGCGTCAAGAATATATAGGTCCTTTATGGTTACGTTTTAAATCGTCTTTATTTAAATCGTTCCAAGAACAAAACATGTAAAAGATTCGAATAAATTAAATCCTCAAGGATAACAATACAATTAAAAAGGAAATTAACGAAATATAAGAAAAATTGAATCCTTACTTTATAGTTCTACTCCTCTCGTATTCGTCCTGCTGCACGCAGTTGTGGAACTCGACTCCTTCTAACCGAATCCACTCCTCAGTAACCACAGGAATGATATCGTGCCTTCCGACAACTTCCTTTCCTTGACGCCACAAATCATTCAAGCCAAGCTCAATCGTTGGCATCCCTAGAAAACATAAATTTACAGCCTGTTTACAAGTGATACCAAAAAATGCTTACCTGACAAAAATCCAAGGAAGAACAATCGCACCCTTGCAATCTGCTTGGTCACATGTCCTTCAGCTTCCTGCTCGACGTAGAGCTCATCGACTGCAGTGAGTTGGACTTCCTCGAATTTGTAAGTGAGTGCTCTGTCTCGGTGGGCTGAAAGTTTGAAGAGTGCCTCTTCTACACAAACCGAAAATTGCTTCAAATCTTCGAAGCTCATCGAACCGATTTTGAACAATTGGGAGACTTGTGGGGCGTGCTCAACTGGGAGTCCCAGTTTTTTCAAATCACTACCAAATTCTTTGACGCCTTGATAGTCGCCCTGTATAGCATAAGCGGCGAACTGGCTAAGTTTGTTTGTAAGCCTTTCTGCTTTTGTAACTTGGCCAGGTCGAACGCCAGGTCGTTCTTTGTAGAAAATGTACTGCAACTTTACGGTGAAGATCTTTCCGAACTGATCGTATTGCTGAGCCCCAATATCAGAAACTGAGTAGCAGGGTTGCAGCGGAAGTTCCTGGAAGGGCTCCTTATCCGATGCCTGGTTGTAAAGCTGCAGTACAGGATTATCTCCCTGGAAGACGAGCTTAATAAAGATCTTCTTCCAAAACCGCTGTCCGGTTATTTTCTTCTTATTCGGTTGTCTCAGTTGCATGTCCCACCCAGAGCCACTGTAATAGACCCTCGGGAAGTCCTCCAAAGGTTGGGAAACATCTTCATCAAAAAGAGGTGTTGGCGGAGTCTCCTGCGAGTCAGTGCGGGTCAGGGCAGCTGGCTCAGGTATTGCAGGAATGCCATCAGCACTTGCGACCTCATCGCTTTTATCAAAGGGATTAATTCGGGGCGAAGAGTCGCCCGAATAAATGGAGTTATTTTGTGAGCTTCGAGGAGGTGGAGCCAAAATGGGAGCAATTCCTTGCACTGCATCCCCATCCTTCGGCCGAATGACGACGCTGAACTCCTTCTCTTCAAGCGGAGAATCGGCCGAATCTTTTCTAGTTATTGTAGCCTCTGGAGCTTGCATAGCTAGAAATGAGTCAAACCCATCCTCTCCTCCGAAACCATCACCAGACGTGCTTGTGTCCTCCACTCCAAATATATTTTTTTCGCCCCATGCTGAAATAATAAAAAATACGAGAACAATAAAATCGCATTGCCGCATTGTTGTCAGACATATTGATATTACGAAAAGAAATGTACAGAATAAGATGTTCATTTTCTCTAATATGCAATCAGCAGTTTTGAAAATTGTAAAGATCACTCCCTAAGTTTAATAGGTCAATTTACGTGGAAATTCTAGATCCTTATTCCTAATTCTACTATAACTCCCAAAAACAACTTACCATCTCCAGTAGAAGAAGTTGGTGTGATGCCGCCAAATCCGTCCAAAAGACTAACATTATCCTTCTTCACAGAATCGAACTTTGCAGCGAAGACATCAAACTCGTCCGTAACATTTGGGGCGTTACCCTCCAAATCATCCAAGTTACTGCCCAAACCGAAGATGTCGTTGGTCACTGAAGACACAGGCGCAGTCTCCGTAGCGAAGATATTCGTCTGGATCACCATTGGAGTTTCTTCGACTTCGAAAATATTCATAGCAGGAGTTGTTGAGACAGGCTCTTCAACAGCGAAAATATTTGTTGCACTGGGTGCTTGAGAAAGGTACGCATCATCACTTTCGGGGCTGGCGAAGGGATTTACGGAAGCAGACCCGCTGGGTATTGAAGGGGCAAAGTCCAACCCGGTGTCCATCTGCTCGGGTTCGGTCAAGGGCTCCTTAACTTCACTAGAATCCACCGGAGACCCAGCTAACGCTTGAGTGGTTTCATTCGACTCAGAAACTGGTGTTTGATCCGCCTCAAATTTGTCATCGTCCTTTTCGAGCTCTGGTTGGGGCTCCTCTTCATCGTCTGACCTGGGAAGACTTTCAACCGTCGTAATTTCAATATCAGGAGTTGGTGCTCTTTTGCACGTTATTTCAGGAATAATGCTGTCCATCACTGGTTGAGCTGCGTCTTCTTCTGAGACTATTTTCTCAACTTCCTCCTCGAAAGGAGGCGTTTGTTCTGGAGCTGTGACTGTCGTCGTTGGCTGGATGTGCTCAACCTGCTCCGTTGGAGTTATTGCTTCTGTAAGAATTGCTTCGGTTTCCTGGACCACCGGTTCCTCCACCACAGGTGGAGTCTCCTGGATTTCTTGGGATATGACTTGAGACACAACTGGAGGAGTGGGTTCTGCTGCCTGCGGGGGCGGGAATATGGGCTGAGTGATTTGCTCGGTTAAAGGCGGAGGAAGGGCAACATCCGTTGAAGGTATGTCGTCAAGAAGGATGTCTCCACTTAAGAGATCCTGTTGAGCTTGAGGTTGTGGGACGGGTTTAGAAGGGGCTGAAAATAGGCTAAGAATATCTTCTTTAGTCTTTGGTGCAGGTGGTTTTGGTGGTGGAGCAGAAGCATCTCCGAATATATCGAAAAGATCTGCCTCCTGTTGCTGTTGCGACACCTGCACTGGTTGAGGAGTCGACTGGAGTGCGGGTGGAGGTGCAGGACGAGGAGGTACAGGTCTAGGCGGAGGTGGTCTAGGTGGTTGACCTTTAACCACCGGTTGAGCTGGTGTTGTTGGTTGCATTGCAGGCATAGTCGTTGGCGCAAATGGATTATCGCCACTAATGTCCATATCAAAAATATTCCCTTCACTGGTTGGTGGCCTGCTACCATCAGACACGTCCAACAAGTCCGCCTCCGGGGTTGGGCTCGGCGAGTGCAAATCTCGCATGGAGACTGGACTTGGCGATCGTGTTTTTGGTAACCGACCTAGCAAATGAGAACTCGCTTGATCGAGCTGATCTGCAACAGCAAAGATCAGCTCTTGAGTTGTCTGCGATGGAGGAACTGGTCTTGGTGGCGGTTTCTTTCTCGACAATTCTTCTTCACTAGAATATGCGGCAGTACTGTCATCAAACTGCGCTAATTGTGGATTTTTATTTTCAAAAGGTGCCACATCATCGTCATGTTCTATAGTAGTCCCAAAAAAGCTCATCGCTGGATCGACATCCGAAGTCACAGCGGGCTGTTCGGTCATAAATATATCAGCCACAGTTGTGGGCGGTAACTGCTCTGCCGGAGCACTAACAACGCCTGAATCATCTCCGAAATCAGCAAATGGATTTGTCGCTTGACCTATAAAAGGATTATCAAATTCCGCCTCCGCCTGGCCATCTTGCACCAGAAATGGATTAACTGGTGAGTCATTATTACCCGGAGGTGGAATTTCCTCATCCATCATTAAGAACGGATTAGCCATGGTTATTAGATTTTATCTGAGCTGGGCTAGTTTTGTAAATCAGTCACTTATTTATCGATGAGTTCAGTTTCTAGAATTTTTATCTCAGTCTTCCCTGGTCCCAAGTTGTCAGCGAAAGAAGTATCAAAAGGATCAATATCTTCTAAAGATACTTGCGCAACAATTGGTATCTGTGGAGTGAGTACTTTATCCCCTAATCCAAGTTCCTGGGCGTCAGTTAAAGTATCTAAAACAGCTGCAATCTCAGGGGTTTTAGCCGGAATTAGCTCGTTCTCAATTAACTTAAGCTCAGCTTTTCCTGGAAGGATATTCGCTGCGATAGATGTGTCAAAAGGGTCAGCGTACGACAAGCCTGCTTCCTCCTTTGCTTCTTGAGCAGGAGTTAGAACTTTTATATCAATATGAGAGTCTACTGATAATAAATCTGAATCTTTACTGACTATAACTGGAACCCCGACTTCTATTTCAAAAGAATCGTCAGCTCTTGGATCAAAATCTGGATCAGATAAACTATGCTTCAATGAGGTGCTCGTCAGTAAATCTTGCTCAAGAATATTGAGTTCAACTTTAGTTGGTTTCGTTTCTGGCACAAAAGAAGTATCAAAAGGATCTTCAACTTCTTTTTCTGGAATTGTCGCCTGTGGATAGTAAGGTGTTAATGGCTTTTGAATTTTTCCACTTTCTTGATCGATTGAGAGTAAATCATTGCTAGGAACTAAGAATGCGACTGTTTTCTGTTGATTAAGATTAAGACTCAAGGAAGACTTACGACGCGCCGAATCAAAGTCTGGTTGAATTACAGCAACAACTGTTGGTGATGGTAAATTTTCTGATAATTTCGATTCTGCAGCAGCTAAAGATAGTTTTTCTTCTTCTTCAGCGCGAGGATCGAAGTCGGGATCGCTTAAAGAGTGCTTAAGTTTCGAAGTGGTCGAATCAGCTAAAAGTTCTTTTTCAAGGAACTTTAGTTCAACTTCTTTTGGTTGGACAAGATTTGATACCGCCGATGTATCAAACGGATCAAAGTCTTCAACTGTGTCTTCACTCTCTGGAGCAACAGGTGCAAGCGGTACTTGAGCTAAAGATGATAAATCGGTTGTGCTGCCACCTAGTAAATCTTTCTGGGCAACAGATAGTAAACTTCCTGCTGTATTAATTTCAGTTAAGTCTGGATTGCTGCCACCCAAAAGATCTCTCTCACGAAGAGGTGCTTGTAAAGTCTTTTCTGGAGATTTTTCTTCTGCACGTGGGTCAAAATCAAAATCGTCGTCCTCTGCAGGTTCTGTTCCAGGAAGAACTTTTTCAGCGAATGTTGTGTCAAATGGATCGTCTTCAGGAATTTCAAACTCGTCTTCACTTTCTGGTTGTTGGTCAACTTTTTCAACACCTTCCTCCTTTGTAGCTACAAGAGCTGATGGCGGTGGTGGACGTGGTGGTGGTGCTTTTGCTAGAAATTAAGAAAAGTATTATAAAATTATATTACTAATTTTAATGGTATGGCAATCGAAAATGTACACTAAAAATAAAATATTAAATTTGTTTACTTTTTAATTAATTTCACTGATGCCCTTTAAAAGAACAACTATGATTTTTTACTTTTAAAATATTTGAAACCAATTTTAGGTACTACCTCTCAGGCTTCTTCGTAATATTAAGTGGCCATTTTATTCTTTAATAAAATGAAACCAAATATGATTTCCGTTTAATACCAACGTCGTGAATAATCAAAACTTAATTTTAATGTTCAAACTTATTAATTGCAAGTATGCGCAATAATTTGAATTTTAATTATTTAAGAAAGTAACTAAATATAAGATAAAAGCATGTACGCACATAAATAAATTTATTATTATTCATTATTGAAAAAAGCATGAATTGCAAAAGCTGTTTTGAAATTAATAACAAGCACTTTAAACTAACATAATATAATATGTTAATACAATATGTAGATTAGATTAAATTACTTAATTATTTTATTAATAGGATTGTTAATTAAAAGTCTAACAATTCATTAAGTATTTAAAAAAAAAAAACTTGTAATAATTGTTTTGACTAAACAATTGTTGCATAGAGATTTTTATAAAACTATTTTAAACGTGAGTTAATTTACATATATTTAGTTTTATATAAAAATTGTGTGTTACTATTATTTTTAAAAATATGAAAAATAATTATATTTTATTAGTCCTTTTTTACCTTTCGAGATATATCTAAAATATCTTAATTTAACCAATAATTATAATAAATAGAGTAGCCGTTCAATCTCGAACAACAAATAACCTACCTTTTGGTTTATCTTCTTGAGTTTTGTTGACTTCCTCTGCTGTTTGCTCAAAAGCAGCCCAATCGGACTCGACTTCGCCAGTAAATTCGAGTGGTTGTGGCGATGTTAAGACAACAACTTCCTCCTTTTTAGTTAATGACTCAACAGCTAATTCAGCGAACTCATCATCTTCATCTTCTTTTAAAGCATCAAATTCAGAAACAACGTCGACCTGCTTCTGCTCTTTCTCGGACTCTTCCTTCTTCTGCTCCTTTTGTAAAGTTAAATGGAGTGATACACTTAAATCTATGGGAACGTCTGGGATCTCATCAGCTGGATCATCAAGAAGAGTCCTTGTGGGTTCTGGAGATGAATGAGCTTCCCCGTCACCAGGAAGTGCTTCGTCTTCAAAGTTTTCTAAAAGCAAATCTTGAACACCTCTTCGAGGCTTCCGTTTAGCCCCTGACGCAGCGACGGCCTGTTCCCTTTCGACGCGTCCTGTGAGAACTTCGACAGCAGACCCAAGACTGACTAGCTTCTTCCCTCGCTTAGAAACTTCTGGTCCTTTGATTAACTTGTCTGCGTAGGAGGTATCAAAGGGGTCTGGACCTTCATCAACTTCAAGGTCAGGTGAGTCTGGGACGACGGTTAGCTGAACCTCTCCACTTGTGATTACATCAATATAATCTGTAGCGAAGATATCATCAGCTTCTTCCGACTCAGTCTCGGATTCAGAAAGTTCTACGACAGCCTCAGCTAATTTGTCCCTGTTCGCCTCGACCTCTTCTTTCTTAAGACGCTCCTGCTCGAGTTTCTCAGCTTCTCGAGCCGCTGCTTCCTTCTCGTCGAGCTTCTTCTGCTCGCTTGGCGGTGGTACCCTTTTGAAGAAAGAAGTCGACTTGATGCGATCTAAGTCTTCTTGGGTCTTGTGGACAACCGAGTCGACGCCGGCTGTAAGTGCCTTAAATTTCAGCCACTCGTCGTCTTCGTCACTTTTCCCTTCAGATTTCGACTTGGTCTCAGTGTCTGAAGGAGCCGCGTCAGATTCTTCGTTTGGTTTCTGATGATGGAGCTGATGTTCGCGCTTGTATTGCTCTAGCTCCTCCTCAGTAAAGAGTTCTTGATCTTTTTTAGACTTTTTACCCTTCTTCTTCTTTTTTAAACCTTTTGGTAACTTAAGCATTCTCTAATGTACGAGACATCGATGTCGGTCTGAAAAATTTTGAGAAAAAAATAGTATTAAAATTATATTATTTTTCAGTTCCAAATTTTGTTCCATTCCAAAGTTCAGAAGATTTTAAGCAGAAAAATATGCGCACTTTTACCTGTGTCTAGATATTTTTTGAGAAATTAGTAAACCTTTGAGTTATAAAGCGCAGAAGGAAAAAATTTAAACATTATGAACAACATCATCATCAACGATTTTCATCAGTGAAGGAAAGCTGATTTCATTAAAATTGCCAACAATTTTTAAAATTAAAAGTAAATTTAAATTATGTATAAGTTACAGTGTGCCAACCAGCCAGCTCCTTTGCTTTTACAACATTTTTTATAATTTCGGGTAGAATTATCCTACGTACATGTAATAAATTTTTCTGCTACAATAAATTTCCTCATAATTTGTGTACTAAATTATCTTATCCCAAAAACCAGTGCAACTGTAAGAAACTTATTATAACTTTAAAAAGAGGCTAACAAGTTCATTAAAAATAAATCATAATTTTTTTTTTCTAAACAAAGAATGAGCACTTGAAAGTTATTGTACTATTTTGGTCTTTAACATATAGTATGTTAATTAGTACCTACCTACTTTCTATAGAGCCTGCAGGCATAATTACTTTCCAGAAATGAGACATTTTTAATATTTTAAACTGAAGGTTGGGAATCCATAAAAAAGGCAGAACTTAAACAGAAAAGCGAAAAGTAAATTGACCTTGAACTGGAAAAATAAAAAACTAATTTAAAAAGAATAAAATTTTGCAATCCCACGAATATATTTTTTTATGGGAAAACAAGAGCTGCTCTCTAACTGGATACATATCTATATTCACAAACTTTTTACATTATTCGTCTCATGACAAACATTTTGTTTCTTTAAAAAGTATTTTCTGCCGGAAACGTTCCTCTCACAAACACCCCATTGAGATGAATACCCGCTGTCGTGACTGTGAATGAATCTACAAATAATTTGTTCTTTTACTCGAAAGCCTTAAACTATTTTAAAAGAAATGAAAGAATTTCAGAGGTTTAATACTTCGGCGCGAGAAACAATGTAATCAACTACAGAAAACTTTTGAGAAAACTTTGTAAAAATCAGACAACACATATATACAAACATACATACAAACGTACATTATATCGATCTTAACAAATTTTTCAATAAAATTCAATAAGTTGATAAGGGGATTAGTTTAAAAACGTTTATAACTATTCTAGGATAAATCATATAATAGAAATAGAATAGTTTTTGTAAATTAACCATATTTGTATGTGCGCAATATATTTAAAATCAGAATGAGATCATAGCACAATATCGGACTTTTCTAATAATGATTATACATTAATGATGCATTAAATATGTACAAGCTTAGCAATTTTACTGAAAGTCTTTTTCATAATAATTTGATTTTAAAATAAATAAAACTTACTTTCTACAGGTTGTCCCATAGGATATTGCTGAAAATAATTAACAATAATTTTCAAAAATTATTGAATTATTATTAGGCTTTTTGAGAAGTTTATATAAATAGTCAATTGGACACTAATTAAAATATAAGAGAAGATAAACTTTTCCTACACATAGCTCCATATGAAATATGTAAGTTTTCTAACTTGTAATTTACAGTGAATATTCACGTCTAATCAAGAATTTGTTTGTTTTCCTAATTTCGTTTTAAGAAAACGATAAAAAGTTAACAAAATTAGGGAAGTAGTACGCCCAAAGGACACAAATATGGAGTCATCCCAAGTCTATTTAAGTAAAACTCGAGCCGATCTATAAAGGCCAAACATCAACCCTTACTTAAGGCAGATAATATGTATAGCCTATTATTTTACCATAGTCCCCATTTCTAAATAGTTATTTTAAACTAGCAAATACCCTTCGTTCGCATGATGTTAATTTTATTACTTTAATTATTGCCAGTCTAAGTTGAATTTTCAATAGTATAGGAGCGCTTACAAAACCCAATTCAAAATATCTAAAATTAACCAAATAAACGAACTAAATTAATCAAGCTCTAAGGCTGGGTAAACGGGGTAGTAACATAGCCCACACCACTCCGAAAACTAAAATTTGTTTAATTTTAACTATCGCTAGAAAAATCCGTTTTTTACGCTAATAATCCATGATAATAAGATAAGATAAGATTTAAAAGTTGTTTTAAAAGGCAGTATCTTGTCTAGTCTAGTCTAGTTTGTCTAAAAAGTAAGTCAAGAGGGCTGTTTGGATTTATTTTAATATAAAGTCGTCCTTTCCTTAATTACAAATTCCAAATTATCTCAATTCCCTCAATTTTATGAAAAATATGAAACAAAACCGTATGTACTTTAAATTGGATTTTCAGTTTTAAAAAATTGTACTTTTTATTTGAAAATTTGTTTTTTTATTTCTACACTTTGCCCCCATACAATTAAAATATGCGAAAGAAATCGATACCATTTCCCAAAAATAACTCTTGTAAAAAAAAATCATTGTATTTATATCGAAATCTACAAATAAATATTTTAAAGTTAAATTAATTATAGATACGATTTTGTTGCTGTACCCATCATGCTTATAAATAAACAATTCGAGATATTTATCGATTTTTGAATTAAAAAGGATGTGCAAAATAAGCTACCTTTAAAATATTTATAGGGGATTCTGCGGGGAAGTAAGTGGGTGTCCATCATCGAAGTGAATTTAAAAGCATAGCTTTAAAATCGCCCACCCTTTTTGCCTCTTAAACTTTCGAGTTCTGTTGTGTTGCATCGACTCTGTGCACAGGAAATCATCTCGATGAACCTATTTTTGTTTTTGCATAAATCGATATAGTTCATTCAGGTGTATAGAAAATTTATTCATAGAATCAAATCTCCATTCATGCAATAATTATTATAATTAATACATGGATAAAACCGTCAATGTCAATAACTTTCATATACATGTTTGCATTGTTTATATTGATAACAAGTATTGTATTTTATTTAGCTCGGTTTTATTGCTCGCAGCTGACAGAGATGAATCTAGAAGTTACTATTTTCGCCCACGCTTAATTTGGAATGTAAGTCCTTGGTCTGGATATGAAGTTTTTCTGATAAAATGTGCCCATTCAGCCAACTTTACGATAACGCTGCCCCAAATTGCTTTCCGTATTCTTGCTTTGAAAAGTTTGGTTTGCGATATAAATGCCTTTTGGTCCCTTTCCCTACTTGCTAACTTGATTAATTTCAACTGTTTGAAGTTCAAGATTAAATTGTGCGCTTTAAAGGTGGCTCCAATGTCGGAGTTCAATTTATGGAAGCTCCTCAAACATAAAAAGCTTTTATGCAACCTAAGTAAGTGCTCTAAAACTTTTTTCATTTTCCAATAAATTAATTAAAATTGTATGATCTATAATAATAATATGTTGCAGTTTATAAAACGCTAAATTTCAATTACAAAGTTTCACAAATAAGTTTCATCTCTTAACTTTCATTTTAACGCCAGTTTCCTTTGAGTTTAAATGAAAATTTTAAGTTTTGTATCATTTTCAAACTCTGAATATGAATAAATCTAACAAAACGCAACACAGTAGAGTCTCACTAATCCGGCACTTCAATACTCCGGCACGTCCAATAATCCGGCAACCGCCGTTTTTAAAAAAGTACTGCAAGTTGCAAAAAAACAGACCTCAATTAAGGATTATTTTAAAACTAATTAGTTAATTAATAATTGCATAAAATATGTGCGTATGTGTATGTATTTCCTTTATTAAATGCTTTATTTTATTTATTATGAATGTTTCTACACAATCCAGTAGAAAATCCGAACATTCCAATAAATCCGGCACCGCCTAGTTTTTAGTAGTGCCGGATTAGTGAGATTCGACTGTATTTTTAGAACTTTTATACCTATTTATAGTGTAAGAAATATGTGCTAAGTATGTTTTTGTTCAAAATATTCTGTAAAAGTGCGTTTATAATTCATCTGGCATTCCAATCTCGACGGCATACACAGATTTTTTAGCTTTAATCTTATTAATAGATTGCTAAAATTTTGAAATTTATTTTAACACAAAGTTCTCCACAACAGAGGATTTAAAAAAAATTAAATAAAATTCGATTTTTTTAAACCTAAAGATAGGTAAACATGTATTTACTAATGATAATAATAGGATAAATTAATAAATATATAGCATCTCAACATAGAATATAAATTGACTGTTGTCCTTGAAATGACATTATATTTATCTTAAATTTTTAGTTTATTCAAAATACTAACTATTAAATTATATAGACAGTGGTCTTAAGCTTTTAGTGTTTGTCTTTTGCAAAAATCAAATAGTGACTTTATCCAAATTAAAAATCCTAAAATAATGAAATTTATTTTCCAAAAGCCATTGCTTTTATCAAATTCTTGCCCTCTATTCAAATCACTAATTCACTAAATCCTTTAAAATGTAAAAGACAAGAAATATTCGATTATGGAGTAAAGTTAGCGAGTATCGTAAAGAAAATAAGGCAAACCATTGATATGCAAATTCAATTTCGGAAAATTTGAATAGTCTCCAAAAAATGTTTTACAGAGCTTTAATTTGCCTAACCTTACTTTTTCATAGGAATAAGAAATTTAAAGAAAAACCTGGATTGAATTGAATTTGAATGGACATTTCTTTAACAATAATTAGGATTACATTTGTAATAATTAAATTTTTACCATTTTTCAAAGTACTTTAAATAACATGTAGTTCGATATTCTATATATGAACTTATCGATTAGTCGTTATCGTTAAATAAACTGGAGATAAACGATTAGATGTAAAATACGTTTCTCTATTAAAGATGTTGCCTTAAAACTATTTAAAATGAGGAAACACTATTTGTGCTGACTTTAACTTATCTATAGTCATGCAACACGAATAGAATTTTTAGAAATAAGAACACTCATAACCAATTCAACTCTTTGCTATCTGCCATATTCAATCATCCTACATAAAACAGGAAGATGCATAGAGATAAAAGTTTTATTCAATGCATGCATGCATTTTGCAGCCAAACCCTACACCGATAGAAGTGAATTGAAAAGGGTTTCTTCGAACGTAATGAGGATAGTGCAAGGGTGGTGCCGTGAGATGATTGGCAAACAAAGGCTAACTATCTAAGGGGATGAAGACGTGGTTATCTCAGAAAAGTCACCTTGGGATAAATTGAATCGCATAGGTATCTTAAGAAATCAAATACGCAAAATATCTAACAGCTCTAAAAATATTACAACAATGGGAGGAAGCCAATTGGAACAGACCAAAAATACTCATGAATAAAGTCGATGTGAATGTGGTGCCAAAACTTCTGCCTACCTCAATTACTCAACCCACAGCTTGCCTGATTTGCATTACTCACCATCGACCTCCATTGAATTGAAAACTTCATCACTTCGCTCTATGCGACTCCCATAAATTTATTTTATCATTTCCGGTATCCGCAAACACCTTCAATATTCTTATGTATTTCTTTAATTTCACTCACTTAAACTTAAAACAGCGGAAAAGATGAAATTTTTTTCCCAAGTGAACAAGAAAAATCTGAACGTTGTCACCACTTGGGAAAAAAAGATTCTGAGAAAAATCGATTGCGAAAATTGCTCTCAATTTTCTTTTAGTCTCGAAGGAAAAATGACTTTTTAGCAATTCGTATTTAATATTCGAGTAACTATATATCGGTTAAACACTATAGTCATCGAACACAAATCGAAACAAATTTTGGAAAAAAGGAACAATTCCAAAAAAAAAAAAAAAAATTCTTTTCTTTTTCGAAAAAGCCTTTGAATGTAACTTCCAAAAACTAAACACAAAATTACATCGAAACTTACGTCTCTGTTCCTTTTGATCAAAAATTCGATAATCACTGAGTAATTTTCCGATTTTATAAATGTCCTTTACACCATTCTAGTATTATTTTTTTGTAGGAAAACTGCTTTTAAAAAGTTTTTTCTTTAAGTCGAACTAGAGGAGTTGCGACTACCTTCGCCTTGCCGAACGTTAAGAAAATCCTCGACTGAAACTTTTCCCCTTTTAAGTCGATATCATTTCCGATTAAGGACGACCACATTCGAGCTCTACTGCTTGAAGTTGGGCACAATATAGTTCGAAACCCCCATACCCCGAAAAGGGTTTCCTAACCTCAAACAGAGCTCGCTTTTAACACGAATTATACTGCATTTAACTGCAATTAAATAACTTCGTACAGTACAATGATGTAGTAATCGAATTTGCAGCACCACAACTAATCGATAGTATTAAATTACAGCAGTCTTAACGAGTTTATCGATGCGAAATTTTTGTAAACAACCCACGGGGGTTACGGGTTCTATGTTTACTTCCACTGCACCCTTGGTGAATGACTGCCTCGCATGCAAGTGTTGAAGGAATCAATGGAAATTTTATCGATTCCATGTGGTGCGTGTTGGTGTTCTTGTGGGGGAGTTGTAACGGCAAGCCTGCGCAGAAAACGTCTTCTTTCAGCTGATTAAGTTTCGCCATATTCTTTCGAAAAGATTTGAAATTGCCAAAAGACTTCGTTAGATGGCAATAGGTGAAACGACCGTATGCAACAAGTTTTGTTAACCATTCCTAACAGATAGCGTTTAACGATTACACTATTACAGAACAGACATTGTAAATTATTTCAACATCTTCCAATTAGTTTGACTACATCTTTTTTAATTATTTTGTAATATAGATATGTATACTTACAAACAATACTAATAACGACTTTTTTAAATGATTAAGATACTCTACCAATATTTTGTATTATACCAAACAAATATAAATTAATAGGTCTGTTTAATGACCAGAAAATAGACCAGAGCAGAACAGAGCAGCTCAGCTCAGAAAAACTGTCAGAGCAAAATAGATCAGAAAGGAGCAGGCTTGCTCATTGAACAGCACTTTGAATTTTTCTGAGCTGCTAAATATCATTGAACACATTTCTTGCTCATTTTTGCTCCAGATTAATCTAGAGCAAGTCATTAAACACACCTAATATCAATCCCATTTTATTTCCTGTATGTACATAAAAATGTAAATTTGAAGATATTCCTACGAATTTAAGTGTAATTTAAGCACTAAAATTTTGATTGTTTTAAGAAATCATAGTTCAATCAGCTAATTGAATTAATTTAATTTGAAAACTAGTTTAATTATTTCAAATTGTAAATCCTTAAAGAACCTCTAATAAAAAAAAAATAAAAATAAATGTTGTTTTTCTTTAAATAACAAAAGTGATAGCTATAAACTTAATATAGGAAATTAGACAGAATCTTTTCAAGCTGAAATGTACTACGTGTTTTAATAATAGGGTTTGTCACTCTTCGATGCATTTTTATTGAAATAGCAAAATTGTAGTATGTACAGGCATCCCTCGAATAACACGGCTAATTGGTTCCGTGTTATTTGAAATCGTGTTATTTGATACTAATAAATCATACCATTTTGGAGAGAGAGAACTAGCTATTGCGTATTCAAAAACGTTATTGCGTTGTACTACAGACAGTAATTTTCAGAACTTCGTGCAGTTCAAACTCCGTGTTGTTCGAAGGTTGTCGCAATATTTAACCGCGCTATTCGAGACTTCGTGCAATTCAAGTACCGTGCTATTCGAGGGATGCCTGTATTTGTTTACAGTGAAAAATGAGCACCCTGTAGCAAAATATTATTATGTATTCCCTTGTAAAATTTAGTTACTTGGTTGATTTTGAGTTTGAACGATAAGGCAGAAATTTTTACAAGGGTGTAATATTCAAAAGCTAGAGGCATCCTCTAATTGTTAATTTTTAAATCTAATACAATATGTGTCACGTGCATTTTGTTGTTGCATGTTGTATTTTAGTACAACGATTTAGGAATATTACTGTGATACAAGACCAAATACATCGAAGAGTGAATACTCCAAATTGAAAAATAAAATATTATTAAAAAGTTATAATA
This sequence comes from Machimus rusticus, assembly GCA_951509405.1. Taxonomy (NCBI): domain Eukaryota; kingdom Metazoa; phylum Arthropoda; class Insecta; order Diptera; family Asilidae; genus Machimus; species Machimus rusticus. The sequence goes on from OX608051.1 coordinate 7,613,462, forward strand.
TCAAGAAAAGCCAAAAAATATTTATCAGAAATCCCACAAGATTGTAAACGCTATCAGAATACCATAGTATGCCTTTCAAACAAATCCTGAACAAATAATCACTAATTCGTGTTTAAAAAAACTAAATCAATCTTTGACAAAATACATACATATGTACCTACATAGTTAAAGCGTTGATATTTGAAAAGTGTGATATTCTGCAATAAGTTTTTATTTAGACGAGAATTTTTATTTTAATTTAAGATTAGGTGGTTTAGGAGCATTTCAAATTTTTGTTTAGTTTCATATGGAGTTTAGCGAACAATACATAATTTTTTACAATAGCATAAAAACTTTTTCCACCACTGAATTCACTGCTAGCACAGTGAAGCATTGATAAGGAAAAGTTTTTGAATTGAACAGAGAAGTTGTTTCACAAATATAAGGATTATATAATAATTGTGTCATCACATATTTTACTTTGCCTTTTTCAAATCTAGTTTTACATGTTTTGTAAGTCCCTTATAGAAGTGAAAATTGGTCCGTTTTTATGCACATAAATACATACATAAAATTGCGAATAATACTTTGTTTCAATTCAGGAAACCAATTTTTTCACATTTTTAACACAGAAGTTACTATGAACTTATATTGTATTAATCTCTGGTAATTAAACTGAGCTTGAAGTACTTGACAAGTGAAATACTTGAACTGGATTTTTATGTGGGACATATACCTAAATACCAATGGATACCGATTTAAAATTTAAAGTACTCGGTTAAATCCAGATAGTGAAGTACTATACAAAGGCTTTAAAGTTGAAGTAGGTACTCTGCTAATAATTAATGTAGCAAAAAATACATAAATTGCTTCAATTATAGACCTAAAATATATGTAATAAACTTTTAACATCATTATTTACTATAAAGTTGAGGGCTTTATTTTAATTTATCTTTTCTTACACATACAATAATAATAATCTCTACAAGCATAATAGGCAATAAGAGAATACCTTCATAATTCTAATATTACGCGTGGTTTGTCGCTTTGTTTTCCGCATTGCATCTATCTCATTTCGGATTTTAGGATTATTTATATTTTTTGATAATGCAAAGCACGTTCATTAATTAATCGAACTGTATATCGATATCATAACGAATTATGCAACAATAAATTTCTGTCCGCAGATTGCTTATATAAAGTATATAATTACACAAAACAAATTAATTGCTTTGGATTATAAAATCCAGACAGAGTTTAACGAATTAGTTCACAAGTGTAAATAAGTGATATCACTTAAATTGATTTCCACAATCGGTTTGCGGTTCGCTTTCCCTGAGCTCATTTAAGACTTTTAAACAGATAACAGGGAATCCCTGCTTCCACCAACGTCGTCATCGCGCTTTCATTCGCAACAATCACAGACTCGATTGTGGGGGTTGATGAGCCAAAAAAATAATAATCTTTATTAATGTAGCGGCAGTCTTAATCCGCCAATATCTGTTGAAAGTGTTGCCGTCCGTTCTGCATATTTCCGTTGATAAGATTCTCCCACTCACCTGTGTTACGTGTATCTTAAGAGTGTGTCCGTTAAAAACAATTACTTATCTATCGCGCCGCCCGCTAGTCTTATCAATTATATCAGTCTTCGCAGGTACTTCTTAGAAGGAATGTCGACATCGAATAAACTTGTTCGACACATCGTCACATATGTAAGTTGTCCGCAGTTAAACACTCGACTCGAAACTAAAAAGTGTGTGATTTTATAAAAAATTTCAGGTGATTTTGTTCATCTTACCGCGAATATCATGGGCGAGTTGCTCCTACCGACAGCAGACGGATCTGCCGCCAAAAGTGTTTTCCGTTTGGGCAATTTGGGGATGTTACTCCTTCAATCGTCCCGACATGTTCGACGGCTATTCTTTGGTACCCTGCAACGCAACAGTCGAAGATTACTCTGTTCCGGGGCTGTTTTTCAACGATACCTGTGAAATATTTGATTTTCAAAATGATATGATCAAACTCGCTGTGCAGGATTCATTTAAGTACAACTCGTCTGTTCAAAGGTGGATTGATTGCAGTTTGGATGCTATGGAATGCTGTTCAAAAGTTATGATGGGCAGTAAAACAAAAGGTAAAACATATACATAGATAGTTTTTTATTCAAACATTCATCAGTTTTCCAATTTAAGACTCAATTCTATTTTTAGATATTATTAAAAGACACTTATTACAAATATGTACTTTAGCTTTTGATACCTATAATATCGTTTGTTTTCGTAGATCTAATTTAACAAACAATTTGTTATATGATAAGAGCTTAATATCATTTGTAGTCTAGATAATCTAAAACAAAACACAAATGCATAAAAAATATAATCCGAAATACATGCTAGCAACGTTTAATACAATTAAAAAATTTTAAGACTTACCGAAACATTCTATAAATTAAACTTTTCTTTATTAACTGAATACTTTATACAATTCATAGTAAATCAAGATCACAACTGACGCACGTTCTTGAAAACTTATTACTTAATAATTTTAGCATGACGTATAAAATGTTGACCTTCTCTATTTCTATATGAGAATCCACACTTTCGTTTGAGTTATATTAGAGCTCCTTTTTTTTTACTAATTTAAAAAAATACCCAAAATATCTTCTTTCGTGATTTTATAATAGATCATTTTTAATTGCGAATTCGTACTCTACGGAAAAAAACTACTATAGAAATGAAATAATTGTTCGCGGTAAAATTTATTATTAAACGTTATTTACCAGTATTATTTTTGAAATCCGGTTAACTTTTGTGAATTTTGGAAAATAGAATTCGAAATAAAAATATTAATTCTGGATGGATTAAAGCTTACATGTATATGAAGGAGACAATGGTTTAGGTTTTGATGGAACATACAATAAATATAATAGACATATTTTTCTGTGGCTCTAGGACCCAAACATTAATTTTTTAATATTTATTTATTATACACTCGGGGCAGAAATTGACACATCTTAACATACACTTTAAACTCTTAAATTACTGTCTGGACCACGGTGTACTTTCTCCGAAAGTACCTAATATTGCTCTCTGAAAAAATACGCTGTTGCCTGTTTTTCCAATTTTGCTACGATTGCTGTAAAAACTGAAAAATTTGAAAAGACAAATCTGAAAGAGTTTTTGGGAATATTAAACAATTTTGATAATGTTTATACTATTGTTAACAAATATTTGTAACTTTTTTACTATCTTATTAGGTATTTTGAATTTTATCCATTTCTGATTTGAGTTTCCACAAGAAGTGGCTGTCTATCCATTAAAGTTGACTCCAGAAATCTATTTCTGATCAAAACTAGCTATATATACATATTTACAATAGCGTAAATATGAAAATACTGCCAGAACGACAAATTGACAAGGAAAAATCTTAATTATTGTAACTACAAGTGTTGTTTCTTTAATATATTCCTTTTTTTCAGAAAATTATTGCCCTGCCGTTTGGGACGGATGGTCGTGTTTCAATTCAATATCCAGTGAGAAAACTTATGAGCAGGTCTGCTCGGTATATGCGTACGCTGGGGAGCCTCCACGGTGTCATCGTAAGAAAGTCTTTTTAAATTATAGTTAAAATAGAACTAAACTCCTTCCCGCCAGATAGACTATAGTTACAAAGACTGTCTCAGCAATGGCACATGGAAGGAGCAAACGGACTACACCGCATGCGACATAACTCCACAACTAAAATTTCGAACAAACTGGCATATATCAACCTTAGCTCTGTCTATCCTTTTTTGCGCTCCAGCAGCCCTTGCCCTTATTACAGTTCACTCACAAAAACTCAGCATTGTACGAAATTTGGTTTTTGCAATAATAATCCGAAATCTTTTTGTAATTTTGGTTAAAGCAGTAATAATTATGGATGAAATTACCGAAACCGAGAACACTGTCATGAGTCAGAATCTATGGCCATGTAAATTCTTAACTTTTCTTGAAAAATTGTCTGGCAATGCAGTTTTCGCATGTATGCTTCTGGAAGGCATCTACTTGCATCAGTTACTTACAAGCGCCTTCAGGTCACGTCAAACTGGAGGTGTTAAAATGCTTCCGTTTTACATTGGATGTGGTGTAACTGTCGTCGGAAGCGTCATAATTTGGACCTCTGTAATGGCCACTTATGATGACCAAAATTGTTGGCAAGTTACCGAAGGAACTGACTATAGCTGGATTATCACTGGACCAAGATTAATAATGTTAGTTATTAATCTTGGTTTAATGATACACGTTATTTGGGCATTATGGAACACCTTCCATTCTCGTGATGATGAGGATAATGCAACCATGTATGTAGTAAAAATACTTAAAAATACATTTTTAGGACTAATTACTCAAATTCAATGGTATTTTCAGTCGAACCCTAAAAGCTACATTAATATGTCTACCATTATTTGGAATCCCATTCTTTTTTGTAATACTGCATCCCGACACAGATAGTTGCGGTTTAGAACAATTTTATTATGTTATTGACTACTCGTTGGAAGCTCTACAAGGTGTATTTATTGTCATCTTTCATTGCTACAGGGAAAGAGATGTAGACATTTTGTAATATTTTCTTAAATTACCTTATTATATAACGTTTTTATAGGTCAAGAAAATTTTTACACACCTTTCCGATGAAGCTAAAATATACTGGAACAAGGCAAACAGAAGGCAAAGTAGCTTTACCGACAGTGTGCAAGAAAGACGAAACACCATGAGGAGTAATTTGGAGAATACAGGTTTTATTATTGCAATTTATAGAAAATAATATAATAATAAATATAAAACTTATGTACAGAAATCAGGGCTCCAAAACCCACTAATAGTCAAGTTCCGAACGGAGAAGTAAGAGACTCTAATAAGCTATCTGCTTCTAACTCCAATTTTGTAAAAGACAATTATTTTAAAAACAATGGAACACTTCTAGAGCATTCTGTGGAACATGATAACCCAATGTATGTGCCTGAAGATGATTCAATTAATTACAGCACAGAAGTTAATCTGGATCCAAAAATTTTATTCAGAAATAGGTCTGACGATGTGGTCTTGTTGGATCCGAACGAAAGGAAATACTAAGTTTATTTGTATTTAATTATTAAATTGTTAACTTACTTACCGTAGTAATAAATAAAAATGATTTAAAAATTATGATCGATACGATTTTCTTAAATTCCCCATAAAGAGGCTTAAACTTAATTTCTTCACAATTTTATAAAGAACAATAATTTTTGGAAACTGGTATTCTGAATGCGTATAATTAGAGCTATAATAGTATAATCCATTATGTCAGATGACTAAAAGTTCGTCTAATCGAAAAAATTCTAAAAATTAGGCAAATACGTTTAAGTAAATTTACAATTTACAGTGTTTTAATTTAGAAATAAATTCAAACGAAACAGATTTATAAACAAACTGAAAAAAAATTATGTCGCAGTCATGTTAATTTTTTATCTTAAAAGTAAAGTTGTTGGCACGCAATGAAACAAAATGGAAAAAATGTTAATCAAATATTAAATAGCCAATACTTCGAACCCTACTCATGCAGCATCCTAATAATCATAACTAATAATTTTGCCAAGTTTATGAACAAAATGTTACCAGGAGAAAAGAAATTCGTCCGTGAAAATATAATCCAGAAATTGTCTCTATTAGGCTATGGCAATAATTGAATGAGTTTTTGAGCCGACGATTGCACATTTGCATATTGAATTTCCTGTGTCGTCACATAGCATAAGACATATTAAAGTTTAAAACGTATCAAACGTATCATTTCCTAAAATCAGTTTAGTAGCTTAGGCTGTCCGAGGCAACAAATTGTCCCACGTACATATTCAGATAAAAAATGAAAAAAATCGCCACGATTTTAGGCGTAATTCCGTTTACCTGTGGCCTAAAATTAGTTTCCGCTTTAAATAGAATAATTTTAATAACCGCTTGTTTATATATTTTTGATGTGTAATATCTTTACTCTTGCTTTCCTGAAATCTGTGAGAGTGATTTCGTGAAAAGGGACGGAAGTGTTTAACAGGAAATTCAATATGGCGGACTGTTAAATTTTAAAGTTATTGCGATTAGCACCGAACTTGGTACTTGGGGGTTTTCGGGGTCGCTTATTTCAAGTCAACTGTCAGAATTTAATAATTCAAGATGGCGAACTGTCAAACTTTAAAGTTAATACGATTTGTACCAAACTTGGTACTTGGAGGTTTTCGGGGTTGCTTAATTATTTGTTTTAGATCTATTCCCAAAATGCGTATTTGTCTGCACGTGAAAAAATTTCGAAATGCAACCTACTTCAGACAGCGACAGCGATTGCAATATTACCCAAACATCTAGTAAAGTCATAGTATTGAATATTGAAATTAGTTTACTTTTTACGTTTTTCTTCGTAGTATCAAAGAAAATTTTATTAAACCCTGTTTGTACCAAGGGTAGCCAACCCTGTCCTGTGGGCTTTTTCCTTACCCTTCTTATTACCAAAAAATTACCGAAAAGACAATTTGCAACGAAGACAAAGCAGCGGCCAATTTCACGGATCCTTGTGTATCGGAAAATCTAAAAATAACATCTGCTGGTCCCCAGCTGTTTCTTGCGCAGCTCACATTCCAGGTTCCAGGATTTGTCTCAGCCGTAGGGGCGACAAGAACCTGAAAATGACTCACTCTCACTCAGTTTGACTTGACAATCCTACGGGAACCGAAGCACGTGGTTTGTGAATTTTTCGGATATTTGCGATTGTTTTGCTCGCAGTTCTTTGCAATTGCAGTATTGCACTTGTTTACGCGGTACGACTTGTGAAAAAGGTTAATTTAATAGATGCAAATCAATTCCAAACCAAATGAAAAGGAAATCCTAGTACTTTAAAGAGTACTCAAGCTTGAAGGTATACCTGTTGCCTAATTCATATAATAACTTATATTGCAAATTATAGGTTTATTTTTTTAATTTCTGTGCGCTTAGGCTACGTAATATATGTAATTGTTTCGCTAATTGTTTCGCTTGATGAGGGAGTCAAAGTTTGCATTGAGCGAGAAAAACGGAAGCAGCATTCCTTAAATACTTTCGAATTGTGCAGTTTTGGTTTATGTACCTTACCTATATACTTTGACTTTACTAATTTACTTATTTGTTCATTTCAAAATTCACATTTTACAAGATAATCTCTTTAGGGACGAATTTTTTAAAGGTGAAAAAAGTGATTTCATGTTTTATTTGATTACTTCTTTATTTAGTTTTTACCGACAGCTACTCATTAAATAAGAAAAATTTGGAAAAGAAAAAACATTTAGTAGAAGTATAAAAAGGGAAACTGAATTCACATATTTGACAATAAAGTGCTTTTTGTAAAAAAATAAAAACCTCACTTTACCAATTATGTTTTTAAAATAAAGCAGTCATTAAAACTAATAAATAAATCAATTAATTGTTGCCTTTTTATTTGAAAACTAAAATACAAAAGAAAAACTATCTAAATATGACTGAGCCAAGAAGAGGAAATTAAATAAAATAACACATTTGAAGAAAATAAATATCCAGTGAATTTATTCGCTAATTACAGACTTCAAATAATACCTAACTAATCCTACCTATATTACTGATTTAAGGGAGAACGCCACTGTGACGGGCCAAAAAATTTTGAGTCCGCGAATTTTTTTGGGGCAGGTTTAATTTATTTTTGAAGAATCGGATAAAGATATATATAAAGAGTATATATTCAACTATATGTACAAAAAAAATCCTCCTTCATTGTCTCAACGATATCATTTTGGATAATTAATTGAAATTGAAAAATAAAATGTAGTATAGAATCTACAACTATTGCTATTGCAAATAAAATTTTTTAATTTTATTCTTATGCGTCACCATTGTCCATTGCATATACAGTATGTTATAATCTTTAATGCTTTAAACATTCATAGAATTACAAAAAAATTTATAAGCAAAATTTAATTTATTAATATTGTTTATAATCAACATCCTACGCAAATTCAGACCATCCGTGAAAGTGTGAAGCTCTCTTTTAAATTAATTATATTAAATTGAATTTGTTCTGTTTACAAATTAAGCGCCGGCAACATTTTGAACATTTAAAGTCTAAATGCCGGACCTATTCATCTGTTTTGAACAATGAGAGGATAAAAAATTATATATTCTCTAAAATGTCATATTAAAATTTCTTCTGAACAATCGTATACGTTTTATTCTAGAACTTAGCAAATTCAGACCGGCTAAGAGTTCCACATTTTCGCGCGACTGCCACTCAAGCGACAGACTCAGAATCGCGCGTTTTCGCGGGGCCGGCGCTCAATGTGTTAAAATATCTGTTCAAAACAAAACAGTCAATTTTTGAAACAGACTGCTCGCTTAATTACTATTGAAAAAAGATGTATTCAAAATTGATTGTTTAATAATATTTGCACTTGAACAATCACATGGCTTGCTATTTTAACCCTTAACAACCGGTAGCAGTCTATAAATAACTTTTAGTCATTTCACTCTGGTTTGAGTAGGAGCGTGTTGTGTCCGTCTACCTTTTAGTTCATTAATGAACAGTGAAATGTCGATTTGGGATGGCTGGGATCTTTAGAGGTCAAACAAAAATAAACAAATAAATAAAATCCTGTTTGCATCCTAAAAAAGTCGGAACCCGCATTTGAAAACATAATCATTAAAGTTGTTTGGCAACTTAAAAAAGATTAATCTTCACATTATCAAGCATTTGAAGTTTAAATTAAATTTTTAAAAATCCATACAATGTTGACAAGATCCATTATAAATGTTCGATCTTGTTCGCCACTAAGCAAGGCTTGTAGAACTCAATTTTTAATTTAAAAAATATACATTTAAGCACTAAGCTCAAAACTAAACTGAATTGGTAATCATAACTCGAAAGCTACACTTGACGAGTTGCTGAATGTGCGAAGCGATCCGCGAGAAGATTTTTATGATCAGTCTCAAATCGTCGGAGCAACTCGATGAGGCTCTAGCGCAGTAAACTTTCTTAAGAGATTGAGGAGTGTTGTGTCTAGTCTTTAAAGAGAAGATAAGAATGTCGAGTGAACTCCGAATCGTTTTGGTGGGGTAAATTTATTAAGTACGTATAGCTACTCATTTGGGCATTGACAATTGCCACCAGCAACTAGGTAAGCTTTAGTTTAAAACCTTTTGCAAATAAATCAAAATGATCACTGCTAAGCTAGCCCTAATGTAGCATAGTCAGTCGATCTGTTCTATCGCAAAAGCATGATTCATTTCCTGAACCAGTCACTGGACTGGAGTATTAGTACGGAACTACATCTATAGGCCGCTTATTACAAAGCTTTTATTGTTTTTTTTTTTTTTTAACAATATTATTTAAATTTCATTTTTCCAAATGAAAATGAAGCACATGAGTATCTTCATAGACAACTCGAAAAGAGTTATTAAAAATGCACTGGGCATTACCTCTGATAGAAATGTTTGCCTATGGACACGGAAAGCTAAACAAAACTATTAAAACAAAAACGCAAAAACATACAAAGACGCCCCCAAATCAATAAATTTTTACCTTTTGTGCGATGTATTTGAAAATAATTTATGCGACACTCGTTGCTTTTCAGCTCACATACAAAAATCTATTAGTCTAAACACGACCAGATGTCTTTCAAATATGGTACATTTCATTTGTATACCATGATTACGCTTTATGTACTTTTAATCGGAACAAACGATTTTCTATCATATTACTATTACTGAAATAATAATTTTTTAATTTTTATACATACATTTGCATAGAGTAAGACCTCGGTATAATAGCTGTTCGTTATATCTGAATGCGTCATAAACGAGGTGTCTTCCTAAAAGGTATCAATAAATTTAAATTCATATGTAAGTGGGAAAAAGAAATTTCTTTGCTACTCCAGTTTTACTTTAAAAAACAATGAAAACAAAATAAAAAAGGTAAATACAACTTTTTAAAGAATGTACTAAAAATTAGAAAATAATTATGGAGTATCAATTTAAAGCTTTGATTGGACTAAATTAATACCATGGAGCGTATTTAGTGTAAAACTTTCTGTCGTTGGAGCACCTCACGATTTTATTTAAGTCTAATCAAAGCCTCAAATTGGTGACCCATAAATATTTCTTTAACTTTTAGTACGTCATTGATTAGTGTGTAATCGTTTCATTTAAGAAGTTTTTTTTACGCATTTTATTATTAGCTTTTTAATTTGATTTATTTGTTTAAAATAACGCAATGTAACAAGATCAAAACAAATTACTAGTTGGAGTTCATATGTAATTACAAAGCAAACTTTTCAACTTTTCTCTCTCTCGGTGCCTCATTATTGCAAGATTTCTTACTTGTTACTCGTATTCTATTTGTCAAACCCTTTCATTTGATACCTTTTATCTGCCATATTGAATTTAGAATGGTATTAAATACACTAAACCGCATTATCACGGGACTTAGAAACATTTTGTACACGTCAGAGATCTACCTCAATAAGAAGTAGTTAAGAAATCCCAAGATTTCAATAAAAATATACGGAATATTAAATTTCAAGTATCTTTCGATTTTCTAAAAGGCAGAACTATGTTAATCTAAAATAAATTCTCAAAAATTTGATTTGACCTCAAATTGAACTGCATAACTAAATAAAACAAATTTAATTTTCTGTACACTCAAATAAATTTTCATGAATGTAGTGTAAAATTGTTTTATATAACTTCATAGTTAGCATTCATTTCATAATTACTATTAATTTATTTAGATGTCTCTCATTACGTCTAAATAATTACAGCAATTTAGACTTTTAACAGTGTTTTAAGTATAATTTTGCGAATTAATGTTTAATTTAAGCAAGCAGAAAACGATTGTTACTGACCGTCAAATAAAAATTTTTGGTAATTGTAAGGGAAAAATATGAGAAGATATCGTTACATGTATTCGTCTGTCTGTCTTCATTATTTTTCTGAAAGTGTGTTATAAAAGTTAAAATACGACACATCAATAAAAACTCGCACATTTTAACACAATTAGAATTTAAAAAATTGTATACCTTCATTGAAACAAAGAAGAATTTTGTATTCGAAAGTTCATTATGAAAAGTAACATGCAAAAAATCTAAAGCTATATGTACATACGTATATCGATATAAATCTGGGTCTTAATGATTTTAAGAAATTCGGAATTCGAAATTTTCTAAAAAAAAAATATTTTTCAATGCCAGCTTACCACAACTCTAAATTGAACCTTTTGTTTATTTTGGTCTCTCCATTTACCCAATTTTATTTATGTAGTTAACTTTTGCATTTATTTCTTTTTTCAGGTCATTGTTATTCAAAAGCTAGCAATATATCCACCTGGTTACAATTGCATAATAATGAAGAGCCGTGTAACATCTTTCAATATTTCAATGAAAATCTTGTAGCACCAATGGCAAATTTTCACTCCATCCACGCAACAAAATTAATTTATATCACGATAGGATCCATTCTTCTTGTTTTGATACTTCTCACATACAGTAGAAAACATGAAGAGCATCGATATGAATATAAAAAAATTGAGGCGTTTCTCAATCTACCCAAAGATAAAAATACCAAAACGATTCTTCTTTGGACGGGCTTTTTTTCTAGCAGAACATGGTACCTACCTGGAACCAGTGTGATAAATAGCACATATTTTAAAAAAGAAAACTGCCCAAAAACAAATTGTGTGGTAACAATTGAGAAAAAATATTTTGATAACCTCACTCAATTCGACGCAATAGTATTTCACGGATTAGAGGCTTTCAAAAATCCAGCAGTTCGAAGTGACCATCAACAGTATATTTTAGGCTTACTAGAATCGCCAGGACACTCAGGCTCACTTTTACGCAATCATCAAAACTTTTTCAATTTAACGATGACTTATAGACTGGACTCTGATATACCTTGGACATATGCTCGAATATTTGATAAACATTCTGGAAAAATAGTTGGTCCATCAAAAGCTCCATCCTGGCCAGTGCCTTCACATAATTTTAATGATGTTGACATCCAAAATATAACCAAAAATAAAGATAAGTTTGGAGCTTGGTTCGTCTCACATTGCAACGCAATGTCTAGAAGAGATAAATTAGTTAGCAGCTTGAAGAAATATCTTCCAATTGACATTTACGGCAATTGTGGAACTCTAAAGTAAGATTAAATTTATTTTTTTTATAAATATTTTTTAGCATTTTCATTACTTACAGGTGCCCGACTAGTTCTGCAGAATGTGATATGCTTCTTGATAAAAATTATAAATTTTACTTTTCTCTGGAAAATTCCTTATGCAAAGACTATGTTACTGAAAAATTTTACAATGCTCTCAAACGACAAATTATACCCGTCGTATTCGGTGGTGCGGACTACTCACAATTTGCACCTCCCAACTCATACATCAATGCGAATGATTTTGAAAACATTGAAGATTTAGCAACCTATTTATTGTATGTAAGTAAAAACCCAGAGGAATATATTAAATATTTTTGGTGGAAAAAACACTTTAGGATAGCTAGTCGAAGTCCATTTTGTGATCTCTGCGTTCGACTTAACGATCCTGCAGCAGGAGAAAAAATTCAGTTTTACAGGAATATAGAAGACTGGTGGTTCAAAAATAGTTGTAGTTTCAAGCCTAATATTACATTTTAAAATATTTTTTAGTACAAAATATTTGGTAACTGAGCTAAGGGCAGTATGACCTTAAATTAAAGCTTTGTTGCGATGCGAAAAATGAATTGAAGAAGCACAAAACGATTCAATTTAAGCATGCAAACTGCCCTCCAACATTCGAAACCAATATCCAATAATTGAGTACAAAATAATATTTAAAATATGCTTATTCACAAAACAGTCTCTCTGGCTCTTACTTATTTTCGATATTAATTTAAAAAAAATAACATTTTCGAACATTATAAAATTAATAATAAGTATTGCCTCCAAATGCATTTCCTTAGTTTGATTTGAATTGCTTTTTATAAAACAATAAAATGTACAATTTTTTTTAACGTAACAATATTTTATGTATATGTATCGAAGATTATTTTTTGCAAAAACGAAGCGTTTAAATCGTTATCTATTTTTGTATGTTAAATGAGAAATGGAAAATGTTTCTAAAATATGAATTTCTATTAAGTGGAAATGATCAGAAATTTCAACGGCAGGAAATATTAATATCTATGTATGTACGTACATATATGTATGTATAACAACTAATTTCCTATTTAAAATTAAAATTATTAAGTATTAAATAATATTAAAGGTGATGGAAACTGGTTTTCTATGCTAAGAGTAAAATTCACCACGAGCAGTAACCAGGATTTACGACAATGTGTTGATATTTAGTTTATGTACTATGAGTTTATATTTAATTTGTATGTGCAAAGCTAAAACTGGGTGAAAAAATCAAGAAATTTATGTAATTCATTTTGAAATTGGAATGTTAACAAATTTTATCAGTTGTAAAAAATTCGTTTTAAATGCTATAACATTAATTTTACAAAAAGAGTTAATCAATGAAACACGAACATCACAATAAATATGACATTACAATGTAGTTCAAATTAAATTAAATTGTGGATTAATTTAAAAAACGCGCTTGCACGATGCTGATGCACAATTCAGCTTCGGAGTAATAACTGAATTGTGCATCAACATAGGGCAAATACTTTTGTAATTTACTCATTCTTTAGATAGGTGTGAAACACCAAAATATGTACCATATTTATTTATTATTATTCCATATTTTTTTAATGATATTTATAAAATCATGACCTTAATCCAAATGAATATGTTAAAAGTTAAGTCTTTTCAGATAAACATACGTTTTGTTGCATCTTTAATATATTGAAATTTTAAGTTATTTAATTTTAGACTTGTATTTTTTTCAATAATTGATCAGATATGGACAACTAAATCTCAAAGTATTGAATAATTTTACTTTTAAAAATAAATAATAAATGCAAATTTGCCAGTTAAATAGTTTTCAATAGTTCTCAATGAAGTTCTACAAACTCTTGTATGTATATATATACCACTTATGTATGTGTTAAGTATAAGATATAAATTTTGATTTATTAAATATTCTTTCGTATGTTTGAAAATGTTTTTTTCTTACTTTCTGTACTTATGTTCGCACTTATGTATCTTATCCTGTTGAACATAGAAATAGAGATTATCAAAAACCAACTTTCCGCAGAATTAACATTTAAAAAGATATTTACGAAAAGTTTATTATTTGCGATCTTTAATCTTCTATAACTTTTCTAGAAAAAAGTTGAAGAAGTTTTTTTCTCGGATCAATTGAAAAAACAAATTAAAACATTAAGGCTTCAGAAATGAAACCAAAGTTGAAACTAACAATGTAATGGATAATACAATGTGCTATTTAAGGGTTAGATTATTTATCTTAAAAATCATGTAGATTTCAATCTCAATCCAAAAAAAGGCAACTCAAATACTTGAAGTTCTTTAACGTATGTAGGTCTTAGGTAATATATAAATATTAGAACAGAGGTACTCGGAATTCATTTATTATTATTAGATTTGAGACTACACTGCCTCAGTAGAAAGTGATATTTTTAACAGTAAAAGCTTGTGTTTACTTTGAAAAATGAAATCTAAAGTTTTTACCTAAGGATAAAAAAGATAAAACTTGTTTATTTAAAGTGTCTGTTATCTTATCAGAGTTGAGAAATTGAGATCTTCACGGCACCTCGCGTTCTACTCAATTTTACCAGATTTTACTCCGCTAAGCACAAGTCAATTTTGGGTAAAATCGACGATTGCTTTTCATATTTTGTTATCTATTACTTTTCGGCAAGTATGTATGTGATTTGTTTTTTATGGTTTTTAACCGAATAATTACATTAGAAGTAAGTGAAAATCATTTTAAATTAAATACGGAACAAAAAGAAGAAAGGAAAAAAGCATCTCCTAGTAAAGTAAATAAATTTAGGTATATTTTCGTCTATTTTTTTTTATCTTGAAAATTGACAGATACATGAAACTTTCAACCAGATTTTTACCCCAGAAAATCTTACCCAAAAGTTACCAAAGAGACCTATTGGAAGTAAGTAATTTTGGTTTTTCGTAATTCTAGTGTTAATTGAGATCTTTTTATTTAAACAAAATAAAAGTAAAAGTAAAAACGTAGATATACACAAATAAATGTTATCAATAATTGATTGCTTTATCAGAAAACATTTTAACTTTGATAATTTAATGAAGAATCAAACATGGTTTGGAATGAAAGGTGTACTAAATACACAATTTGTTATCAATGTGTAGGGTTAGACCCGGATAAAATCTTTGCTGATAAGGTTCACCGAACTAATTCTACGAAAAACTGTGAGAAGCGGCAGACACCATGAAATTACATTTTTCTGGTAGTAAAATGAAAGTTATAATATTAGTACTTATAATGTGTATTTTAATATCTTATACTGCATATGTAACAAATCAATTAAAGTACAAAAAAGTTTCATTCTATGATAGTGAACCTACTGAAAAGACACAAAAAACAGTGCTGTTTTGGACAAATTTTTTCGGGACTAAAATGTGGATGTTACCAGAAACGGATCCACTAAGCGGAAAGTACCTCCAAAGCGTTAACTGCCCGGTTACAAACTGTTTAATAACTTCAAATAGGAACTACTTAAATATAACAGAGTTTGATGCAGTGTTATTTCATGGCATAGAATCGTTTGAGAAACCTTTAGACCGTAGCCATCATCAGTTGTACGTTTTCGGGCTTCTAGAATCACCTCCGCATTCTCGATCGCATTTAGCAAATCATGACAATTTTTTCAACTTAACCATGACTTATCGACTGAACTCAGACATAATATGGGCCTATGGATACATTTCTGATATAGAAACCGGAAAAATTTATGCCCCAACTATAAGTCCTAATTGGAAAATGCCACAACCTCTTGTTGATAGTGATAATAATTTACGAAACTTAGTCGAGGGCAAAACAAAACTGGGAGCATGGTTTGTGTCCAATTGTAATGCGCCCTCCAAAAGACATAAACTAGTCAATAGCTTGCAAAATTACATTGATATTGATATTTATGGTAATTGTGGAAAATTCAAGTAAGTTTAATTTTTTAATCTGTATAGAACATTTTATTCTAATATCAATTGCTTCTAGGTGCCCCAGGAATTCCTCAGAATGTGACAAACTTTTAGACAAAGAATACAAATTTTATTTTTCACTGGAGAATTCCTTGTGCCGGGATTATGTGACTGAGAAATTATTTAATGCCCTTAAAAGGCAAATTGTACCTGTTGTATTTGGAGGTGCTGACTACAAAAGATTCGCTCCGCCCCATTCATACATAGATGCAAATGATTTCAACACTGCAAAGGAACTGGCTTTGTACCTGAAATATTTGGACAGGAACCCTCAACAATATATAAAATATTTTTGGTGGAAAAAGTATTACACAGTATCTAATCGTGGATTTTTCTGTGATCTTTGCCTTCGTCTAAATGAGCCTGTAAGAACTGAAAAAACACAAATGTATCGAAGTATCGAAAGCTGGTGGTACAGAAATAGTTGTACAACAGAACCAAACATAAAATTTTAGGGCTTCTAAAATTATAAAATGTGACACATGTTAGCTATCGATATATGAACATGGTTGTAAACTATTGCGCTTTTTAATATTTATTTTGTAGCTTAACTTTATTTTAGTTATTTTATGGACAATTTTGACATTTTTTTACAAAAGATAAAATATATGTAATTTGAAAAAAACAGCCTGGCTATCAATGACAATAACCAGTGGCATAATTTTCAAGTATGTGTAAAAAATTGACCCGATTGTTTATATCGTTCGAATCGGATGAATTCTATGAGCTTATCAAAACCCTTTTTCGGACAAAAATTCTTTAGCAAAGCCTCTAAAATTCTCAGAAATTCATTTCAGTAACCTTTGACTTCAACTAAATTTTTCTTCCAAAGTGGTTAAAATAATCCGACAGAAAAATCCAATCGAATTATTTTAACGTTATATGCAGAAAAGTGCCCGACAAATATTTTATACTTTTTTTTTAAGTACAAAAGTATTATATGCTTCTCACAGATTTTGCAATGGAATCGGAGATGTAAAACAAATTGTGAAAATTAATTTATCCCAATCAAAATCACAAAATAAAATGTTTCAATAACAGCCTTAGTATTGCGCGGGTGATTTATTCTTATTAGCCCGCATGGACTCAAAATGTTTCAAGTCTTTCAACAATTAATTCTTTCATTCTGTGTTTAATATCCCCGACACTATGTATAAGATAATTTTATTTATTTTGAAAATACCTCAAAATTTCGACTTTGACAAATTTCAACTAATAAGAATTGTTAATTCAGAGAAATTCACATATGCTTTTTTTAAATTTTAAATTTCTTCATAGGGGATGTTGAACTTTACTATAAGTCAGGGAACGCAGTTTTTTTTTAATTTACCTACCTCTAATTAAGAATCAATCTATATACGTACATATATACATATGTCTCCTGGTTTTTTGGAGACGGTTATATGTGTTAAAAAGACGTCAAAATAATACAAAACTAATTTAGCCATTTCTACCACATGCGACTTTTCAACCCAACTTACATACTTTAAATGTTAATTTATCCTACATTTTTTTAATAAAGTGTTTAAAATAAATCTATTTTCCAATCGCCTAAAGTCTACGTCGCGAGCAGACTATTAATTTATAATACAATCAATGCATGGGTGGTTTAACCTGAGATTAACGTCATCTGGTCACAGTCAAGCTCAGTGCAAGCAGTGAAAACTCACCACTGGTTCCAACACCCATTAGTTTTCAGTCAACAACTAGTTAACAAGAGCAATTCATTTTTGGTGCTGATTGTGATGTGTTTTTTTACTGCGATACCGACATCTAATAACTGATAATTCGAGTATTTTGATTCTTCCGCCAGTTCAACAGTAAAATAAATTCAAGCATGAAGTAAGTCTGAAATCCCCCCTATACGTGGATTTAATTAAAATGATTATTACTTACTTTTTAATAACTAGTAAAAACAACATCTTAAAGTTCACTAGCATAAGCTTTTTAATTTCACATTTACTCAAATATTTAAGATACGTAAAAAAAAATAATAATTAAACAATTTACTCTGAGAAATAAAGGGTTATGCTCATCTCATCTTTGTATTTGTAGTCCGGCAGTGCGTATTCTGATATGCATTTCAGCCGTGTTCTTTTCACATCGGATCCAGTTCTAGATTGTGGAGGAAATTTTCGATTGAATCGAAATTTTAAAAACCGTCACGTATATAAAGATTTTAAAATTTTCGAAAGTCGCATCAAATTGCCATGATATTTACCCATTCAAACTTCAAAGCTTGAACCAGATAAATTTTTGGATCAAATTTTTGACGCATAAGTGGGTATAAATCCAGGCAATTTGATTTTATTTTCGAGAAATATAAATTGTTTGATATGGTTGCTGCCACTCACCTCTGTATTGCTGCATTCCCAAGTTGTCGCAGAATGTAAGGATTTAAATGGAATGTGGATGAACTTAATCTAATAAGAAATAACCATATTTTTCCTGTGACCTGTATTGATATCTATGTATAAACTTACTTTAATCGATGACTTGCTTGCTTAATCTTGCATTTGAATTGACTGCCTTTAGCAATGAAGTTTTTTTCTATCAGCATGCGATATCACAGATTTCTTCGCTTTAGAGCCCGCTTACAACTTTGTTCTTCTCTTTCTGCCTCTCATTAATAATATATGGCTTTACAACAGCCGCAGTTTTGTTAGTACAAAACAAGGAATATTAAATTAAAGCTTGTGGCAGGGAATTTGGGTTGAGTTCAATTTGTATTCAATCTTACAAGGTTTTTTCTTTCAACATCACAAATAAATTTTATTCATAAATGTATTCTACGAATTTAGAAACAAATTTAGTAAGCAACAATAAGTTCATAAAAAAAACATAACTTTACTTCTCTTGGAATGGATCCTTTGCAATATATTTATCCAAAGCGGCATTTCCTTTCGGGTCAACTTCGGACAATTGAGAAAAACCTTCCTCATCAACAAAGCAAATTTCATGGCCATCGGGATCGGCTAGAATTATAACCCGAACAGAAGCTTTACCAGGAGTATCCAGAGTGATGAGCGGGGTTAAAATAGTTCCATTGTTCTTCTTAATAATATCATCAATATGAGGTTGCTGGTCATGTGGCACAGCAAAAGCAATTCTGCCGTAAGCCTTCGCCCGATTGATAGGATCGGATATCTCACGTAATTCAAGCTGTGCTTTATTTTCACCATACTCCAAAGTAATTGATTTCCCCTCATCTTTGACCAACTTCATTTCTAAAACATCTTTCCAGTATTTCTTCGAGTTTTGAATATTACTGGAGTGAAGAGTAACTTTAAGTACTGGATCAGAGTCCTTCGGTTGAGGCTCATCGATGACAAAAAACTTGTACCCATCTGGGGACGTGAGGATATGAAAATCATTTTCGGTCGAAATCGGGTAATTATTCGCCTTAGCGCGCTCAATTGTTTCCTTGGACTTAATTGTGATTCCGCCAAAGTCGTTGCCTAGAAAACGAAAAATTGTTATTCGTTTTAAAAATAATATTGACCCGTATTATTTTACCCATTTCATATGACTTCACGCCATAGTTGTAAGTAAGTTCAATCACAAAGTGAGAAGATTCCGGACCGTAACCAATCATAGTTTTGCTCCAGCGATTATCATATGGCCTTTTGAAACGATTTAATTTTATATAATGTTCCGAAATTTTAAAATTATATAAAATGAAATATTCACCCATTGCACTGCGCATCACAGCCTTCAGTGAATTCTTCATGACGCAAAACCTGCAAGAATGATTTTTTTTTTGTAATTATTGCATTAAAATAAATATTTAAAGCAACTAAGAATGTTATGTTAAGCTTTTATGCTAGCATAATGCAAACATGTTATTTACTAATTAAAAAAAGTAAATGTCTTTAGTAATTAACAATTAAAAACATAAGAAGCATTTGCCTCTTATTTTGGTTGTTAAGTCACTTTGGTGAAGTGCGTTTTTATAGCTGAATTACTAAAAACAAAATTCTTATAGGAACCAAGTACGTAATTCAGCTATGTCGTGTCTCCAAAAATTACTCGAAAACCAGAATAAGGGTCTTTGTTAAGAATTATAGCAAATTGAGAGCATAGTTTTTACCTTCTAGAAATACATGTGCGATATTGATTGATCTTTCTGTGGTAGCTCGGATTTTCACAAAATAAAATGAAATAAAAATTGCATTAAAATATTTTGGAGTTCCACTTCAACAGATATTAAAAATACCTTAAATGAGTTGCATATAAAATTTATACATGAATCTTATCTCTCTAGCAACTAAGAACTAAAAATGTATATATAGCAAAATCGTAAAGAATTAGGAAAATTAATGAACATTTTGTGAACAACCATAGACAGGGTAATTGAGCATGAAGCTTGATAAAGTATAAATATTTATTTTATTTCCGTTTTTTTATTATTTTGATGTATGAACTGATAAACTTAATTATATTCCTTTCAACCGGTTTGAATTTCTCTGGGATATATGTATTCACTACGGTAATTCTTCAGTCACGCTAAAACGTTTTCTTTGTTGGATATTTTGCCATATCTTGAAGTAGCTTATTTGATCCTTATTTTTAAAACCATTAATTTCTAAGAGCGTAAAGATTGTGCTAAAGCTATTTTAATAAAAAATTAAACAGGCCAAAACAGTTGGCACCAAATCTGTGAACTATTTACCTAATTGCAATATCATCAGTAATATCAATACCTGGACTTTAAATTTATCAAATAAGTATCGAAACTTGCATTTGTACTTTGTAAGTTGAGTTCAATTCAAAACCAAGTATAATAAATTAATGCAATGTAGCCCTCAAGTCCACAAATACATTAAATAGATATTTCTTAAGCTTCACAAGCCATGAAGTTTACCTTTTTACTTAACGGGTTGAAAATACTTAATGGAAACTATTGAAAAGTTAGTCTTGAGATAAATTTGAGTACTGATTTGATGAAAAGTTATTATTTTGAACAAATTTAGAACAATTTTCACTTCACGTGTCGTTGACTCTTTGCTATCAAAGAGGTTTACACTTCTAAGTGGTTCTAACGAGTTTTGATATATGTAATTTAGAAAGTAAAAAGAGCTAAGATAAGGTAAGAAATTCTACAGAGAATTCTGGCCGTCTTGAGTGGTCTCAAAAATCACAAACCTAATACATACATAGTTCGTAATATATATAACTCTTGATCATGGTCAATGTGACCTAAGTTGCCATGACCCAAAATTCACTGAGGTGATGCCTTCGCTGAAGGCACATTAAAATAATATTAACATGAAATTCTGATGCTGAACGGAAAAAATTATAAATTTTAATAGCTTCAGATTGTAGAGTATTCAGAATTTAAATTCTGATAAAGCGGAAATACGCTATCATTGTTCTTTTAATTTTCTAAATAGACGAAGTACTGTCTTGGGAGTTGCTAGAGGTCATTCGTTTGCGGACAAAGCAAACACACTTTAATTAAAATGTGCAGAGTCATCAAGCGGAGTTCTTTTACCACATAACTTGCATCGCACAATTACTGCTCAATCAAACAGAAACCGCAGTGAATCAGAAAATTATACCCCGACCTTGAAAGCAAGTTCCCACCACGTACCCGTGAATAATTTTAAACCAAGCTCACCTGCATCCCGAGAATTTTCCTGAAGAAAAAGGCGTTCTTCGCCCGGTCCCCAATTTTGAAAACATAATGCAAAGCACGCCCAGTGATTGTCATCTTGCAGTCGTTTACTATCAATTTACGTGTCGTCTGAATCTAGCTGCTACAATTCAGTAAATTATCTTAAAAATTCGATTTTATCTTGGCCACTTTACTTTTTTTTTCACCTGTTGACTGCTTCCTCTCAGAGTAGAAGTTATCGTCTGAATGAAAAATTCTGCTGTTGAGTATTATTTGCACTTAAAACTGCTTTAGAAGATAATTAAACAATTTCATGACTAAATACAATCGTGCCGCTATTATTTTCTGCAGTTGGGCAGCGGGCTTAAAAGCTAAAAAACCCCAAGTGAATTTCCCCCGGCACGTAAACAGACTTTTCTCAATTGTCAAATTAAAGCAACCGTTTTGCCCTCTGCCGGATTGTTGATGAATTAAAGAACAGAATTGTGTCCGAATTTTTTTAGGCGTTGGAGTTGGAGAGGAAAACTGTTCTCATTTTGTTAGACAGGGTGAGTCGTCCTGGCGCTAAATTTGTAAAATTTACTTTAAAATTAATTTTTATTTTAATAAAAATTTATTTTAATTCATTCAATTTAAGAATTGCCTAATTTTGACGATTTACACTGAATTAAATAAATACAATTGGATGATTATGGAAATTAAAAAATTAATGGTACAGATTTCATTTGATTGGTAAATTCTTTATTTCCTGCAAGAAGTTATCGCAAATGTATTCGGTTCGAAAGCCCATTTAAATTACAGTTTTCGATATATACGAAATACACTATGATTGCATTTAAAATTAAAATAATGTTACAATTTTGTCCGCCGAACGGCTGGCTGACAAAATTGCACGATTGTCCTTCGCTGTAATTCCGATATAGGGACAAGTGTTGAGGATAAATTCAAAATGCTCGTCCGCCGAGACAGACGAATCCAAAAATGGTCAGTTCGGTGCTTTCGGCCAGATCTCTTCATTGTGGCTATTGACCAATGCTCCTGTCACAGACGCCACGATCGTGCGGATCGAAAACCGGGCACTATATTCACTGAATTAAAATTTAAAGTGTGAATTACAACGAAGGGAAATTTTGTAACAATACCTTGGACACACTATCCGTCATAATGACGGCAACCATCATAATAGCAAATATTAAAATGACGGTGTTACACACTAGACTTTAGCATAGTAAGCGTACTTTTGGATGAAAAATTTCCCTGTGTCATCCCCCCTCCAAATACTATTCGCGTACTTTGCTGCTTAACTTCGGTGTTCAGACGAATCTCGAAGTCAAGCAAATTTTAATGATTCAAATTCAATTTGAGCGCCAAACAGTAAATGTCACTCACTGTCCCTACATCGGTTCCGAATGGCAATGCCGAATTCAACGAAAATAAAAACTCCGAATTGACGTAAATGGACGCCAAATCAGCCAATCAAGATCAATGGCGGCCAGCAGAGGTTTTCTATTGGAGATTCAATAACATCAACCAAATCGTTCATTGGTCTCGGTACAGTTTGTGATCACCCTCTCTCATTGGACACCGGAACAGAAACCCCAAAAATAGCACGTGCATATTATTGTTTTGGATAAACTGGCTCAGGTGTTGTTTTCCGTGCGAAACCTTTTTGAGTGGAAAATTTCTCGTGCATTTTTTATTGCGAATGTGTCGGACTTTTCGCCCTTATTATGCGTGACTGCTGTGCTCGGTTCGCGATTATTTCCGCCTAGCGGAGGCTCCGCACGAAGTGCCAGCCCCAGCGACACCAGCACCTGTGGGCGCCAAGCACACTGCGTCCGATTTTGAGGCCATTAATTCGTCGCAGCAATGATTTACGTGAACGGGTAAGCAGCGAGCAGCCTCCTCGGGAGTGATTTAATTGGGGCCAGGTGACAGCGGTTGTAGGCCTTTCGCCTTTGACGTTTCTGCCTTCGGGTTTCGGAGTGGTGTTGCCGCTTAAAATCATGGGCGCATCGATGCTAAATTAAGCAAAATCAGCAGAAAGTTCCCCATAGGATTTTATTGCGACTATCGCGCTTTTGTAAACATTCACGGGACGTTCTTTTGTCCTCTGTTCCAATTTGTTTACAAAGCTGATAAATAACAATTATTCAGAAGGATCTATCCCCCGCAAGATGTCGCATCAAACGTTAGGAATGTAGAATAGAAAGTTATTTCCGAATAACGACTTTAACATTTTTGTAGAAACGGTACAAAATTTTTAAAATAGATGTAAGATATATGTATATGAAACAATTTGTGAGCTCCGAAACATTCTCTTGGATTTAGAAGACATTTTCCAGGAACTTTCCCTTTGTCTAAAAACGAATGGATTTGAATGAGTTTGCCAAATTTTTAAGTTGCAATTCCCGTCTTAAAATTCATTAACGGTTGCATTTCTGTGAAAAATTTATTTACTTTTTCTTAATTAACTAACGCAAAAAATCTGGCTCCAAAAGGTATCTTCCAGGAAATCATTATTCCTATTTTTTTTAATATGAAAAGCTGAAAAGCAGTTTTAAAGTTGAACTCATTCGAAACATTTTTTTGTGGACCATGTCCAGGAACAAAAGCATTTTCTATATTTTATATGTACTGTTTTTAGTTTTCCGAATGTCCTTTGGACTATGCATTTTAAATTTTAGATCAATATAAATTAGAAGCTATGCGCTCTTTTAGCATTTATTTTTTCTCAAAACAATCTTATCTTCACGACTATTTTTTTACTAATGCAGTTATAACAAACAAAACATAATAAAATACTATCGACATATTATAATTAGTCAAATTAAGTATATATACTTGCTTTAAAAATTCATATAAAATAAGCTAAATCTAGTCTAAATTTTCATTTGTTGCAAAGTACGAAAATACGCTTAGTTACTGATATAGAAGATAAGATTGATATAGAAAGGGAATAAACTGAGCCCCTTTTTAAACCCAATAATTCACGGGATATCAATTTCCCCCTATAATTTACTAGAGGTTACCACAGTATACCCGGTACAACCGGAACAACTGGAATAAAATTATCTTAGAACTTCTATTGGATAAGACCGGTTATCGAATTTATAAATACAATCCATAGAAAGAGCAGAACTTGAGAATCTAAAATTGTTATCAATGAAGGTGTACGTTCGCCGAAAAAAGGCAAGAGTAGTGCCTATTTAACCACTAGAATATTTTTCTATTTTCATTTTTCGAAAAAAAGCTCCCAAGAAATTTTGGGCCAGGACTATAGCTTCAAAACTGCTAATAGGTAATAGTTAAAGTTCATTTTCAAACACATATAAAAGTCGAAATAAACCAAAAATGCACAATTCAATAGTATTGAAGTAATGTTCCTACTTAGTTACTATAAATCTTGTCTCGTTCAATAAGATAAGCAATTGGCTGAACTGTTATACGATGCAGCTTCAGAGACTACTATGGTGAATTATGCATCGATACGGTTTTGATACATTTTAGAAATTACTACGTTTGATATACATATTTATTAAAAACTTAAATTTATAAAGGTTATCGAAAACCACAATTAAAATATTCAATTTAATTTTTAGGGACGATCCTGTTGAGGGCGAAAGCGACCGAACAAAAAGTACCTCAGAGAAAGCGCCCAAGCTTACAGATGCGCAAAAATCTCTGGAATTGTTTTGGCCATCAGTTCAGGAAGATGTAAAGAGAATAAAACAAGTGGACGCGAAAAATCAGTCCCTTCCTTTAGCTCGAATAAAAAAGATTATGAAGTTGGACGAAAACGCCAAGATGATTGCCGCAGAAGCACCCCTTCTGTTCGCGAAGGCGTGCGAGATATTCATCCAGGAGCTGACTCTCCGGGCGTGGATGCACACGGAGGACAACAAAAGACGCACATTGCAGAGAAGCGACATCGCAACTGCAATATCAAGATGTGACCAATTTGATTTTCTGATAGACATAGTTCCTAGGGAAGACATTAAGCCACAAAGAAAAGAGTCAGAGCCCCCGAAGGCGGCCACCTCCACTGATCAGGTGCAGTATTATTTGCAGCTGGCCCAGCAACACCAACAAGCTCTTCAGAACACTCAGCCAGCAACATCTGCTACGATTGTAAACCAACAAATACCCGTCTCGGGAGTTTCTGGAGTCGCTGGGAATGCGGGGGTGGCCAATGTTTCGGTTGCAGCTCCCCAGAACATTATGCTAGCAACAAACCCTATCACAACCACCACCAATACCTCTGCAGCCCAGGCGACCGTTGTAAATGGTCTTCAAAACCCACAGCAGCAAATTCAAATCTTACAGCAATGCGTTACTCCTACAGGTGAAATTACCCACGTACCGGTAAGTTAGCCTTGCTTTTTTACACTAGTCAACTCAAATTTTCCCCTAAGCAAACCATATATGTATATATTACTTTTATAAGATTTTTGTTCGTAGATTACAAATTGAGTCTTGTTTTGAGAAAAATAGGTCCGAAATGAAAAAAAACCTATTGTTATATTTTTACAAATATTAGTTCGCTCAACTCGACAACCGAAGACACTAATTTTCTTAGCATCTAATCTTTAAAAATGTGTTTTCGTTAGTATATTCGAGCAAATTCGACTTTCAAAATAGGCCTTAAAATCTAAATTCCGGTTTATAAACAGGTACAAGAACTTAATCAAATTGGTAAATTTATGGAGTGTTATCCGAATATGCTTATTAAATAAATAGTAACTTTTTATTGTACAAATTGCCAAGGTATTTTAGTTCATTACCTCATTCGATGACTGAGGACTTAATTTTACTTATATTAGTGGCATTTTGGAGATTATTGGTAAAAGTTTTGATGCAACACTTATATCGTCAGTGCAAATCAGTTAATGTCAATTTTGGAGATTTGAAAAGTTAGAAGCATAAATTTGATACAATATTGGGCCAATAACATAATCTTGTAGAACATAAGCCGGAATTCTATGCAAGGTAACAATTCAGTACCAATAAATATTCGAAAAAAAAGAAGTTGTCAACTTCATAAATCTGTCTTTTAGAATTTTCTTGTTGGACTATGAATGAAATGAATTATGTAATTGTGAACGTTAAAAGCACTACACTTTTCCTCGTAAGTGATATATTTGATATTAGATTAGTTTATTTTTCAGAAAGTCAAATAATAAATGCACGCGATATTTATGTACATATATAATTTATCGTTCAAGTAATTTTGTTGAACTAACGTTGTAGGATTTAATAGCCAATAATATTACATATTTTATATTACTAGCTACATTGTACTGATGAAATTAATATAACTATCGCAACAAATATATTTTATATAAAATAATATTTCCTACAATTAAATGCAATCGGTCAAATTTTTAAAAATTCGATTAGATACTTAATTCAAATTCTGAATAATGATCATTTTCTGAAAGTAAACTGTAGAGTCGTTCGAGGGCTTTATCCGATTATCAAATTGTTATATTGTTATCTAATACGTTTTAATGAAAACTATAGACTGATGGCATTTCATATTTAGATACGAAATTGTTTTCTATAGATTTTTAAGAATACCCAAAATTTCATTTGTTCTCAAAAATGTTATGTTATGAAAGAAAAAGAATTTCACGTTAGTGATAAGATAATAATAAGGTAAATAAACCATAAAAATACATCGCGTACAAAGGGAAAACGGAAGTTGAAATTTGTTAACTTGTGTTATGAATTTAAAAAAATGAAATTTATATTGTCCTATTTGTTGCAGATAACGATAACTGCAAGCCAGCTGAATATGCTGCGGATGCAAATGCAGGGGAATGCGCCGAACACAACCCAATCCCAGCAGGTTATAATACCGACGATCCAGACCCAGCAGCAGTCTCTGGTGCAAGTGAACACGGGCGGTCAACAAAATCCCACCGGAAGCATATTTTTGACGACGGCGCAGACCACAGCAACGGGCTCCGACAAGCAGCATGTTAACACCACAACGTTCCGGGCGAACTGCTAGGTCTGGCTAGTTTGGATCCCTGTAGTCTAGGATTGTTCGGATATTCAGATATCTACCACCAATGTTTATTTAGCAATCATATCTTTAAGGGTAAATTATGTTTTGTATAAAGTTTTTTAAGCACGTGTCGCGTAATTTAAAGAAAATAAAAATGATCAATTATGTCGCAAGGTTTTCAGTAAAAGTATTAACCAACCCGTTTCAAGATCGTTGAGAAAATGGGAATGTTGTGAATGAATTGTTTTTTATTATTAAATTCTGTTTTCCCTTCCTTGATTATTACTTTACATAAAATTTATCAGCTAAAGACGAAATGGTGAGATTTGTCTCGTTTACACCTATTAATGGCCTCAAATTGAATTAAATGAAATGAAATGCTGTGGAAATGTAAGCATATAAAGGCTGAAATGGTTTTTCTTTGGTTAGCGAAGACAAGAAATCATACAAAACTTTTCGTTTACTTTGAATGCAGAAAGAATGAAGGTAATAGCTTAGCTGTGATGTATTTTGCACTTTAAAGATTTCAATGCGAAATAAATTATTCGGGAGAAAAATTCTCGATACATGAATGATGTTCTTCGTTTCGTATCGGAAGAAAGAAACGATTCGTTTCGTCAAAATGTATCTCTTTCGAAGTAAATTTCTCCCGGCGAAAGTTAGGAATGCAATACGAAAGCGATTATAAGCAGTGAAGAATTTATCATCCAAGTTATAAGAAAGCGAATTACCATGTTGCCATGATATAACGCCTCAAAAAGTGTCTGTCTGAATTACTACACACAAGTGTGGTGCATCGCAAGGTGACTTACTTGGCCTCGGCACTGCGCCTTTTTAGCCATATCTCAAATTATAGACTATCCAGCCAATGTACTCTATTTACTCTAAAGAGGGTTAAGTTAAAGTATCATACACTTTAAAATTTGACAGTCCACAATCTTGAATTTGTAAATTCTGACAGCCGGGTTGAAATCAGCGACCTCAAAAACCCCGAAGTGCCAAATGTGGTCGAAATCGCATAAACTTTAAAATGTACATATTTTACTTTTGAAATGTTCAAAAAAAACTATAATTTTGTAATGATCAAATTGAGACAAAATTAAGGATTACGGACAGAGTAACGTTTTTACTTGGTCAAATATTTATGTATGGATATAAGCACCAGTATGGAATAAAAAGTATTGGTGTCGAAGTATTTACCAAGATCTTCAATGACAAAAATAACAATAGAGACTAGTACAGTACATATTTTGTCGTCGGCAATCTTCAGGTGCCAAAAAGAAATATTCAAACAAAGTTAGTATTTGGTCTTCATTTTAAATTTAATCCTACCTTTAGGGCTTTGACTTTGTTTCAACTCAACTTCGTCTCTACAACAGTAGGCTTGAAAAGAATTTTTTATCGAGGAGGTTTTTAGATAACATTCAGTTATTATTTTCCACTTCGAAATTACTTAATCTAAACTAATTTCAAAAAATAGAAAAAGTATCAATATACTTTAAATAAAAACCTTGAAAAATGAATTTTAATTGAAATAATTAATTTGTTATATTTTAAATAATAAAGGATATAGAGATAGAAAGATCCATATTTAATTTAGTAGATGGAATAATCTTTATAGGGTTTTATAAGCTTTTAATTCTACTTCTCAGTTTTTCAAAAAAATCGTAGGAAAATTAGTATTGCTATACAATGAAATATCCACATTCCACATTCTTCGGTATAGGTATAGGTATGTTAAAAATCGTGTCTTAAATATACAAAAGCAAATATACAAATTTCAATGAAATTGAGCAGGTGCTTTCCGCTTGCCCTAAAACTAAATTCATTTTAAAT
Organism: Machimus rusticus; assembly: GCA_951509405.1. NCBI lineage: Eukaryota > Metazoa > Arthropoda > Insecta > Diptera > Asilidae > Machimus > Machimus rusticus. The sequence continues at coordinate 7,643,085 of OX608051.1, forward strand.
ACATGATATGCACCACAAACGCGTGCTTGTCTGTGCGCATAGTGTAGTTCTCTTTAAGGAAAATGAACATATTTAGGTGGAATTTTGCGGTGGAAAATGGCCTCTTTATTCACATTTTGTCAAAATTAAAAGTGGAATATTTCGGAAGCTATAGCCAACCTCACCTCATTGAAATCCGAGCGGTAACGCTATTTGTTTCAAAATCGAAACTGCAAAGAGCTAATTTCTACAAATTTAGTGCCGCAGGGGATACTGAAATTTTGTATTTAAAAAACATTAGCAAGAATATATTCGTGACCATTGTTGAACTAATGATAACTCTAAAATTGAGAACGCTTTTTTTAAAAAAAATGATTTTACATCACTTTTTTTGGCGCACTTGAAATAAAGTTAATAACAATTCTACCATAAATAAAACAAATTATCAAGCTGTTCTCGCTGCGTAACAACTAAATTTTTAAACGTCTGTTTATTATATGTATATCCAAAATGATTATAAGAATTTAATTTTTTTTTTTTAAGATTCTTTTAAACACCTTAATCGAAGTGACCGCTTGTTCTTCAGCTATATCTTGATTCTTGACGACAGTAACTATCGATCAAACAGTTGGAACCGAAGTGATAGTGCAGACGATTAAAAGTGAAAAAATGAAAATGTTCTTCAAAAAATGTTGTCGAAAAAAGGGACCCACAATGAAACCTGGAGCTATTCTGGACCAGGTCATTTCTCAATCGTCCTCAAACGCAAACAAGTGCTTACTTTACAAGTTAGCAAATTACAAGAGAGGTAAGTTACTTTAGGGAAGTTCCTGCGGGAATTGCATAACCATTTTCAGGTGGTGACTTAATTGATGCCATTCAAACCGGGGGCCAAGTGGCGGTGGAGCAGCTCATCAGGGAGCAATTTGGGATCTTCATGTACAACAACGGGAAGGGCCAAGAAATCAATCGGGCCGAGTATCTGCGCTGGAAGTATCGAGATAATCACGAGGTCGTGATTCCGATCGAGGCCTCCCTATCCCACCACGACCCCCTGGGCAAGTGGGTGGACCACAAGGCGTGCTGGCAGATGCAGTACCGGGGCTCCCTGGGGGAGAGCCTCCTCCACGTCCTCATTATCTGCGACACGAAAATTCACACGAAATTGGCCAGAATTCTGCTCCGGGTTTTTCCCGTCCTGGCCTTGGACGTCATGGAGGGCGAGGAGTACTTGGGGGCAAGTGCCCTGCATTTGGCCATCGCTTACAGCAATAACGAACTTGTGGCTGACTTGGTGGAGGCTGGGGCCCTTGTGAACCAGCGAGCCATCGGGAGCTTCTTTCTGCCCCGGGACCAGCAGAAGTCCCGGCCTGCTAAAAACACCGACTACGAGGGTCTGGCTTATTTGGGGGAGTACCCCTTAGCCTGGGCCGCCTGCTGCGCTAACGAGAGCGTCTACAACCTTCTGCTAGACAACGGGGCTGATCCAGACGCCCAGGACTCATTCGGAAATATGATACTGCATATGGTCGTTGTTTGTGACAAATTGGTAAAAAAGTTTTATTAATTTGGTTGTAGCATTTTCGAATTAAATGAACCCATTTTCAAATTAAATGAAACCATTTTCAAATTAAATTAAACCATTTGAAACCAAATGAAATTATTTTCACATAAAATGAAATTTAATTGTTTTATGTTTTAAATGTTAGTAAGGCGATTCGATCTATGAATATACTGTATATTCAAAGGATTCGATTCATTTCATAATTTTGTAAATGTCGTAATTCGTATTTTCATAAATTAACGTGAAGTAAATGCACCTCAACAATTTCTTCGATAACGATCTAAAAAAATAATTTCTTCGTAAATGTTTGAAATCTTTTTAAGGGAGAAAAGTTATTTTTAAATCAAATTATTTTTAGAAAGAGCTGCAAAGGTCCAGGAATTAAAAAATGCATAATAAAAGTGAATTGATTGGAAATGCTATTTTCGATTTAATTCGTTTGGGGACTGATAGTAGGTAGATGATGTTTTGTATCGTTTGGATGGGATCCTAATGAACTAACATATGTATATATTCAAGTTCTAGTAATAGTAATAATGAAGATGAAATATGTCATGCATTAAATGCTTTCGAGACGATTTTAATGCTACCGCTTCGTTTCGTTGGGGAGTTGCTCACGAGGTTGGATCTGTTGCTAAAAGTCCGAGTATTCTTTACAATGTGATGATACCAAATTTGGATGAAAAGATATTTCGACAAATCGTCCATATAACACTTTTGATTATATTGTTACAATTTTGTCCGCCGAGCGGCTGGCGGACAAAATTGGACGTCTGCCCTTCGCTATAATTCTGATATAGGGACAGACTTTGAGAATAAAATGCTCGTCCGCCGAAACAGACGAGCCCAAAATTGGTCGGTTTCAATCCGGAGCACTGACCAGATCTCGTCAGTGTGAATATTTGACCAGTGCTCCTGCCACAGATGCCACGATCGTGAGGATTGAGCGCCGCTCCTTATATACACTTGATTAAAATTTCAAGTGTGAATTATAGCGAAGGAAAATAAAATTTTGTAACAATATGGTTAATTTGAGAAAGGATGATGAAAATTTAGCCCGAAAGCAATTAACGAAGAGAAACGATAGCGGAAACATATGCAGAACTTCCACATTGCATTGGGGATGTAGACGGTACCGAAATTCGTCTTGGGGAAAACCCAACTTTCGATCCTGAGGCGTATTTTTCACGAACTCATCAAGTAGTTTGTGATCATAAGCAAAAAATACGTCATGTAGGTATGTAGTTAGCGGATACACAAGAATTGTGCACTTGTCGTTTTATTAAAATAATTTTCAATTAACACGTATGAACCGCCCCCCTGTTATTTACGAAGCAATTTATTTACAAACATTAGTTTTTCGAGGTTTAGGAGCTTCAAATGATCAAAATCATTTTTAGTTTTCTGAAGCTTAATGTTGTTTGAAAAAAGTTTCATTTTATTTAAAAATTGTTTCATTTATTGTAATTTGAAAATGGTTTCATTTAATCTAAAATTGCTACATTTATCGATATATAATTTTTAGGATATGTTTGGATATGCACTTCGTCATCCAAAAACTCCGGCTCGAAATGGTATAGCAAACCTTGCAGGTTTAACTCCTTTAACCCTGGCTTGTAAATTGGGACGAGCTGAGGTATTCAGAGAAATGTTGGAGCTCTCTTCGAGGGAATTTTGGCGGTATAGTAACATAACCTGCTCTGGTTACCCTCTGAATGCACTGGACACCCTCTTGCCGGATGGTCGAACAAGTAAATCATATTGTTTTCACCGTGACCAATAAAGCATACGCTTTTTTTCAAAAAATTTAAGGTATATAGATAATATTTAATTGAAAATGAGTTCGAGCCATGTTTACTGTGTGGGATGGTGCTCTATCTTGTTGGAGGACGTATTACTCATTTCCGCAGATACATACATATATAAATTGAACTTGATTCGTGTAATATATTTTTTTAAAGCAATTAATAATTGACGAAGTAATTTAGATATAAAAGATCCTCTGTATAAAATATGTGGATGAATGACTTCATATTCAGAGACTTAAAATCTAATATATTTAAAAAAAACGGATACGTGCAACGTAAGTTGCTACTACCTAAATGCACAATAACAACACTTTTAACAATATATTGCTTTCTAAAAAAATAATGTGGGTTATTAAAAACGTGCACAATTTTTTAATTAAGTACTAGGGGTAGTACAATTACGAATATTTGGGTCGTTTACAATTGAAAATCGTAAAATTATATCTAAAGTTAGAACTTCTGTCAGCACGAAAAAAGTGCTTTCGAGAAAACCGTGATTGAAAATTCAACTTTACATGCGCGATTGTGCTGACTGCGCTTAATTAAAAGGCTACAGTCTCGAATTTTTGTCGACTTAAGACTGCCATATTCCCAAACGAGGCTCACGAAAATACGATACAGAAATCGGAAGATGTATGGATTATCAAATTCCATAATAGTTTAGGCATATACAACTTAATTTTGCAATACGCCTATATAGGATCTACTACCCTTTTTATGCAAGCATATAATTTATAATATGTAATTTCTATAAGATAAGAGATTTGAACATTATTAAAAAGGAAATATTCAATAACCAGAGTAATTAATAACAAAAAAGGCTATCCTTATTAGAGGACTGAACTTTCAACCTTTAGTTTTGAGATTTTTTAGAAAAAATTCTTGCATTTTTTATCTAACACGTTCCCTGCCACGTGTACCGAAAACAGTACACAAATGAAAGCTCTCTCTCAGCAAATGCATTTTTACGCGTAAGTTTCTCACGAAAGCTTTTTTAAAATTTCTGGCAGGGAACGTGTTAAGAATGATTGTAGTGCAACTGTAAAAATTGTCTACCAAATTTTTCTCTTTTGAAGATTGGCAATCAGCTCTCTTCATAATTCTGAATGGAACGAAAGAGGAGCATTTAGACATGCTTGATGGTGGAATAATTCAACGTCTACTCGAAGAAAAATGGAAAACTTTTGCAAGAAATCAATTTCTCAAACGACTCATGATTTTATTTGGTCATTTGCTCTTTTTATCACTTTCTGTGTATTTACGTCCAGTCACTGAAAATATGCAAATGCAAGCTGAAAATAAGGAAAATGAAAATGAAAAGAAAGTCGCTGAGGAAGTTGCAGAGGATGAAACCGATGTTAAGAACATAATCAGATATTGTTGCGAGGTAGCAACTATCGCGGGAGTTCTAAGCTACGTCATTTTCCAGCAGGGCGATGAGGTTAAAAATCAAGGACTGTCTGCGTTTTTAAAACAACTGGTGAGTTAAGAGTTTAGGATCGTAAAAAATTAGTTAAACTTTGTTTTAATCTAATATTTGGTTTCAGTCTCATGCACCCGCAAAAGCGATATTTTTGGTATCGAATTTGATGATTCTGGCGTGCATTCCCTTTCGCATTATGAATGATACTGATACTGAGGAGGCTATTTTGGTTTTTGCTGTTCCTGGTAGTTGGTTTTTACTCATGTTTTTCGCTGGGTAAGCTCACAATTTTTATTACATTTCACTGCTCAACAGTTTTTATTGTTTCCGCATATTTGAATGTTCACTATCTTTTTAAAATTTTGAGAAGTTCTTAAAATACGAATTTTTATATACACTTTCCTATTTTTAAGTTGTAGATTCGTAACCTTTAAACAAAAATTTTTCGAAATAGTTTAGCTTTCCTCATAAATTCAAATTAGATAGATAAAAGCTGCCAATTTCTAGTTACAGCTTTAGAACCATTTGTGAAGTTAAGACCATCTTTCTTTTTAAACAATTGAAGAATATTTTATGTTATTTGTAAACTTATCTACACATTTTTTTCATAGAGCCGTACGCCTCACTGGACCGTTCGTCACGATGATCTATTCTATGTTAACAGGGGACATGTTTACGTTTGGGATAATTTACACAATTGTGCTATTTGGATTTTCGCAGGCATTTTTCTTTCTTTACAAAGGTGAAAAAACATTTGTTTAGGTACAATGAATAATTAACTTTGAAACCTATGATTGCAGGTCACAGTCAAGTTCAATCGACTCTTTTCAACACATACCCAAGTACATGGATGGCACTTTTTCAGACAACACTTGGCGATTATAATGTAAATACATTCTTAATCTTATTGTTGTTGTTTTTTTAACATGTTAAATTAAATTTCGGTTCACCGTGGATTATCTTGAAAACTTGAAATCATCTCATACATACTTACAACTATTGTATTTTGTTTTAAATTTTTACAGTATCCAGATCTCAATCAAACATCGTACCCGAATTTGGCCAAGACTGTCTTCGTTTTCTTTATGATTTTCGTTCCAATTTTATTATTGAACATGTTAATCGCTATGATGGGCAATACTTATGCACATGTAATTGAGCAGTCCGAAAAGGAATGGATGAAGCAGGTAATAATAGAAATATAAATCGATTCAACTTGTTATAATTTAAGTTTTAACAGCTAGTGATCAATTCGACTAAGACATTTAAATCTTTAAGAAAAGTAATTAATGACCTGGCGAATTTGCTCCAACCTTTTAAGTTCTAAAATTTCGAAAATCATTGTTAATTGTATGAATCTGGTAGATTATTGAGGGTTAATGTTAAATACAAAAAAAAACATGCAATAAATACCATCACCTATAATTTTTTGAAAAACATCATTTCATATGCGAATTAATCTTACGTGCTACTGCTAGATATAAATAAGTAATAAATAATAATATAAATAACGCAGAAGTTAGAATAAAAGATATATTCTCTGAATTAGTGATACCTTTGTTACACAATTGCACAAAACCCTGATGGGGTTATCGTAATCCACACTATAAAAACAGTCTTTAAATTGAAATAGATATTTTATTAAATTTTGCAGGCATTTGTCATTTTTAAGATACTTCAACAAGGTTGTTTATAGAAGTTATTTATTGAGTTATTTTAAGAAAATACATACATACATTGCTAGGAGTTATAATGATTGAATTTCTGTAGTAGACTTTAATTTATCTAAAAATTCAATTAGGCACGCACTTTTAAATCGTTGTAATCGGCAATAGTTTAGTTTGTTAGATTTGTTTTTTTTTTCAATTGTAATGTCAGATGGTTTTATACCTGTTGCTAAAATAAATAAATAAATAAATAGATTCTGGCGGTTGAAAGTGCTCGCCAAACGAGCATAGAATTCCGCAGCTGAATTCAAAGTAAAATGAATCCTATCACGTAATTCAGCCATGAGTCGATTCGAATAAAGTGTTTTGGTTATTCCATAATAAATATTGCACTAATTTTATACTTACATAATTTGTCCTTATAGTGGGCGAAAATCGTAGTGACTCTTGAGCGAGCAGTTCCTCAAACAGATGCACAGAAGTATCTTGAGCAGTACTCGATTCCACTGGGCCCTTCGGACGATTCTGGTTTTGAGCAGCGTGGCGTAATGGTCATCAAAAGTAAAAGCAAGACTAGGGCTAAGCAGCGGAAGGGCGCCGTCGCTAATTGGAAGGTTAGTCAAAGTTATAGTTGAAATAATGAAAAGAATAAAAATAAATGTTGTTATTTTTCTAGCGTGTTGGACGAGTCACTTTAACTGCGCTCAAGAAGCGAGGAATGACGGGGGAGGAGCTAAGACGAATTATGTGGGGTAGAGCGTCGATAACAAGTCCAACAAAAATTGCTAAAAAGTTAAAATTAAAATTATACTTTTACTCATTTAAATTAACTATTAAATTTCTAGAAAACTGAAAGATCCCTACAGCATCCTGAACGAGTCAAATAGTGCTTTAGGTGCTGCCCTTGACGTGATGTCGTACGCTCAAGACATTGTGATGTGCTCGACGGAGACTACCGAGGTAAAACATCCAACAGCTCCATCAGCTCCACCAGCTTCAAAACCAACTGGCGCTGAGGTTCTTCAGTCAGCCAAGGTAAAAATGCAGAAAGGAAAAGGTACTTTGGGACTTATCAAAGGGTTACGCGAAATGACTGCGGCCAATGAACTAAAGAACATTGATGACCCTTTGAGGGAGTTGGTTTTGATATCTGAAACAACTCCAACACCAGACCCAAATTACGTGTCTAACGTGAAGCAGTTGGCCAACAAGGCCAGAGTTATCGGGGAAGTGGCTGAAAAATCTCAGACAGATCCCCAGACAGTCTTAGCGGCAGCAGCTCCTCCGCCTACAACCGCTGGACAGGAGATAACTAATTTTTCAGCAATTTTCCAAGATCCCAATGATATGGTTGATCCAGAAAAAGAGCGGGCTTTTTATAAGCAATTGGAGGCCTTAGAAGATACTGAAGACAGCGACGGATTTATAGAAAGGCCCGTGCTCGGAAAAATATCTCTGATCCGCAGGGCTAAGTCTGCTGTTTCTAGAACCTCTTCAGCGAGGGTTGCAAGTGAACGCTATCCTTTATTTAGTTTCGCTTGGGAAGATACAGTGAGTATAAAAAATTTCCTGAGTCTGATTTTTTAAAATCAATAATAATAATAAAAATTACTCAGCATTCATATGAAAAGATTGCCTCAACTTCTACTAAGTGCTTATTGATTGACTTTTAATTCACATGTTCTTCGATCGTTTTTAAATTTTTCAAATGCTAATTCTAAGTGTTAAGGGCAATTTTCAGTTACAAAATTATCAATAATTAAAATAATATTTTTCATTTTAAAATGAAAGCATATAAGTAATTTAAGAAAACAAAAAACAAACTTGAAACACCTAATTTCATTCCCATTCTTCAAATTAACGAAAACTTAAATGCGGAGCATGATGAACGAATTTTCCTTAATTAGAACCGCGTTCAGCAAGATGGTGGTGGAATTGAAAACCAGGCAGTTTCTATTGAACCTCCTAAATATGAAGAAATTATTCAAATTGAAGAAGGAACTGCTGACGATGATGATGAAATTGTAACTGCGGAAGATGTAAAACGTAAGATGACCGAATTTCATCTACGAATTCGATCACCCCCGGAATCTGAGCGTCGTCCTACAAAAAGCGCTAGGACCAGGGCACGCAAAAATAGGTACCAAATTTGGTTTCTGGTATCCAACAATTTTCTTAATTTTCTAATTTGATTGGACAGAATATCACCCGAAAGCACTGTTGATGAAGCATCAGCAACTCGTCGGGGAAAATCAGCCCAAGAGCATCGCTCTCAAAAATCACAAATTGATGATGAAACTCTTCCGGATCCGTTGGAACCATGGAGCACTCGTGAACTTATGGACATCAATAAGATATTGGCTTCAAATAAGCCTAATTAGTGGATCAAATCAAATGTTATAATTCACGTACAGAGGTCTCATACAAAATCGTATTTATTTTAGAACCCACATATTTGAACTAAAAAAGCACCATAATGAGGAATACTATGCGTATAACTTTAGAAGACCACCTAAGTTTCTCATGGAAGTTTTATCTTTTGATCCTCATAATTTCTACAAACGATCAGAGAGGAAAACAGTTTTTGGCAGAATTATACTTTAATCCATTCCTGTACATTGATTTTATTTTCGCCACCAAGAATATAAGAAATTTAAATAATTGGCTTGAGGCATCCGCGTATAAAACAATAAGACCACTTTAAAAAAGGAAACATACTCTTATTAAACTTGTTAAAGTAGATTGTCGTCTCGGATCCATGCCACCATGCGAAACCACGGCGGACATTTGAACGATATCATATTACATACATAATGACAAACATGATTCTTTCAAATAAAAATATAATTTCGTTAATACTTCACTCACAGCTTGTTTTATTCCATTTAAACATCGATCCGCCCTTATTGGAAAACCCTTTAGTTAATTTTAAAATTTTAATTTAGTTTTGTTTTATTTCTATTTAAAGAAGTTGTTCACTTACCTTATAAATTTTAAAGCATTCTCCCACAATGTTCACAATATGGATTTATTCAAAAATCAATAATAACTCCATTACGAAAACTGCTTATTTTTGGAAAAATTTGTTGAAAGCTGTTGAATTTTTGAAAAAAACATTTTGTTTGAAATAATTAAGAGGAGGAGCAGAGGATTTATTAAAGGTAGAATTAATAAAATCGCACTGTGTGTACTAATAACAAATTTATTCGTTCAAAAAAATGTAATGACTCTCAATATGATTCTGATAAATTTTAAACCGTAACGAAATTGAACTATCTCATGCAAGCCTTTTTTGTATGGTTTTCTAGTTAAACGATATACTCCTCGCGGTTTGCTCTCGTTCACGCTCTTCGGTTGTTACAAACAAGTTGACCGACCTGCCTTACATCTGATCATAGTTAACAGGAAGCAAACGGTACATACATATATCTGCGTTCTACGACAACAGGATTTAAGGGCACTTATCGTCTATAAAATAAAAAGCAACAAACAAATTTCATAAACTTCTCTTTGTTTTTTGTATTACCTTTTTTTTTCATTCTTTCAAAATTTCATCGAATTACTTAAACATTTTCAACGTTGCGTTAGAGCCTTACACAACTAAACAAAATGAAAATATTTTGTGTTTCTGTGTACTTTTAAGATACATTTGGGGGGATGGTCAGACACAAATGCAAAATAGCCGCCGCGGAGAGATAGGGGGACTAAAACTTAACTTAAGTGATATCGGAAGGCAATAAATACTCGAGAAGACTACAGGATGAGCGGATATCGTAGAACGAACGGATGTCTTCGTAAACAAGGAAAAAACGCGAATAACATAAACGTCTGACGTCCATTAACACGTAAACTTTCAAATATCCTTTAGTAATATAAATTCTATGCATCATAAGTTGACCATGTCCGCGGACACTGCGAATTGAGTTTGCTCGGTGTACACCTGTCCTACAACTACTTACTCCTCAAAATATTGCGATGTAGTGAAAATAGCGTCCTCATCTGCTCTGCTCAACTACGTTCGATTTGTAACAGCTGCTGTCGAGGATAAGGAAATACAGCTCAGTGGTTTTCTCTGTTTTTCGTATTATTTTGTATATATTTTTTCTCTTTTCTTTTCTTATTTCATTTTTTTTACACTCCTCCTCCACTTTATTGTTAAATAGTATTGCATTTCGGTAGCATTAGATTTGCATAAATAGTCCTAGAAAATTTATAATTTCATAACTCTGCATTTCGCCTATCAACTCCTTAGTTCCTCTATAATTTTATCGTAATAAATAGAATTCTCTGTCAATTGTAACACCTGCGATAACAAGTTTTGTCTGGGTCGAGGGACCGGGTACATACGATAGCTAAAAAAGTAAACAAGAAGACGACGAGGAAAGCGTGTTCCTTGACGAGTCCATAAGGTAAAGTAAAATGATATTGATAAAAGTAACCGCAATTAGAAAATACACAAACAATCAATGATGATGATAAGCCGACCTCGATACCGGCCGTGCTCGAACCCGAGGTGGCAGTGTCCATGTCGTTGTGGCTGTTGGTCATAGAGATTCTTTTGATGGCACCCATATGGTTGGGCCTGATTGTGACCAGATGACTTGTTTTACTTTGTTGTAAATTTCCTCTATCGTGTCACCTTGAACGACAGCTGAAACAAATAGAATAAAATATAATCACGATTCCATAAGTTAGTTAACACAAACTCGGCAAATGTTAAATGTTGAATGAAATGTTATTTAAAAAAATATTCTCAAAACTATAAATCATGAAAAATTTAACTTTAGTATGAGTTCTCACCTGTAAAATATTCCCCGAATTCTTGCTCCATTTTAAGAGCTCGCTCAAATGTTTTTTTAGCTTGCTCTTCCGTCATCCGTCGGTTCATCTCCCTGAAAAAAAGCACAGAATATTAATACTATATATTTAATGTTAATTAACATTCAACTTACATTATGGAGTCGACAGATTTAGGCTTAATAAAAATAGCAATAGGATATAGTTGCGCTACTTGCAGTCGCTTGATTGCATTGCCCGATACGTCTAATATACAGTGTTTGCCCTTTTCGGCAACCTCCCTAACACTCGCCACTGATGTACCATAAAGATTGTCATTGTACTGTCCAGCCTCAATGAACAAGTGGTTCTGAATATCTCTCTCCATTTGCTCCCGCGATGATACAAAGTGATAGTCCCGGCCGTCAACTTCATAGTCACGCTTAGGTCGTGTGGTATCTGATGTAAAATTAAAAATATATCAACAAAGTTATTGATGTGAAAAAAGAAAAAATTAAATAAACTTACGTGGCACACATGAGCCGAATTTATCTGGGAACTCTGAAATCAAATCATCATTGATTCGATCTTTTAGTGGGCCCAAAATGATGACTGGTCGTGTGTAGGAAATCTGCAGACGTTGCACTGCCTCATAAGACAAAACGTTCTCCTCAGAAGCTGTAAATGTTTATGTTAATAATCAAAAAATGCTCAAAGTTTTTTTCAATTGTTCAAGTAATTCAGCTAATTCTAGAAATTTTGTGGTTTTCTCTAATTGAAATTTACTAGAATTGTTTAAAAGAGAAAAAAAATTTCATCACATTAAGAGTTAAGAGAGTAACTAAATTATGTTAGTTAAACAAATTTCGTTTGATTTGCTTATGTCGGATAGGACATTTTTTGTGCCTCTATAGCTATTTTGTGCGCTTTATTTGTTTTTTATTTAAAGTTCTACATACAATTAAGTTAACAAGTGAACTAATAATGTGAATTATTTATTATCTAGCACTAGCATGTTTTGTGAAAGAATACTGACCCTAATTTGATCTAATAGACTGCATCGCAAAAAATATCATGTTGATTTAAAAAATGACACAATCCTTTTACATTCTATAATTTGATACAAAATATTGTATATGATATTCTTAAGTTGCGGGAACATTCCAATTTTATCAGCAATCTTTTTTCTTCTTTTATTTCATATGTATTCAAAAACTTTTTATAATAAAATCCCCTTTTCAGAAGCTCTTTAAATGCTTTTAATTGAATAATTATTATTATTTTTTCCTTATAGCTTTATTCTGTCCCGATTTATTTTAATTTTTATTGGGATATATCTCTTATAAAATCTATATAAAATATAGTAAAAATATCGAATAGGGACAAAAGAGAAAAATTTCGCTTTTGTACCGGAAAAGTACTTATACTCCAGAAAATCCAAACTCAAGCTATATTTTTGAATTTTATTAATCACTTGTACGTAATAGATCGTCATTTAATTATACTGCTTCAATTCCCAAACATAAGTTTGATCAAAAAGGGGTTTATAACCCCCCACTCAATCAAAATGATTCTGACGTGTATTTCTTTGACGGACAGATGAAAATTTCCCCTCTTTAATTTTTGATACAGCTCATAGTTTTCTTCTATATTTAAGAAAAGAAATATCTTTCTTAGGACGTACAATAACAATTACGAATTAAGAATACACAAGAACATTGAATAAAATTCCATAAAAATTAAATTTTTGGAATACAACCCAAAAACTGTAGGGAATATTTTTGGGTTAAATATATTCACCCCCGACTTACCGAAAGTAAAATGTTTTCTAAAAAGTCTTATTTTCTTGGTGAGCCATCTGATATAATCAACAAATCCAGAATTTTGCAATTTCTTTGCAGTATAATTGTCTTTGATTCTTATTTTCCAAATTCTTTCAATACTTTTGCGAGCTAGCAAATAATAAAAATAAATAAAAAATAAAATAAAATAAACAAAAATAAAAATATCAAAACGAAAACACTATTTAGACGAGACTGTATGTTTTATCAATTTTTTCTTCCAGCTTCCCATACCACATCATAATTATTATACATTTTCGAACTTCCATATGTTGTAAGTGTGAATTACCTTATATAATAAATAAAGAAAAACCACATTTACGTCATAATAAAAATCATAAAACGGCACAAACATTACTTTGATGCGCACTTACGTATCTTTATTTTAGTTTAATTCCTGGCAGTATTACGAGATCAATTTACACATCCATTAAAATTACAAACATTCACGTTATAAACGCCTGATAATAATAATTTTCCATTTTCCACAAAACAAGTTCGAAATAAAGCAACACATTTTATTAACTTGTGTTAAGACTTACCAACTTATAATGTGTGTTAAAAAATAAAAAAATTATATATAATATATTTAAATTTTGGTTTTTTTTTTATTAAAAATTAAAAAAATTATAATAATAAAACAAGATAAAAGCTATCCACATAACACTTTAAACAAAAATTTGCGCCTGTATTCAAACGTTATTTCCAAAATTTGTTTAACTAACCATAAAATTTCATAACACATCGATCAAACACCACGTAAAGCCATTGCTAATTTTTACGAATTGAAAATTTTGAAAAATACACTTATGTTACTAATAAAGATTATAAAACAATAAAAAATAACTAACTTAACGTTAGCTGTATCACACTACTTAAGATATTTTCTTTGTACTTAATACAGAGAAGAAGATTTAGCATTAAATCTAAACTTTCACTGCATTATTTCTTAAAAACTTCCTCTAGAGTGCTTCTGAAAATCAAAAACATTTTTAGTAACAGCACTAAGGAACCCAAAACGAAAAACGATTTAGCAATAAAATTCGGACATTGCGAAAATAAAATTTAAAGGATGAACTCAATTGTAGGACTACAAGCGGTTAGTGTACACATTCCGCCTATTTGGTAAAGCAACCAAAAATTAATATATTTTTTACATATTTTTTTCATTTTTCACGAACGAAAAATGTGCTTTTAATTATCCTCTCCAACAAAGTGCTTTTGTCACGAGCCACCGACAACATTGCGAAAATTTCTGTAAGAAGGAGGAGCTCGGGAAACATGTCACACCCGAATAAGGCAACACGCACAATCACCTACATAATACCAACGTTGAACAGTAGAAATGGAGTAAAAAAACACATTCAACACTTATTTTCCTTTAAAAAGTTTACCACATAAGGTCAACTGAATAATGCAGCACCATAAAAATATTGAGAAACTTAAGCCATTTAAAGCAAGGAGCACCTTATACACCTTCTCGCTTATTTTCAAACACATCAAAAGCTTTATGCAGATAACTATAATTTTGAAAATTTTTTAATTGCAACATATACATGCACCCATAACTAATTTGTCTCCTGATTTCATACTAAATATAATACGTACTTTGTATGTGTTTGTGTTTTTTTGGGTGTGATTCAAATAAATTAAATAAGCGAAAAAATCTACAAGAAACTCTTCTTAACCATCTTGTAAAAAAGGTAAATAAAATTTTAAACGTAAGAAAATTCAGAATAAGAGAAAAATATTATTTTTTCCAAATTTCTCTTTGCTAAATCGAAAAATTATTTTCCAATTTATTACTTGCTTTCTTATTTCGCTCTTTTGAAATCGATATGATTAAAAGAAAGCAATAAAATGAGGATATTTATTATAAATGTACCTCTTTTAAGTGTGTTCAACATAACGCAGGCAAAATTAAAAGACATGGCAAAATTCGGTGCACATTAAGGAACCAATACAAGGGAAAATTTATATTCTATACTCTCAACAACAAATCCCAAATGCCTTCATAATATTACTACCCTAAAAAATATTACTATGAATCTTTATGATTTAGCATTTCTCGATTTTAATTTTACTTCACCTCACATCTAGTCTCTTACTCAACTGTGTACCCGGTATTCCTTAAAGATGGACTACCAGAAAATTAAATGAAATAAATTTTAACACCACAAACATTTTCAACATAATTTCAAAGTACCATACCCGAAGTTGAAAAAACAGGCCTAAAAAGGAACAAATTTTGAATGCCATCTTAAGGTACTTCAGATTAAAAGCTATAACATATATTTCCATAGTATGCATTAGAAAGATAATAATCAATTGATTAAAAAGGAAAGTTGTATGGTTAAATCTGTCAAATATTAGTTCAGTCTTTTAAAATGACTTTAACTATGAAAAGTTTAAATCCTCTTACATATTTAAAACAATATTTTGTTTCGTTTTAACAATTTTCATTCCTTAATACTATTTAAAAACCCCGCTGAATATGAAAAATCTACCCTAAAATTGTTCAGGGGCTACGGACGTTTTTCATGTTATTTCAAATTAACTATGTATATCCATAAAAATTGGTTTGTTGGTTTCAATGCTGTTAAAATAATTTTTGGCCATTGCCAAAATATAATTTATGCAGAATAATTTGAAACATATTCATGTAACTATATGCGCAAATTTAAATATAATACAAATATTCCCACGCCGTCCTCGCCAACTCAATTCAAAAGAAGAGCACTTACTTTAGCAGTAAGCAAAACTCAAGCAAACTGGGATCGATTTCAATGGGCGGTCTCGTCATACCTCAGTTTCATTTTTAATTTAATGAACCAACCTTTCGGAATACATTTGAATAAATTAATAAAGCATATGAGAAGCCTTAGACCTACATATTTCCGTATGTTCATAATTCTGATAAAATTTTTAATACAAGATTTCCGGGGAACCATCGGAACAACTTTCAATTTATATTAAATTAATTCGCTCCAAAGAAATCCGTTCTTTATTTAAGTAAATATATTTATGTATATGTATATTTTATTTTGGGAGAGAATAAATTTAAAATAAGCTGAGTTATCACGGATACCTACTTCACGTAATTCTAAGTTCTGATATACATATAGTATAATCAAACTCGAAACAGAAAATTTTTTTCTCAATTCTGTTAACAGCAATTCAAGAGAAATTAAGCTACTTCAAGACAGAACGAACATGTTAACACGTTCTCTACCACGTGTACCGAAAACGGTACACAAACGAGAGCTCTCTCTCAGCAAATGCATTTTTACGTGTAAGTCTCTCACGAAAGCTTTCTTGAAAATTCTGGCAAGGAACATATTAAAGATCAAAGAAATTAGAAAAAAAAATCACACAAGATTGATACAATTAAAGAATTAAGTTGTAATAAAGCTTAATTTTTTCTTCGTCCCATAAAATCATTTCCTTCGTTTTGCTACAGTTAATAATTCATATATTAATGTTGTTTTAGCGACATTAATCTAACTTTAGACCATTACTAATGGCAGTATAAATAAATAATAATTTTCCATAGTTATCTCATTCTCTTTACAGAAAAAAAAACACTTTTTGCTAAGAAATTGGTAACGAATGCTGAAAATTTATAAAAATTTGTAAAATTGGATTTAAGAAAAATTCTACTCTCTGTAAACAATAAGAAGCTAAAATTTTATAAATTAAAAAATCTAGAGGGGCAATTGAAATTGAATTTTGTTTGAGAAACAATAGAAAAAGTTACTAATTCACTAATATGCATTTATTTTGAACAAGGACTTGTTAACAGTAAGCAACAGTAACAAACTCAGTTAAGAATGTCCAAAAGTCGTCAGAGCCTCCAATAACAAGACAAGACAAAACTCACTAAAAAAACTAACAGAAGTGAACCCAATCAAACAAGAACAGTGAGAAAATCGATAAGTTGATGACGGATACTAAAAAGCCAAAAAATAATAGTAATTTAAGGGAAATAAAATAATTAAATGAAAATAAAAACGGAAAGTTCACAAAAGTTGTTCGGTTCAAAATGTAGACGGGGGGAAAAAGACTGTGCGTAAACTGACGAAAATTCCAAAAGGCTCCGGGGATTCAACGCAAAAGTGAACACTTTCAATTCTTGGAATAAATAAAAATTATATCAAGCGAACTTAGCACAAAATATGCAGGGGATAATTGCTCGACTAGTTGATTCTAATGAGTGGAAACAAAAGAAAATGGACGATAGAAACAAGACGAATAAAATGAAAAACTACGAAATATTATAGCATTTTCCCAAAACTGTTTGCTTCTTAAATTTGTAATTTTTTGTTTTAAAAAATTGTTTGGTCTTTTGCTTTGCATAGCAATGCTTGCTCGACTTACGATAGTCAGCATCGTTATTCTCCAGGTAGATAAGTGTTATCTGCTCCATATCGGGTAACTCCACTCTGTAGATAATCTCGCCTTTACAACAACAACAAATAATCAAAAGAAAACAAATTATTTGCTTCATCTCTTTTTGAAAACAAACTAAAACTAAAAATCGTTTGCTGCTTTCAGATTATGTTTTTTAAGCGAATTTGGTTTAACGTCTTTTTTTACAATTTCGAGGTTAAATGAAGATAAAAAAAAAAACGAAAAAATATATTATATTATTATATAATATATCTACAAAATATTGAGTACTGAAGGTAACTGAGAAATGAAGAAAAGATAAATGTAAGCGGGCAATTTATCTCATCTGAAATGTCTTTTCCAATTTTTAAAATGCAATTTTTCTACTTAATTCTATATAGTACAACGTCGATTCTAAATTTACTAACATTAGTATCAGTTTCCGATTTATAAAAATGCTCTAAAATGGAATTTGTGAATATATACAATATAATAATATTATTTTTTTAATTGATTTAACAAGATTGTTTCGAAACAAAAAAGGCTCTGATTTTTAAAAAAATTGTTCATTGTTTTTCTACATGTCTAAAGTCGACTTTTAAATAAAAGGAGAATTTTTGGTAAAATTATTTTTCAATTGTTCATCTTATTTAAATTAAATATATAGAGGAATCAAAGAGAAATATGTATTTTCGAAATGTTTTTATCCTTTTACATATCTTGAAAACTACATATTTTTAGCGAGGCCCTTTGACCACAACTTATGCTCTGTTACGCCATTAAAAATTCTCTTCTCTTCCCTAGTAAAATTATTTTATCGTTTCAATCTCTAAAAAGGATAGTATACGTAAAGTATGCAATTACCGGCAAGTTCTAAGACTTCTTCCGTGCATTCCAAAACTCTTTGAGTCTATTTCAAATAGTTATTGTATGGCATGAATTCCTTCAAGGAAATTTTCTTTGATGACGATTTCTCTGATGATTTTTAAATGTTTCGCATTTAGTATAACGACTTCAATTTACTTTATGTAGATTATCCTATATAATGAATATTATAAACATTACATTTGAAAGCACAGAAAGTGCTCAAAAATTCATTTAAATGTTCAATTGGCAGAAAACCACTCGAATTTTACTATAATAAACTACTTCACTTGGTAGAGTTCTAAAAAAATATGTTAAACATCGCTCTTAAAATCCTTTAATTTTTTAATCGTATTTCAGGAATAGACATTTCGGATATTAAAAATATATGTAAAAAGGCGGATATTTAATTTGTGCAAATAAGAGCGAAAACGAAATTTAGAAGATAAAAGCAATATAAAAAAATGAAATATGCCTGGATTACGCCCGACATGAATTCGTTAATGTGGGATTATCCGAAGAGTAAAAAACCGAGAATTTGCTCGATAATGCATATGACTGAAAACGCTATATCTAGCGGAGATACAAAAAAAATGTTTTTTAATTATTATAAAATCTTAAAATAGAATTTTATGAAAAAGGATTCTAGAATAAAGGACTGGGCTTAATTGCAACTATCCTATAAAGGCGAAACATAATCGATGTAAATTGTAAAGGACATGGCTATTGCAACCAGTCGAAATCAAAGGGATAATGAACGGGGTAGTACGGAGGATTGTAATTCCCTTCAAGGTATTTTGCAAATAAATCTAGAATTTTGCAATCATAGAAAAATGATTTAACACAAAATAACAGAAAAGCACTAAAAAGGTATTATTTTAAGGTTTTACTTTATATATATTTACCAAGAAGATAATCACTAATTTGAGATAACTTGGAAACTAACGAGTTGCGTCCCTTGTATCGTTAAGTGGTAAATAAAAAGCAAATGGTCTAAACATGGAAATGATCTAAACGAAAACGATCGTAACCATTCAAAAGGAAATAGGACTAGCTGAAAACGATATGTCATGAATGAGGAATGACTGAATATCGATTTTTCTCTGTTTCGTGTGAATTTTTATTTTTTGTGTAATTGTTAAGTACAAAGAAAGCACATAGAGGAACTGTAATTAATTCGATAAAATGAAAATTTTAAATTAAACTTAAGAAACGATAAGGCAAGAAACGAGTTTTTGTTTAGTCTTTTATAAATTTAGTGGTCAGTATTGAATGTCTTCTTCTTTTAGCTCATGAGTGTAGAAGAGTGTTAGCACTACGTTTAACGAAAATATCTTGTTTAAAATTTTTTAATACATATTGTTGAAAA
The DNA here is from genome assembly GCA_951509405.1 of Machimus rusticus. Taxonomy (NCBI): domain Eukaryota; kingdom Metazoa; phylum Arthropoda; class Insecta; order Diptera; family Asilidae; genus Machimus; species Machimus rusticus. The sequence continues at coordinate 7,662,765 of OX608051.1, forward strand.
TAAGAGTAATTGTGTTAATGCTTTATTAATGCTTCTCTTTTTTTTGTATGATAAATACTATGGAATTAGTACGTACCTCCTTCGGCATTCGCATCATCTTGTGTGTAGCAAAGCATGAAAGCTAGAAAATAACAGATACACGAAATTACACATAAATTAAGAGACAGAATGAAATGAAATTAGAAAAAGTTAAAAGTTACTATGATATCGTTTTAACTTATGACCTCCACCATAAATAACTTAATATTAATAAACAAATGTAGGAAATAAGAAAAACTGAATACAACAAGTTTTAAAATGATATAAAAAATTATTTGATGATATCTTTTTGATTGGGCCTCAATGACTTTGAAGACGTTTTCGAGACTACCGAACTCTTAAAATATCTCATTTAAATCAGGTATGCTGTTAACACACCTTAAGCACATTTTTCCTAAATTAATCACTTTCATCTCCGGATGACAATATACATATAATGCACTTTCTTATAGTGAGCCCCAAAATCCCAGTTAAGGTTGCCTTCAATTCTACTGTTTATGAAAAATAACAAAAGACTTATAGACTACAATTATTGTCATCCTTTTCGACATAAGCAACAAGTTACAACAATAAGTATTCGACTGTTTTTACGTCTTTTACAAAAGCGTTATCCTACCATCGAAAGTACTTGAGCAAACACCTCCAGTTCAAAAGTTAATGATATTTATTGTCAATAAAAGCCCAAAAAAATTATTTTTAAAGTATTTAAAATAAATTCAAATTAACAATAACAAAAAAAGAAACCAAAACTTACGTTGCTGTTCAGGCTCATGATTTTCTGGTGTAACGACTCCATTGGCTGGTCAAAGACGAGAATGTGTTTTTTTTTAAACAAAAAAATCAAAATAAAATAAAATAACGAGAAATAATGAGAAAAGTAAAACAAGGACTATGAATATTCATCGAAAAATAAAAATAGAACAAATAATACGACGGTCAAGTATTAACGGATAAACAAAATTTCAGGCATAATAGCCCTTTAATATTTTCTATACTTACGCTCCTGATCGCTACCATCCTCGTTTTTCTCATCTCGACTTTTCATGAAAGGGAACTTCCTCGAAAACGTGAAGTTCTTCTTTTTCCTATCCAGAGTGGATTGCTGGAAAATATTTTTAAAACACACATAGGCATATCACATAAAATCCCTTTGACTTACTTTATCCATATTATTAGCTGCATGTCCTTGAAACTTAACGCTTCGGTCTCTCGCCCGCATTTTTCGCTCCCATCTTCGTTTCGATGGTACAATGCCCATTCCTTCCTCCTCGTTGTCCCCCAGGACTCGACGTGCCTGCCACCACTCGTCGTCGGACGCATTTGTAACGTGCAGGATATCACCGTGTTTGAAAGGAAGTCCTCGGGATGGCAGCCCATCATCCCGATTAGGATCGTAGTCGAACAGCGCCCGAACGTACAGCGAACGCTTTTGTGATGTCCGCAAAAGTGTCCCGGTGCCTGCAGTCAATGCGGCTTGCTGTTTGAGCTCATGGATTCGGGCCTCAAAACGATTGTAGTCTTCTGGTCGATATTGAGCCACTAAAGTCACTACGCCGCCAGCATTCTGAAAGAAATATATATTTTTTTCATTACATAAAGATAGCATTTATTGTAGATGGGAAGTTTTGTTCTTGTGGTAAAAATAACATTCCGTAGAATCTCTACATAACAAATTCGCAGTATTACTTTTATGATCAGTTAAATGGAAAATTCAGGCAAAATCTATAAATAAAACCAATGATCACCAACATTTCTTCCAAAGTGACAATTTTTTCTTTTAGTACTGGCCATATCACGCGTTCGTCATGGCCCGAAATATCTCTTATTTGACTAAAGTTTAATATTTCTTTGACTTTTTGCCTGACGCCCAACAAACACGCAGGAGGTATTGTACAACATAATAGAATTAATCAAAACACTGTGTCTATAGCACTAATTAAACTTCAATCAGAACTGAGGCAAATTAATAGACGTATGTGTACGTTTAGTTTGTTATAAATTATAAATATTAAAATTTGTTGAAGAACTACTCATTAGACTATATTTCGACAAATTTTGCACCATGGATAGCATTTTATTCCACTTGAAATTAACTACTTTTAAAACATTTCAAAGTTCCCTCTGATTACCCCGAGGTTTCTTTTTGCTTTTCTAGAAAAATACCCCAAATTTTTGATAAATAAATTTTCCAATGCAAAAAATTTGATCAGTTTTGATGATTGCCTAATTTTAAAAAAATTGCATTTGTCGTGCATATTCGCTAATCTGGATAATGTCAGTCATCAAAAATGCATTTTTTATAGCTTAAACAATACCTTAGGAAGCATAGAATTTTACAACTACAAAGAATTAAACAGTATTTATTAAACTTATTGATGCGTCCAACAATATTATAATTTTGGCTCCATCACTAGATGTTGTTAACTTTATATGTTAATAAAGTTGTCGGACTTAGTATGGATATGCATATGTATCTATATAACCGGACAAAGTTCTCATAATACATCAACATTTTCCAATTTCGTAATTATTCACAGAATACGTAACTGTCATTAAATCGCAATTTTAAGAAAGCAGGTACTTTTTCTAAAACCTATTATAATACATATTAATTCAATCGGTTCATGAAAAAACGAAACAAAACACTGAAGCTCTGTAGGGACATAATTATATTGTAGCTTTTTATATCTAAAATCATCTATCAAGCAGTAGTATTATTATACTTTACTTATTTTCTTTCTTAATGACCAGTTTGGATAACATCAATCATTTATTACACTTCTCGGTTTCAAAACTAGCTAATAAAAATCGGCTGAGCCCTTTGTAATGTTTTAATAATGAAACATATTTTCAATTGCCGAGAAAAATCACTAAACTAATATTCTCATTCAGATTACTTAAGAAAACCAACGTGAATCATCGGTCTTAGGCCGGTGAATGTTATCGCAAACAACCAGGGTAAAAAATCCGGAAAAAAAAACCAAACATTGATCGTCTGATGCGGTATCCTCAGTAAACGTTTTTCGCAAACATAAATCTAAATTAATTATATTATTTACTCACCTTAAGCGCCTGTGCTGCCTCCTCGTGAGTGGCACTTCTTAAGCTGACGTTGTTGACGCTAAGCAATTGATCGCCCCGTTTCAGTTCACCCCCGATATCAGCAGGACCGCCGGCCAAAATGAAGGAAACAAAAATTCCTTGACCATCCTCTCCACCAACAATATTGAATCCTAAACCTTGAGGACCTTTTTGTATCGTAATTGTTCTAGGCTCTCTGAAAAAAAGTAAGAAAATATATAAAGTAAATAAAAACGATCTTGAAACTTTCAGATATAAAAAAAAAATAGTACGTCTTTAGGTGGGAACTGGATTTCCAGGCGGTTGTGTTTTTAGCTTTATCCGGCCAAAGGTTTAGCGAAAGGCAACTCATAATCCGGGCGGAGGTAGCGATTAGTGCGTCTGAGCGGTATACGATCGCAACTTACTACTGGAAACAGATTCAAAGTTGGCGACAGCCGCGTGCCGCGACCTCTTCCCGTTCCCGTCGCCTAATGAAGCAACAGGGGAATATGATTTGGCTGGAATTCGCCACATTTGTGATTGATGAGGCACCTCCTCATCGAATTGATGTTTGTGTTTTGTTCTTTTTTAGTTCCGCGTCGACATTTTTTCACTCAGCGACCAAAGTCACTTATTTGTTATACCCGACTGATAGCTGCGCGCGCACCCGCTGCTTTCGACACTCTACTGATACGAGCTATGAATAATAATATTCGGCGGTTGCTGTGCAATCTGCACATTTCAATGAACTGCTGCCAGCTACCAGCATACACTCGAACGATCTCTCTACTTCTACCGAACACAGGTAGAAGGTAGACAGTCGTAGGGGGATCCCTCTTGAGACTGTGTTATAAGCTTACGAATAATTTGTTTTCATAACTTAATAAACGCAGTCCCCCCCAAACCATACTGTCATACCGGCAAAAACATAGTTTGGAGCTTTGTCAACCATAAGAGCCACTTACAAAGCAAACAAACTCTTTATCAGAGTAAATGCAGAATAAATTATTACCTGGAAGGTGGAAAGAATTGACAAGCAAAACCCACGGTTTTGCACGGGAGATATAATTTGCATAGAGAGAAATTCGCAGCGAACTCAGGGAAATAATACACACAATAATCTGCCTAGAAAGTAGCCAGGCCAACCTTGAGGCGTAGAGGTTATTCTATGCAAAAGAGAATGCATTTCTTACACTTGAAGTACAGTGAGGTACAATGCGAATGCACCCACTTAATGTTAGACTCCAGTTTGATTCTACCAACTCATTACATATAACGTATGAAGGCGCCTCAATTTAATATTCAATTTAACATTCAATCAGAGTACAAAGCACTTCCGATGTAGCGGACCGCAGTCTGCTTCTTTAATTAAGCATCAACTTATCGTTTGGACAGGTTCTAAAAGACACTATTAGCAAAATTAGAATCTCACGATATAAATAGCTAATTTGGTAGCATATGCAGATGCCGCTAGAGGAGCTAGGTATTGTTAGATATGTACATATATTAATTCGAAATCGTCACGTCTTTTCGTCATAGACGTTTTCTTTGAATTGTGATAGACGATGAAAAAAGTATAACGAATGATTCACTTATAATGCTTGGCAGATTTTAGTCGTTTTAAATTGACTGTGAATTGCTAATTTTAGAAAGACAATGGATATGCTCAGATAACCAACATTAAACAAAGTTTATAAACATTTCTACGAAACAATTTATTAGTGAAAAATTACGAATTCATTTAAGTTGTATATTTCTTTAAGAAAAAATCAATTGGAAAGTTTCACATTTCGATCCTAAAATATCTATCGGAAATTGTTATATTTACAATGAACAAAATTATCAATTACATACCTCGCCTTAAAATGTTCGACTGAATCATTGATACTATTTTATTAATTATAATGAATAAGAAAGATCTTAACATACAATCAAAAGAATGTAGCAGATATTGTGGGACGCTAATAAATACTTAAAAAATAAAAAGATAAAGCAAATTCAAGATTTTGTAATGAAAAAAAGAATAATCCCGAAGATATTGTTCAACGAATGATTATTTCGTTAAACTTTTAGACATCCATTTTGCATCATCCCAAATAAATAATGTTTAGACATTCATTGTTATTTCTACATTTGGAGAAATGACGTTCTAAAATTAAAACTTATGAAATTTTAAACTTCTTTACTGTCCAATAAAACGAGAAGTTAGAAAATGTGGCGTTAATATAGAAAGTAAAAGCAAAATTATTCCGCCAAAAATTTTGTTTTGCAGAAAACCTGCTATAAATTGTATCTGCACAAATTTTATTAACTTATTATAAGACTATTCTAAAGAAATTTGACTTAATTTGTCTTAAGTATTCAAAAGTTGATCTTACCAAATATAAAGAGATTGTACCAATTAAACTAGCAGTATATGCGTTATTTTATTAATCCATTGTTATCTATTTTGAAGGAAATTTTCAAAAGTAATAGTCCTTTAAAAATATATGTATTCTGCCCCATGTCGATGTTACATTTCATTTGTACATTAATTTAATGTAATGCAAAGAAGTTGGCGATGAATAGTGAATTTCTGACAAGCACGCACTTAAGTTACAATTTAATAAGTACATTGTGTGTACAAACTGTTTTGGCCTAGAAAAACTAGTTTATCCCAAAATCACGTTTTAGCCATAATTTTAATTCTAAATTACACTATCTTTAATAGCCTTTGAGTATCTCAAAAGAATGAAAGGAATCGTTTCCGTTGGACTTTAATTGATTATTTATTTTAATCTTTATTATTTACCTTGTAATATCTTCTGTACTAACAGCACGAGGCGTCCCTGGAGGCACTGCCGCAAGTACATTCGATGAAGCGTACCTTGATGATGACTCTGCAATAGATTGTAGAATTTAAGCAAAATAACTCATAATAAAAAATTTATAAATTACACTTACGAGGCAGGGGTGAGTGTGATCTTGAAGTGGCGGGGGCGGGTGATGAGCGTCCATAGTCAACAACGCTATGGCCAATACTATTAACGGCTCCAGTCGAATGTGAGTTAACTTGTCCGAGAGATGAATTAACTATGTGCTGAGGCTTACCAACAATCAATGTAACTTTATCAGTTATTGATTTTAACGTTGCAACTGCCTGTTCATGGGTGACATTTTCGAGATTTTTTTCGTTCTGGAAATATTAATTTATAGTTTTACTTTATGCATTTTATTATATTTTCTTTTATTTAAAGTGAACAATGTAACGTGAAAATAATTCAAATAGTTTAATTTTATTATCAAACAGTTTAATTTATTTATTGAATGGTCGAAAAGTAGGCTTGGGATGAATTAGGCAATGTTTATATTTCAATCACAATTCCCAAAGGTCTTAAAAATTGGTAATGATTGTTATGGCAACGCAGCAGAAACGTTATAGTTATACGCGCGACCACAAACAACTAAAACTAACTCTAACTAAGTAAAGTAGATCACTACAAAATAAAATAAAATATAAAATTGTCGTAGGATATTTTTAATAGAAATAAATCAGAGTTACTGGAGATTTAAAAAAACAGACAGAAGTTAGCTTTAAAAAAAAAAAGTAGGTATAGAATAATAAAATAATTCAAATGATAAAATATAATTTTTAATCGTTGTGGTAAATTTATGTAACCACCACAATCGTTATTGAGTTTGAAAAACTTATTCTGATTTTGAAAGATATGGTTTTTTAATCAGGTTGTAATGTTTTACTGAAGTGTAATTAAATCTTACCGCATTATTTCGTACAGCTATTAGTTTGTCGCCGATACTGAGTCGTCCATCGACATGGGCGGCACCACCTTCCATAATTTTCGTTACGTATATACCATTATCGCCAGGTATATGCTGGTTACCGATGCCGCCGGCTATTGAAAATCCTAAGCCTTTAGAGCCCTTAACTAGATCAATTTCGACGACTTTTGGTCCAGCCGGCGGACGTTTTCGTTTCACGTTCAGCTTAACAATATTGCCGGCTTTCTTGAGGGCCTCCACGGCAATCGCATGGGGCACATCGACGACAGAGACATCGTTCACAGAAACAATTATATCATTAACGCTAAGTCGTCCATCTGCAGCCGCTGCACCACCCGGTATCAACTTTGTTATATATATCGAGGTATCTGTTCCGATGTGTGGATTATCTGTGCCCCCGGCGATCGAGAAACCCAACCCCGAGTTGCCTCGCTCCAGTGTGATATCCTCGAATTGCCAACTATCTTCGCCATTGACCTGCATGGAAATGAGCAAATGTTTCAATTAAAACCAGATTCACAAATTACTCAAAGAATTACCAAATTACAAAGATAGCAAGCAAAACAAATAAATTTAACTTTCTTGCAAATAGAAGCCAAACAGAAACGTTAAAACTCTTCAATTAAATTTTTACAAAAAAAAAACTAACAGAGAAGTAGTGCAAGTGCAAAACCAAGGTTTAACGATCAAGCAAGACAGAACGGCTAATAGTCAGACTTTGATACTTGCGTTCATGCGATCATCGTGAACTTAATCAATTGTTTATTGTTTTCCTTGTATTTATGGCTTTAGCAACTCGTGCGGCGCCTTTGCGCGATTTAAATGACTTTTTTTTCGCACTCTGAAAACATTTGAATGCAAACACATTTGGTAATTGATAGTTTTATCCAGTACCGATTAGTTAATACCTGTTTTCTCTTATAAGATATAATTAGAAAAGCTTACGGAAATCAAGTGGCGAAACAGATCGAATGAATAACACGTTAATTAGATCAAGAAGAAAATGTAAACAAGATATTTGTCAAAATTTCGAGAAATCAAATTCGACATTTAAGTTATACATATATGCAACTTGGGTTGTGATAAATTTGATGGCTAAATAATCGAATGAATAAAAATAAATGCACCTAAATACACAATTTTTGCTTAAATGCGTGCTTATCTGTACTCAAAATCATTCACAAGCACGCATATTTTATTTTTTCTTTAAGCAAAATTTTTTAGTTTTTGTAGCTCTTTAAAGATATTTCTAAAGTTAGAAATATAAATTCGCTTACATACCAAAATAACAGAGGTTAGTGAAATAGCAAAACTAGTTTCAGTTCTCATATTTGAATAAAGATTATCACAACAGGAAGTGCGCTGTATGTACTTTGATTTTGTTTTCAATTTAATACCTTTAGCCATTTCTGAGAAAAAGGATTTAGATTCTCATATTTTTGGATTAAAAAAAAAAAAATTTATTTTTACTTTGCATAGTCTTTTTATAATACATACTTGTATAGTAAATTCGCAGTTCTTGCTTTTTTATCATCAAAGCTAAAAGCGTGAGTCGTTGCCTTGTTATAAATTGCCAAAAATATTAAACGAATGTTTTCATGACCAGACAAGGGAAAAAGCAAAGAGCTCCTCACGCTTTTATCTTTAATCAAACAAAACCAACAACTTTGTGAGTTCACTACCTACACAAATATTAAAGACTACCTTTGAGAGCTCAAAAAAATTAATTTTATTCTTTTCAAGCTCGTTGTTTAAAATAAAATTGGTTTGTATTCCTTTGTGCGCGTTCAAACGCTTTTAAAAATTTTGTATTTAACAGATTTATTTGAACTTTAAGGGAACTGTCGAAAAAAATATTTATATTTATTTCAACTTCAAAGCGACTCACTTATGCATTTTTGGTCCATGGGTGATCTTAAGCACTCTGCAAATAGCATGTTATGGAATCGGATTATAAAAGTGGAAGGGAATTAAAAATTATAAATTAGGTACTTTAGTATCTTAATTATTAATAACACAGAAATTATCGAAATCGAAAAAATTAAAGCTAGGAACGTTTTCACTTGCTTTTGATGTACGCCCTCAAGGCCCGTTGCTTTTTTTAAGGGTATTTATGGGTCAAACGCAAAACAGTCGATGTAAATATAATAAGTTAAAATCAGCACCGATTTTTTTTTATGTTTCTTATTAATTTGTAAATGGACGTGTTGGTTACTAGAAAAAAAGAAATAGAAATCGTTCAACCAAATTGACTGAAAAAACGGAGATTTTCAATTTTTTCTGTCTCTTCTGTGGACCAAATAGTCCACAGAAGAGACGAAAAATGGTCTTTTTACAAGATTACTTTAATTAGTTCAATTAAAAGCAATATAACTTAGTACTACCTATTTTTAATTACAATAATGAATTCATTTTTCCTCCAATCATTCAAAAATAACCTCTAAATTTCCGTGGAAAATTCTTTTTTCCCAAATTATTTGTGCTTCAATCATCAGTTTAAAATAAATTTTAGAATTAAACAAAGTTATGGGTAGGGTTGCTCTTGATACGTGCTTTATTTGTAATTCATCAAAAAATAAAAAATAAAACAAAAAAGAACCAAAAAAATTGTTTTTTCTTTTACACTGCCCGAACATTATTTTTGCGTTTGACCCTTATATATTAGATTTGCTTAAAAACAAATTAACAAAAATTCAGAGATATATTGTAAAATAGTCCTATGCAGAATTATAAGAGCAGCGATAAGAGATCAACCAGTTCCTCATTTCATATTTTTATCCAAAGAATGGAAAACTATAGTAGAAAATGACTTCAGTACCAAAACGAATCAGGAATTTTTTAAAGTCTAAACAACATAATCAGGAACTTGTTCATTTTTATCACTGGTCCTATGACACACAGCACAGCACTATTTAAAAACATGTAGTGGATAGAACTAAAATAAATTTATTTGATCCCGATTGTCGGAGTTACGCTAGAAGTCCGGACAAAGAATTTTTTCCACAATACGAAAAATAACAGTCAAATATGGAAGGAGGAACATCCTATTGTGGTTTGTGATAAGTTTCTTTGAAATTGACCGTATGTAAATGAATTTTGCGGCGCAAATATTCAACTTCTAATTTTTACAAAATTTCAAAATTAAAAATTGAATATTTCCGAAAATATAGCCGACCGCCACAAAAATCTTTTAGATCCTTTCGTTTTAGGGCAAACAGAAGGCATCTGCATCGGCATTTCATCGAAATCAAAGCGAAACCCCATTTGCTATGATCGATTGAATTCCCATTAAATTTTAGTTTTATCGATCCCTTAACATGCCAGATTTAGAGTGCTGAAGTTCTCTAAAACAATATGTATAAATTATGGGTTTCGTTTATGCACAAGACTCTAAAAACTCTTATATGCAGTATTTTTCACAGCAAAAAAAGACAATTTTTTTCTTGCAAACTTTACAGATTGAATTGAATGAATCTGCTTATAAATTATTGCACATTTAGGCTTTACAATAAAAATACATAAACTAAGCACAAATCTACTTACACACAGTGCTATATCAATTAACAATTCAAGAAATACAAAAACAGAAACAACATTTGTCTCGACAAGAAATAAGAGGACAAAAACAGTTAAAAAACACACAAAATCATGCAAACGGCAAATATTGGTTTTATCGTAAATGAGCTCAATAAATCACAGAAAATAGGGCAAGCGGATCGGCGCACTGATTGCACTGCGCAGGTGCAAAACAAAGCAGCATTTGTCACTCGAGCATAATGGGCGGAGAAAGCACGGAACGCAACGGTTTTTCTCAACATAGAGAAGAAAATTCAATGTCGCTAGCAAAAATGCGAAAAATAAAGCAATTAGACATGACCAGGGCTGCCCAGGCAACAAACAACAACGGGTCAAGCAAGATTGGCCAAGGAAAGCAATAAGGCCGCAACATGAGAGCCCTGCGGCAAACCACTTTATCATTTTAACTATCCACCGCCGCCGCGCCAGGGCGAACTGCCCGCCCGCCGGAGACGACGCGACGGCGGATAGCTAAGGTAAAAGGTATATCCCATGCACAAAAGCTAAAGCGAGGTTCTACCTTTTTATCTAGCCAGGGTAAGCGAAAAAAACTAGGAAAAGGTGGACGCGTGCACACGAACGACACGAAACAGAACCGTTAGACCTACCTTGGAATCATTAGACACAGCCGGCGCATGAGCCTGAAAGCAAATCGAGAAGAAGAAATTCATTAGATCCAGCGATACAAGATTTTCTCTCGAGGTTAAAAGGCGGCCTTATCTGATTCTGCACAAGAATTTCACAAATTCGCTCGTGAACCTTCCCGTATTAATTTTTTTATTTCTATTTATATTTACACTAAAATTGAATGTTTCCGATGGAGCTGAACGATGGGAAAAGAAACATATTTCGCGGAAGTAACTCCTTGGGTGTTTCTGTCGTGCGTCTTCGATTCACTTCTTCGAGCCCGTCAATTTTATTGGCATTTTTATTGCTGTCTGTCATCACCATCAATTGACCCTGTGTCGACGTGCGTGTCGAAACACCAAAAATGTATCTTTTGATTATATTCATGCTTTTAATGAATCCATCATGCGAAGGTTAATTGATGCTCTGTTAGTGCTTTAATGAGCTTACACGATTAATCCCACAGCATTAAATGTGATCCGTCCAATTTATGCATAACGTATGAAGGCTAGTCGAAATTTTAGAACTTTGCATCAATCCAATGTGGAATAAGAGGAGTAAATAATAAGTACCAAAATTAAACGAATATTAATTTAAATTAATTGACAAATATCCCTAAAACAAATGTTTATCATACAATTCTGCACTGCTCAAAAAATTCCACGAATTTTGTCGTGTCATAAGGTTTTTCTCCATTTGCCCTTTAATACTATTCATTTTTCGATTATATATAAAAATTTTATGAGGGCTATTGCGAATATCGTTTTTCAGTCGCATCGAAAGCCAAGTCATTTCAGTATTAAAAAAAAAAATCTTCGGTTCCGATTCGACTGAAAAACGATATTCGCAATAGACCCCTATAATGATCCTTTACTATGTTCCCACGTTCAAAAAGTTTCACCGCAGTGACACCGAAAAGGATAATCAGTGCCAAGAATACTAAAGTAGCATCAAAAGCAATAGGAAAATCATTGGTTGCGATTTTCTAGTGCTGAGGGAGTTATTTGAATATATTTTAAAGAACGAAACACGTTAAAGCAGAAAATTACTCTGATTTGTTAAGATAGTTACGCCAAAAAATTCTGGAGAAAAGGCGTTTGCTTCACGATAATGCTCCGCACAATACGCCTGCAATTTCCAAAGCTATACAGAGTTTAAGATTGTGGCTTCACTTAAATTATAGCCATCCTTTTGAGGGAGAAAGCTTAATGCAAATAATAATAAATAAACTTTGTAGGCTTTGAATTGAACGCACAAATATACGTGTTGAAATCAAACTGAATTGATCTGAAAACACTTCTTGATCTATTTTTATATTTTCTCTAATTTGCTAATAATAAAGTAGCCATAAACCAGTCGAATATGAAGAGACCTGAGCCTTTCACTTCACGCCATCCATCTTGAAACTCCTCCTGGTAGTTTTCAAATCTTTCCGAGTATTGTAATGTAATATAATACAAATGTAGCTTTAGTTAAATGTGTAATGATTTTGGGCAGCTTAATATACCTCGTCAAGAACTTGAAGATTAGGGCAACGATTTTTAAGAAAGAAATATTTCCAATCGTCTATTGGTTAAATAAAGATACTTTGGAGTCCCTCAATGTAATGATTTGAACCCTTCCTCTTTCTGTTAATTACTTATAAACGATATCGGTTCTGCAATCTTTATGTTAAAATGTTGACCATATTTGCGGACGATATAAAACTGACTTTAACGTCAAATCCACACGTTTTGTGTTGTTAGATATTTTTGAATCTATTCCAAATACCGTACCAAATGTATTTTTCTAGGTTTAGAATCTCTACAAACTAAGAGCAAAGTATAAGGATCTATGATCATATACGTGACATTATCTCTTAAATTAATTGTAGTTGTATGCTACTGAAAATCCAGATGCCTACATACATACAACCCAAAATGCTTAATTCTGTTTATAAATTTATAGATCTCAACTGGTTTAAAAATGTACACAAATTAAAACTGTTGGATATTTTAAAGTTACAGTTTCCTTTATTTTTAGTATTACTATTACTACTAGATATTATTGGTATACCAACAAACTGTTCTAACCATAGACGGAATGATTGAAATAAATAAATAAATAAAAAACACCACACCTAACACAAGTCGTAAAACAATCGCTTTATCGAAATTTAATTTCGATAATCACATAATTTCTTGACACAGTGAAGTCAATTGCTCTCCAAGATCATGTGATTTAATTCGTTTCGACGTCTTTCTCTTGAGTTATTTAAATGAAACCAATCCACAAATACATCCGAGGTTCCAAAAGATCGAAAATTTCGTCTTTTTAGCCATACCAACGAAACTGTTTGCCAAGTATAATATCCATAAATCAAACTTTCAAATACAATGAAGATTTCTGATGTTCGTTCATAAAATATAATATGTTTTTATAAAAGAGAACCTTCCACGGTCGGTTGGAACACCCAACATTTTTCCACTCAGACCGTGGATATTCGAGATATGAGTCGAAATCAGACCTAAATTCGGATAAGATTGCAAATTGAACATGGTTCGTTCCCCCTTCTCGTTGAGAAAATTGCAAGCGAAATGTTTTCCTTATTTGTGAGTCAAACAATTTTCTCGTGAATAACCACTGAAGCAGATTATTTCGAGTATAGGAAATTCAGGGCCTTTTGCTGTAAATATTTACCTAAGTCCTCTTGTTGTTGCATTTCCAATTGAGAATTTGATTTGCCTTTATAAAGTCAGCCTGAGACCGGGTGAAGGAGCAGAATAAAACCGAGACAAGCACTATCATTACTCGAAAACGAGATCGAATTATTGACCATTGAATTAACTTGGACGAGCCTCGTGCATTGTCATTATAATTCTGCAAATGACAAAATAAGTGCTTAAACCAAGACAATTCGAGCCCTTCCGATGGTAGTACAGTTTTATGGTGCATCTAAAAGAGAAGATGGAATGCACCCCAAATGCAATTTTAAATTGGTCATGACTCATAACTGAAGCTAAGTGTCCACCTTTGCTTCTTATGATTTATTGAGATGGTTTTAATTCACCAGACTATGAGCTAGTTCCAATTTAACTTGAATTTTGAACGATCATATTCCAGAGCAAAGTCGTAAAAAATCTCATCCAAGCAAGTCTCATATTAGAATATTCTTTCTTAACTTTCTTATGACTATACTCTGGACATAATAAAAAGGGACTATAAATGGATTTTAGCACAACATCAGACAGCAAAGCAATTTCAGTGCAGTGTAGACGAGAGTTCATTAATTTTACTATTTTAATAAGATAGTTAATCTTAATCTTTATGACTTAAAAATTTATTATTACGCTTCAAAGTAGACGTATTGGTACTAGGGCACTTATAGTCACTTTAAATGTTTCACAAAGGCACCAAATTAATCTTATTCCTTATCATATCTTCTCGCGTGAGTTACATTAGAAAAGATAACAAGACTTCTCTTTCAGTGGTTCTATTTAATTCAAAACTTCATTGTTTTTGAGGAAGCTTGTTCATGTCGGTTTATCTAAAATTTTATCTTTACGAACCTTCTTTGAAGGCCGGCCCGGCCACATCTTTGGGATTCATTCATGTTTTGGAAGGTTTACAAATTTTTAAAGTGAAAAACTTTTATAGCTCACTCTCAGGCAAAGAATGGAACTAGTTTAGCTTGCGAAAGTTTTATTAAATCTTGTTTGTGAGTTGAATACAAAAAAAAAAACAGTGTGGGTGGATAGGCGATGGTTCAACGGCGGCTATATTCACTTATAGTACACTGTAAAAAATGTCAATGTAATTTTACTACGAAAAACGTTGGCACACGAGTTTCCAACATTTATCATAGTAAAAGTAAAAGTATCTATGTTTTTAATTCTGAAATCGACGCGTTTGTCAACTTACGATGCAAAAATGCATACCTACTACTTTAGTACTTATGTATTTTTATATGTACTTCTTTTAAAAATATTATACCCCTATTTTTTTTGTTTTCCGTTGCGATGTGTTCTTTCCGAAATATTTGACCGTTCCGGGACTTTTGTTACACCCTGTATCTCAAAATCCTGGGGTTCTAGAACTTAGTGGCCATGGAGACTTTTGATTAGGGAGCTAAAATACACAACATACTGAAAAATCAGCCAATTTGATGGAAACCGGATTTCCATAGGCTGTGTGCCGGGTCCTTTATGATGCAATAAAAAACAAATATAATCAGGATAGCCACGCTGTAGGGTATGTCGAAAATTTTTATTTATTATTTTTCATCCGAACAGAAATACTGACCAACGCGACGATAAAATCAAAACAATAAGTGATAAGCTATAGCTATAGCTTGATACGACTTTTTACAAATTATTAAAAGTCGTAAAGTATTTATTGGTTTTTTTACATACATATGTGTATTTATTTTTAGGTCCCTGAAGTTAGCCGCACCATGGAAGAAATTTGGAAAATTTTTTGCACAGGAATTTCGAGCTATTTACAAGTTGTCGAAACCCGTGAACCTCGATTTTCGAGCTGTTTTCCTTTTCCCGGAAAATTCAAAAAACGTTTGGTGCGGCTACGTTCAGTGAAATTAGCCCCCAACTTTTTCTAATCTTACCAGTATTGAAAAATAACCTCACAAGGATTTCGAGCTATTTTCGACCTAATTTTGAGCAACTTTCAAAATTTTCCGACATCAACCCCTGATGAGTTTTCGCTCTTTGAGTTTTTCCGGCGCTGAAGTTAGCCCCCAGAATTCGGAAAATTATAATGTGGGAGATGAAAATAGTCTCTGATTGTCGAGCTTTTTTCGAGCTACTGATTGCTGTCAACCTGGATTTTCTAAGAGCCAAGATAATCACTTACCTACCTCAACTGTTTTATCGAGGGAAATTCACTTTTTCAGCTCGATTCCAGGAATGACCCACGAATCGTTCGCTTTGTGTCACACACAGGCGCACGCGAATCGAGTCCTCACCCCTTTCCCCGTACCGGCCTCTGACGTCAGAACTTCCCACACAAGCCAAGCCATCACGCGCCCATGTGCTGTGACTTGAGAGGGCCGATTTAGTCGGAATTAGAAAACAAATTTCTGAGCTAGGGAATTTTTTTAATTTTTTTCCTGCGAAAGGGCCAAACGGAAGATTTTGGGGAAAGGATCAAAAGAAACAGCGCATGCTTAGCTATCTTACAAAAATAACGGGCTATAATACGTTGCGGATTGGCTGAGTGAAGAAAGTTGTAAAGTAAAGGCAGCGATCGATTTCCTCGCATTTAATTCTGAGAAATTTTTTAGATGAGATGGAGATGTAGCATTTTGGTGCTGAATTTATGGGGAAGGAGGATTGTTTCAAAATTGGGGAAAATTATACAAGAGGTAATTGCGAAATTATTTAAAATTTGATTGGTGAAAATCCATTAAGTATTACCACGTATTGCTAAAGGGTAAGAGGTAAAAATAAAAACCAAATTTGTATTCAACTCAACCCAATGTATTAATTACTGAAATAGAAAAAGGTATTGGCAGGTAACACTCTTGTGCACAGGTAAAAAACCATGCACTTAACTCTTCTCAAGTAATGCGCAAGTACTTATCAGTTGCGCAGCCCTATTGCATAACATTCCCCTATGTAACGTCACAAAACAGAAATAAAACAACGTCGCAGACACCTCTGTGGGGAAGAAAGCGAACGATTCGTGGGTCATTCCTGGAATCGAGCTGAAAAAGTGAATTTCCCTCGATAAAACAGTTGAGGTAGGTAAGTGATTATCTTGGCTCTTAGAAAATCCAGGTTGACAGCAATCAGTAGCTCGAAAAAAGCTCGACAATCAGGGACTATTTTCATCTCCCACATTATAATTTTCCGAATTCTGGGGGCTAATTTCAGCGCCGGAAAAACTCAAAGAGCGAAAACTCATCAGGGGTTGATGTCGGAAAATTTTGAAAGTTGCTCAAAATTAGGTCGAAAATAGCTCGAAATCCTTGTGAGGTTATTTTTCAATTCTGGTAAGATTAGAAAAAGTTGGGGGCTAATTTCACTGAACGTAGCCGCACCAAACATTTTTTGAATTTTCCGGGAAAAGGAAAACAGCTCGAAAATCGAGGTTCACGGGTTTCGACAACTTGTAAATAGCTCGAAATTCCTGTGCAAAAAATTTTCCAAATTTCTTCCATGGTGCGGCTAACTTCAGGGACCTTTTATTTTTAGATACTGCAAAAAGATTTCGATGCATTGTGCAAACAAAAGGATTCCAAAATGTGGAAAAGAGGACCTATAAGGACGGCGCGCTTTGCACCATTGCAAACTCCAAAACCAATTTTATTTGCCAATAACATGAAATTTTATTGCATTTAATTCAATTTCAAAAGAAATTTTATGATGGCTTTTTACCATGAAATAAGACAATCAATTTTAATCACCACTTAAATTACTACAAGTTTCTGAAATCTTTCAATTGTTTTTTACTGGGGTCAGAGCATCACTATTTCAGAAAAGACCGTTCAGAAGAGATTTTCTACCAGGGGAATTGAGGAGTTCTTAACTGAATGGGACGGTTTTCTAAAACATAATTAATGGTTATCTTGGATCTTAACGAATAGTCACTCTAAATACAGAAAGTAATTTTATGTAAATTAGTTTCTCAGAATAAAAAGGCGAAATTACAGTACAGCTCATAGTAAGTTATAAATTTAAATGTGTGTTGAATTAATATTAGGTCATTTCTAGTGATTATAATAAAGTATTCAAATCAGTACTTAATAATAATATGTATGTAATTAAGTAATACAATATGTACTTTGTATATCGTTATCGTGCTGAAATATAACGAAATAAGTAGACCGAACCGATTTTTCAAGACTAAACTATACTTTTTTTTTAAATTTGATAGTAACAATTCTAGCTCAGTATATTTCAGTAAATTATTTTTTTAAAGTTAAGGGTACTGCATTGCAAGATTAAAAATTAAAATTAACTCTTTCTGAATAATTTTTAATACATATACATTTTGTAAAATACATAATTTAAAATATGTATGTATGTACATATTTTGACTGTATATTATATTCTCTTATGACTTAAATGAAAATAGCTAATCCAAACCCTTAATTCCGAAAATAATCCAAAAAGGAAATTAAAAACGGCGTTTTTTCATTAAAAAGAGTATCCAGGGGATTTCAGGGTCGCTGATTTCAATTTGAAAAGTCTGCTGTATATTTGAAAGTTACAAGATGACGAATTAAGAAGAAAAAATATATAACATTTGAGAAATTTATTGTATGCGCCGGGTGAAACAGGGCACCTCATCGCCTGAGGTGATTCATAAAGTCGTGCTCCAACGTCGATAGTCATTGAAATATTCACTCAGACTTTATTGTCGATAAAATGTTTAATAAATCTCGACCATAGCACGAATCGATTCAGTTTCATATCAATCATTTGTCAATTGAAATTTCCACTGAAAAACGCAACCAACTGAAAAATTTTACTCTTGCACTTCAGTAAATTTAGATATGCTGTAATTGAAATTGTTTGAAATCACAAAGAGTTCGTTTTCTGTAAAAACAACTTTAAGCAGGAAAAGGAATTTTTAAGGATTCCAATTAAACTGAGAAAACCAAGAATTTAATTATTTAAAGATTTGAAAGTACTTTTTTATTTGCCTGATTCTTTTTTTCTAACCTTTGTAACTTAATGATGGGATTCGGCCCGAACCGTAGCCCTTATAAAAATTTTACAGGAGAGGGTCAAAACTAATTAGCCTTAAGTACGGCACACCAGCAAAATCCCAAAATTTGCAAAAATAAAAATAAAAATCTTATATTCAAAGGCATAACTCCACCAAAACGCAAAAATTTTGTTTACCTGTCGAAATGTTAATGACAAAAGCCAGAAAATTACGCCAGAATGTTTTGTTTGCACTCATAAATAATGTTGCTCTTCATTTGAAGCAATTTTCTCCCTGACGCAACCAAGACAAATTTTGCGAACTTTGCCGGTCCCGGCGCACCCTTGTCTCTCCCTCGGGAACCGTGAATTTGAATGAGTCACAGGAACGGACGGACGGGAAAACATTCCTCGAACATCACCCGCATTTTGTCTGTTTTGCGAAAAAAAATAATTTTACACTCTCCCGTCCTCCGCCGCTTAAAAAACTTTCGGCCAGCTGTTTGCTCAGCGACGAAATTAAATTTTAATGGAAATCCGCCCCACATACGCGCCGCGAGAAATGAAAAAAAGGTGAAAATAATAAATTTGATCATGAAAAGGCGGCAACAGCGGTGCTGCGGATGCTGCTAGTGTTTCCCAAACAAAAATTTCATTTGTTTATGCTACCAGAGGCCCAAGAAAAAATTGTTTGGTTCTAGCCAGCGATGCTAAATAATCATTTCATTTAAAAGATGCTACAAAAGGAGGCGGCACCGCGTTTTATTTTCCTATTTTCTACCAATCAGAGGCGGTGGCCAATTTTGCATCAGATCAATTACGTTCCGCCTTCTAATTATTGCTCCTTTATGTGGAACACCTCGTTTTTGGGTTTTTTATTGAACAATTCATGTAGAAAAAGAAAGGTGCACATAAACCATTTCTTTTACGAAAGGTTCTATACCAATAATCACTACAACTTCCAGTTAACATTGTCTATTCTTTTTTATCTTATACCCTTTTCCCGTTCAATAAATAACAAAAAATTAATACTTAAGTCTCCATAAATTAATAATTCGAAAACGTCTCCTTAAATATACAACAGCGTAACCGCTCGGATTTCAATGAAATTTAGCAGGTGTCTTCCGTTTATCCTAAAACAGAAGAATCTGAAGAAATTTTGGTGAGGTCAGCTATAGTTTTCGAAATATAAAAGAGTATGAACGATTCTTATTCGCAGTAACTATCAAAACTAGAAAGTTAAGCACCATACTTAGGGCAGAAAGAAAATAGATATAAATATATCCAGAGTTGGAAATTTTTTATAATAATATATGAGATTTGCTTGCATTCGTCACCTGCATGGTTAATTAGGCGGAATCTAAGATGAGCAATCGACAGCTGATCTAATTTCTGTCTTAACGGATGACTTTCCTGTCGGAAAGAAGTTCAGCCTGTTGTTGGCGGTTTTATCACAATCTAAAGATGCGTAGGTCAGGTATACGCCGATAAGCGATATTTTAGCACTATCAACGATCTAAAAAACGAAATCAAAGAGTTGTATTAATTTTAATCTGATCTTTTCTATTGGTTTTAGGAAGAAATCATCTATTGTATATTCGTTTATAATAATGAAACTTATTTTTTTGAAAGGATGAGATACTTATTCGTCGTTGCCAATAGCTGAATATTTAACTAAATATATATATATTCTCGGCATTGAATGGATTAAACAACCTCTAACCAACCATACTATCTTCATTACAGTCCTAAATCGGTTTGAAACTTAAGACCCTCAGTTTTAAAATTTTGGGATCATGGAAGAACTATCAAGTTCATGCAGTTGAGGAATTTGAACTATTGCTCGATTGTTGCTATCCATCGACAAACTTTACGAGCCCATTGACCTCTCATTTGCAAAATCCTTTCATATAAAATAACCCAAAAGTCTGCACTTGTGTAGGGAAAAATAGCCAGCCGGGGAACCAAATGAAAAACGGTCTTCACGGTACGACACTTTATTCAGGAGTGAATTTCTTTTGACAGATAGATCCCTAAAGGCATGCCACACTTGTGTGGGCTGATCATTCGATAAAATAACTATTTTTGAGTGGCCTATCTCCTACACTTGCATAATACTAATAATAGTTTTACAACGATGTAAATCTTGCTTTTTACATAATTATGGACGTCTGACTGGAGCACATAATTTCCATGTATCACGCTATGAAAAACAGGCAGTGTTGCATGATGCGAACGGATGTTGTATGATACTTAGCCGTTTCAACGAGCTGCCAACTTCCTAAAAGACTGCATTGAAAATCTTTGCAAAATTATTGTAGCTTTCCAGATTACGCCACAATCGATTTTACTGCGACGACGAGTGTCACGGCGTGACTCACCGCTGATTGACAGTCGCAAATCCTTCAGAAGTCATCGGCGCCGCCGCAGTTGTGCAGAGGCCACTGCCACTAAAAATAAGCCTTGAATTTGGATAAGAAAAACAAGGCTTACGGAGATTCGCCCAAAAATTCACGGCATATTTCGAAGTGCGACGCGCGTTGCGCGCAGCCAAGTAGTTGAGCTAATCGCTTTATTTTTGAACGCCGAACGCGCCTTTCTTACGCCAGCAGTAGCAGCAGCAGCAGCGGCCGATGAGAAGTGCTTTCTTATTATGCAATTTCCTCCAAAAAATCTCACTGGCGAATTTCGCTGCTGCCTCAAGACGGTTGTGTGTGAGACGGCGTCGTTGGCTTATTCTTAGAAAATTTCGAAATGATGCGAGCGAGGTGAAATTCTCCTTTGTTTTGCATAATTTTCATTAATTGGAAAAACGACGTCTTATGAGTTGCGCTACGAAGAAATAGATTTTTTTGTCACAAAGATATAAACCGGGCGGAAATGAACCAAATTGCAGTCATCGTTTATTTTTGTTGGCGAAATTTATTTTTATATTTGCTTTTTTATCTTGTTTTCAGCAATTATTGTTCAGTAATAAATATGTAAAAATAATTGGCATAACTTAATTCATAATTGCAACATGGCTACCTTTGTATTAATAAGACCAAAGTTATACAATATTTTTACCTAAAATCTTCAAATGGACCATATTTTAATAATATGCGTGCTTGTCTTCAAAACAAATCAACTTGGATGTAAGAATTGTATTGAAAAATTAACCCTTCCTTAAATACACTCCAAATGCTCATGTTTATTGAACGACAGTGCATCGATTTTTCGCCAAAATTACTTTTATCTGATTGGCGGGAAAAAATATAAATAAGAAGCAATATTTGCCCAATTTGTCTGAAATTTTAACACAGTATTCTAATATACCATATTGAAATAATCAATTTCCAATTGAATAATAATATAATGAAACCCTAGTATTGCTCAATTTGTTATTAAATTTATTATTTTTATATTAGACAACATAGTCAGAATAATGCTAATTAAGAATTTGTTTCTATTTTCTGTTTGTAATTATTTCCGAAATTTCCCGCCGCTGAACAATTTTTCTTACAAAAAAATAAATTACTTATAAGTATTGTAAGTCCCTTATAGCAGAATTGTGTTACCCATCAAAATTTAATGGACATTAAAGCTGAGAAAATGTACAGGAAAAATCATATTTTTGCTTAAAGGCGTTAAGTGCGTGACAAGTTTGACAAATTTATCCCACGGATTAAATTCGCACGCACGGAAAAATTTGCAAGTTATATTCAAGGCGTAACATAATTATGTATCACAAATTGAATCTCTTGAGCTTATTTCAAGAAGTAAGTAGCTGGAAGAAATTTTCTATTCTGTTTTATTTTGAATGACATGAAATGAAAGAGCTGACCAAAATTCAGGTTATAACTAACATCTTGCATAAAACATAAGATTTCTGAGCTATAGGTATCCCCCAACACGGTAATTTCAACACTTTCCTGATTAATGTAAAATGAGAAAGAACAAATATCGTCCTTCAATTAATTTTTCGTGAAAGTAACTCTTATAATCAAAAATATAGGTCATAAAAAAAATATTCCTATATTTTTTTCAGTGAAATGTACAAACGTTTTGATGATATCTTATGTCGAGAGGAATATGCGCCCGGCCTATATATTTTTTTCAATAGGATAACGATCCCAAACATATCAGGATGCGAAAAAATTGGTTTTAAAGTAATTCGATTGAAAAGTAATGATAGGAGGGGGTCAAAGAAGGACTAAAACTGTTCAAGGATCTACATGAGCAGGTATTTTCCGACGTTTGGTTTTTATTCTACGTCGATGTGCAGCTATGCTACCAAACAAAGGCGTAATAAATATTTATTAAATATAATAATCGTATGTTATAACAAACTCGCAAATAATTCAACTTTTAGCAGAATGTATGTACCTACATTTTCATTAGTATAAAATATTAAAACACGTTTACTCTGAATAAATAGCTTTTAATTAAAGTTGGACGACCTAGCAGTGCTATTATTTTGCACACAACTATATGTTTACAAGTTACAGACATTACAACTTTACGGGACGAATTCGAAATAAATGTCCGCAAAAAAAAAAATTCAGCTTAATCGGATTCAAGTCAACATTTCATTTTGTACTGGGATAAGAAGGAAATCTGGTTTAAGTATAACTAAAACATGGAATTTTGATTAAGTATATACATATGAGCTGCTTTGCTGTGAAACTAAAAGAGATAAGTACACTTAAATAAGATTATCTTTTATGTTGAACTGAACCAATTTACAAACAATTTCTGATAAGTTCGCTGTCGTAAACCTAAAAACATACCTGCAGCGCAAATCACTTATGATAAGACCGTAACGAGCGCAGCAGGCGATAAAATGGAATTTTATACATCGAATTGCTTCTAGTTTCTTTTCTCTGCAGTGTGACTCAGAAATATTTCTGGCGTTTCAAGTTTTACGAACAATCCCAAGAGCAATGTCTTTGCCGAAAAGCGAATATCGGCGGACACTTTCGTCTTGCGTAACTTCGTCATTTCTTACGCAACGCAGAGAAGAAACTTTTCAAATTACCCGCGAATTAGCGGGTAAACAAGACGAGGATTGAGCAACTCGCGAGCTACAAATCGGCAGGCCGCGTCTGCCCGCGAAATGAGTCAACCACGCTCAATTACTCGCCACCTGCTAATTGCCGCCGCCAATTGGGAAGAGTCAACATCGCGACTTATTAAAATATTTCTTAATTTGGGGCCATTTTTCTAATTAGTGCATTATTTTCAAAAAAAAAAACTTTTAATGATCCGATACTACCTTGACCTTTGGAAGTTTTTTCTTGAAAATAATGCACTAATGAGAAAAATGGTAGAGAAAAAAGGTTTTATAATTAACCAAAGAATGCACTGGATTTTTTCAGAATTTTTGGAGCAATTTTTAAATTTTGCGAAAATTAACTATTTGCAAAATCAAAAAAATTTGCTCAAAAAATTCTGAAAAAATTCAAGTGCAATTGTTGAGTGATTTTAAGAACTTTTTATTATTAAAAATTTTTCGTAAAAGTGCATCATTTTTCAGTAAAAAATTCATGAATGTTTTCTCGAAAATTTTGCAGTTTAGGCGCCATTTTGAATATATTAAGGCATGAAATCGATTTCCAAACGGCATATTATTAAAGTTCAAACATTTACTCCACAGCTTAGTGGGGTTCCAGGGTCATTGCAGACGGGAAACCTCTTGAAAATTCGATTTTAAAAAAAAGAAGTGCGAAAAAACACGTTTTTTTTTGCTTTGAACTACTTTTTTCTATAATTAACAAGTTTTTGGAGAAATTTTATGAGCACTATCAGAAAGGGCACATCTCAAGCTTTAAAAAGATGCCCCCCTCTAATTTTTCAGACTCAAATAGTATTAGTTATGAGCCGCTAAAGATCGGTGTACCCATCGTGCCATTCTCGTCCGAAACGGGTTAAGGTGATGCAGCGTCGAAAGATTCGAGTTTTATGATTATTTCGAGCAATAAAATCAAACCAAGTTATTTACGGGAGCACTTGTTTAGAATTTTCCTCTTAAACAGAAGGCGATTCTGAGAAAATTGGCCGTTGCGAGATTCAGAGGTGCTATTTGCTGCTCCGGAATAACGCCGTTTACAATTCGCTTACTATTTATTATTATAGCGAGCTATCAAGTTTAAGTTATGAATATTGCTTCAGTTGTTTACCAAATGCCTACTTTGAAATATAATGATTTAATAAACACACTACGGAGTCATAGACAAAATTACAATGAATAAACACTCAAAACGAATGAATCATAATTAGTAATTATGATCATTAAATGAATTGCCAACAAAAATAAGTACTTTCCTAATTATTTTTTCGATTCCTTTTAATATAAATTCATCATCATTCTCTACTTGCCCATTATTTAATTGTTATTATTATTATTATAATAACTTAATTTTTATTGTATCGCATTGAAAATATATTTTTTGCTACATATAACTATTATTGGTAGCCCGTTGAAAACATAAAATTGAAGGCCGAGTGAAAAGTTATTATATTTTCCAATGTTTTATGTGTTATACGAACGAACTAAACATTATAGGAGTTCCTTTGCTATTTAACTTGAAATTGTAAAATCTAAATTTGAGCGCTGGTGGATACTTCGTTAGTTGAACAGGATATGAGTTATGAACAAGCATTTTTGATAAAGTTGAGCAAGTCCTCTTGAATATTAAAATATTAGTATGAATGCAGATATTCTGGAATGGAACGTACGAAAATCTCCAAATATTGCATAACATTAAGTGAACGTCAGTTTTAAATCCTTTCGCATGAGCAATTTCTTGCATGTTCAGCATGGTCCTTTCAAGCATTTGAAATGGAATTTTAATGCTTGCGACTAAATAGAGTTGCATATTGCATAATGTTGCACATGTTTCTTCGGCGCAACATTGCAATTCTTGCAATTAAACATTTTTACTTGTACCACTGCAGAATTTTTCAAAATAAACAAACCTGCAGTTCCATGAACGAGTTTCACGACGAAGTGATTTCTGATACCTAAACAAATCGCACAAGGGCAGGAATAAATCAAACTGTGGTCAAGTAGAGTTGATTTTTCTTCTTTACTTAGAATTAAATTAGCATTGTGTCACGACATCACAATTCCTAATTTTTCTTGTTTGTTTCAAATTTTTATAACAATTTAAAAAAAAAAAATTGGAAAAATGAAAAATGGGAATTTGTACTATACATTCGCTTTAATATCGCTATAACTTTTGAAATATCAAACCAATTATAATAAAATAAAGCCTACAACATAACCCGATAATACAACTAAATTATAAATAAAACAGCTTGAAATACGCCTATACGGTTATCAAACTGTAAGCGAACAAACATACACTACACACATTTCATTTTACAATAGCTAGAAAAAGGAAGATATTTGAGTTTATGAGTTCAAAACATATTACTTACACTTAAATTGGCAAGTTATTCGAAACTAGCTGGTGTTTGACGACTTTTAAATGAATTATTTCTTCCGTTCCACCCTTGTGAATTTATCCTTAATGACGATACATTAGAATCAACCTTGGCTTTGCCTTAATACATCGGCATAGAAATAGAGTCGGAAAGGTTGTGTAAGAAAATTAAATGTTCGCTTTCAAGAAAACGAGCAGAATTAGACTTTGCTGCTCCGGAGAACAGGCAAATTGCGTGTTGCAGGCACATCAGAAAGAATTATGTCACCGCGATAATGCGCCTATTGTAGATTGAAGCGTGCACATGTGTCACCGGGGTTTTCTAATAAAAACGAATAGACTAAGTGGATGTCTCCAGCTGCTTCGAGGGAGTTAACTTCTCACCTATTTCGGGTACAGTTGAAGGATTTTCGAATAAAATGCAAAAATGAATGGCCTTGTCGGTGTCGTTACTCAAAATATAACTGCCTTGTTGCACGAAAAGAATGCAAATTTAAAATGCATATGAACTGCACACCAGACTCGACTCTTTCAAGGAGGGGATTATTAGTACTATGCAGGGTTCCCTATAGTCTTCTAATCAATGACTTGAAAAAGCAAATAAACGACAACAACTTGGGTTTCTAAAGTCGTTAAAAAGTAATAAGGTTTAAGTATGTGAATAATTTAGAAAAAGATTTCAACAAATGAATATTTTTTTGAAAACAATTCTCTTTAATCATCAGACGATTTTGTTTTCAACTAAAATCTAGTAAAATGAATAACGCAGAAGTAACTACATTTTCGCAGAATAAATTTAAAGCTTTCGTGAGAAAATAGATATCAAGAACAGAGTACGTAGAAAATATTAATTACATGAATGGAGCTTTGTCTTGACCATGTTTTTAAACGTTTGAAACAAGATTGGAATATTACAATAATACAGTAAATAAATTAGTAAATATCTATAATACGTGTTTTAAGCATATTGCTTGTCATTAAATTTACACTGTAGTTAAGCATCTAACCTCCTTCTTGTGTAATTAATCATTCCAAATTTATAGTAAAACTAATTTACCATAAAAGACTCGTTGAAAGTAACTTGTAATTAAATATACTTTTGGCTAAAAAAATCGCTTTACGTTTGCTTTAAAAAATTAAACATGATAAAGCAACTGCTAGCAAATACATAGATTATCCGAAAGGTAAAAACATTTGATATCTATTTTGAAAATTTAAAAAAAATCTGATAAGAAATTTCAAGTGATTTTGAGTATATAGTTAAGTTTGTAGGCAGATTACTCGAAAATAAAGTGTTCGGTACGGTATAAGGAAATTCGATTATTTCTTATATTATTCTGAGAAAGGGTACCTTTTAACTCATCTTTTTTCTAATATATTTTATATAGAATAATGAACGAAACTGAGTCAGGCAATAGCCATTATTTTAGTGATGTTTTGTCACTTTTCAATCACCAAGGAGACTTTCAACTCTCTGATATTTCGTGGTTACTGGCGTTGAATACGTTGAAATATTTTTCTGCATTAATCGTACCTTCGACTGGATAATGCTCAAAATATTCGTGCACCAAGTAGTCACTGTGCTACCTCCACGTTGGAGTTGCTATTGAATAAACTCAGATCTATATTTTTCATTTGGTAGCCTGCGGACGCATCTCTTTTCTATTAAACAAGAGTTGGAATATCAATACTTTCGTTTCCACTCAGCGGTAGACCAATTACGCTAAAATATACAAAACTGTCGATGTTGTTTTGCATTCAAGGCGCTTATGACTTCTGCAATTCGCTTTACATAGAAATTTATAATTATATATATTATAATTCCTTAAATCTACTGATTATGAGTTGAATGCAAGTTTTCCACTTCCTGCCTCTGCGAAAACCTTCCTTGTATGTAATTTTACTACGTTACCAAAGCCTTGTTGATTCAGTAATACTTCGAATTTTATTAAAATCAAATCAAGGTACCTGCCGGCTGCCGCAACAAAGAACAGTATTCTTACTAATTTCTTACCCATTTTGAATAGAGAGAACTTCTGTTAAACATATCAATCAGGACAAACTTGTGTAAATCATCATTTTATCGTATTCAAAAGATATGCATAATAAATTATGTATTTACTGTCGTTGACATCTTTCGAGACTTAAGCCAATAACAGATAAATTTAGGAAAATTTCTAGATTTTTTCACTTATTCCATGTGTAAAACCCACTTCTGTTTCACATTTCACACCTAATTTTTTGGAAATGCCATTGCTGCCACGATAGGTCGTTATTTTGTAAAATTCTGCTTACTTCACCCGGTGAATTCCCAGTACCCGACAACAAACCGCTACCGAAAATTTACAATTACTCTGAAAATTGAGCAAATCGCATTTAATAAAGTCCCATTCAGTTGCAGTCCGCAATTACTGCTTCTGTTTCGAAAAGGTAAAGAGCCAAAGTCATCGCATCTGTGCTTTGGTATGCTTATTTAATTTTTTTAAATTCCCCAGATTTCTTAAGAAATTGCACAACGGTACTCCATGGAGCCACATAATGTAAAACAGGTCATGCGAGTTATTTTTGGCGACAACTCATTGCAATAAGCGAAAAGAAAACTCCAGAAAGAAAAAAATTTATATAGAGTGAATTGAGGAAGCGCAGTGGAATCAAATTGACGGCTAATAAAAAACGAATTTTTCTGAAATCATAAAATACGATGATTCCGGCGATCGATCGCTCGGTGACGGAGGAATGTGGTAAAATAAAATAAGCTGTGAAGTTTAAAGGTGAAAGACTGTAAAATTATTAAAAAGCGAGAAACGATAAGCGAAAAAATGATGAAGATAATAAAAGTAAAAATAAATAAATAAATAAAACATGTTACCGTGTCTAAATTAAAAAGGGATGAGACTTTCTTCATAAATCCCCCGCCTTCTTGTTGACGCTTCTTTTTTCTAGTTGTCATTTTGTTGTACTATCGGAATTCCGATCCTTCCAATGTTGTTTACGTGTACGTCACAGACACACACTTGTTCGTGTATATGCACAAATTGCAATCGAGTCTCGAAATTTTTATTTACACTACATCCATAGAATAACAAGCCGGCTTCGATGTGTGCGTGGATGAGGAATTTTTTTTTATCTTTAAATTACTCGTCACAGCGGGCGAACTGCACTAAATTTATTTATTTTATTTTGTCGGTATTAATTCAAGGCACAAGCAAAATTAATTAGCTTCACGACTACAAACAAAATCAAGCTGTTAAGTACTAAAAATTATAAGGGAAAAATTAAAAACTTTTTTAACACTGGCGCACCGCACGATCGCTGCTTGTTGCACACACAGCTGCAGCACACACGAGAAAAAGAAAATTAAAAAAATTCTCCGGTCAGTCAGTTTGTTAGTGTGTGCTCGCGTTCAAATTATGTTAATGATGTTTTCATAATTCCACACTCACATTTTTACTAGAAAAGCATAAAAAGAGAAAAAAACACAGGGTTTATGTTGCGGCAGCATAGGAGGACACAATATTCGCCCTGTCTCTTTCGGGCACTCGTGCCGTCAGTTTGTTGTCTCACGCTGGTCAGCAGCGACGATCTGCTCTAGCAGGGCAACTTACGGGCGTTAGCTGTCAATTTCTCACATTTCTTTTTTTCATTTAATCGCGAAGGAAAATCGGGTCGCGGCTTTTTTTTAAATATTTCTTCACACGACAGGCAACAAATGAAAAAGCCGCAAAGGAGCGGCGACGGTGGACCCAAGAGAGCGAAAATTGTTATATTCTTGTATCGTCCTAGCAACCGCACGGTGTACACACAAATTATGCGGCAAATAACGAACAAACAAAAATATAGAAAGAAAACTACAATTCAAGCAAGCACCTGAAAATAAATTTCATAATTAGCCAAGTCCATAAAATTAGCTCTGCTCGCAACAGTCGGATTAGCTTTAAACTGGCACAATAAAAACAAAAAGAAGACCGCTCTGTCCGGAAAAAATAATCATCCCGCAAATTCCAGGGAAATTTGACGGAGCGCCCTTCTTCCCGAGACGACAGCAATTTGATATCGCTTCGCCGCTGTCATTAATCGCGGTCGTCGCTCGTCCCGCTCACTTACGCACGGTTTTTGATCAGCCCAAACTCTTTTTATTGTGACGCGACAATTGTTAGAGCTCCTCCGGAACTCACGTCCCGAAACCGATCGGCGAAAAACTGAAAAAAGGAAAACGTTCTTGTCGCAATTCTTCCAGCCGGCAGCCGCGTATGCAAAATTCCCGCTATTTCGAGAATCGACGTCACGAACCTCGAGTGATTTTCTCAAAAAATTTACAATATACTCAAATTATGAGAAAATATTTACATATACACAAAAAATAAAGATTTTTGTAGTTTCTTTCATCTATGCAACAAAAACTCGTCCCGGTGCTATTTTCTGCTGCCCGAAACCGAAACGGCGAAACGTCCCTCTTCTGGTGCTGCTGCGCCCATTTCGTGCGGCCGCTTCCACCGAAACTCGACTGACATGACAACTCAACTTTACGAACTGCACGAACGAAACGAACGTATAAACGAATTCCACAAAATAAAATTCACACAAGAAATATCCACTCTCCGAATGTCGCGAGACGAGACTCCGATGGGTTATTTTTCGTGTGTTTGTTAATGTGGTGGGGCCCCCGCTCTTTAGCTTCAGCCGCTCCACCAGCCCCAAATCGAATTTATCCCGTGCATGCGATTTTAGTGGATGTATTTTAGCTAAATAAAATCGAAACAAATACAAGTTCGCGTTACGGCGAAAAAATAAAAATTAACCTGCCGGAAATTTATGGAGGACAATAATTTTGCTCTTTTATGTTGGTAATTTTAGCCGCTTTTCGTGACACACCGCAATTTAGGGTTGCCCGA
The DNA here is from genome assembly GCA_951509405.1 of Machimus rusticus. NCBI lineage: Eukaryota > Metazoa > Arthropoda > Insecta > Diptera > Asilidae > Machimus > Machimus rusticus. The sequence goes on from OX608051.1 coordinate 7,693,818, forward strand.
TGCAAACGATATTCACCATGCAGCAGACTGCACCAAGTGCAGCAGTAACGACTTTTTTTTGTTTTTTAATTGCTGAAACAAACTAACTAAAGGGAAAAATATCGGTAAAGTGCACAAAACAACTACAAAACAAAAAACCAATTAAAAGTGTCATTCCTCCGGGATTTCCGGGATGGCTACTTACAGTTTGCTTGGGTGGGGACTCCGCCCGCTTCGTGACGGCAGCGCCCTCGGCGGGCTGCTGCTGCTTCTGGTGGTGGTGCTGCGGATGCTGCGCCTGGATCTGATCCTTTTGCTTCTCCTTCTCCTCGTCGAGCTTGAACCGCTGGTTCTGGAAGAGAAGTGGGAACATCTTAAACCGCAAAGTAGCAGGCACGATCCCACGGGCTCCCCACAAACTTATGCCTAAAGGTATGCAAAGCGGCACACCGGACGCGGACCAGCAGAGCCCCAGTCGCTCGTTTCGTTCGGTTTGCTCGCCTCGGGGCGAACGGGCTCACTGCGGAGCCTCGCGGAGCACCTGGCGCTGGCGCTGGCCACCGCCGCCGTGGGTCGCTGCTCAAAACTGGAGCGAGGCTCCCGGGGGTAACGGTCTTCGGCGGCAAGTGGTGCTGCGCCAAACTCCGATTCGGTTTTTGCCCGCCGCCCGAGGTTCGACTTTTAACGGACTTCTGCAGGGGATCGGACGACGCCCGGAAAAGGCGGGAAATTGGAAGGAGGCCGAGGGTCGAAGCCTCCGCCACCGAAGGACACGGAAGGCAAGTGAACTGCTAATTGGCGCAATTTCACAATTACGTAATTGGTTCGACCACGCTCATAAATCACAAGTATATTTTCGAAAACAAGAAACAGCCGAGCGAGGTCATGCCCATTTTACCCATTTTAAAAATAAAAATCACTCCAATTTTTGGAAAATTCTTCTATTTTAAGTATGTATTCTATAACTATCTCGTTTCTGTATTCTTGCCTAAATTTATAAAATTTTAAGGCTTTAATCTAATTGTAATTAAATTCGAAAAATATTATCAGTATAGGGTCGTGCTACATAGTTTGTCATACCTACTATTTGCACGCGTATAGTCAAACGAAAGACACTACCAAAGTAGGGTCGTGCTAATTTTACATGTTATAGGGTCTCAAATTCTACACAAGTTTTTATTAAATTTTACAATTAGTTAAAAACGAATTAATTTAAAATGGCAGAAAAAGGAAACCACAGGTCAATCCACTGGGTGCAGTAGTCACATTATATAAGTAAAATCCAAATGAAACCTATATGTACGTTAAACTACTGGATGCAAAAATTATCGAGTGGTCAAACTACCGCGACCGTACTGTACATAAATAATGCGTAATTGGAGACGAAAATGTTAGCAATTACTCAAGTAATAGAAAACTTGTAATATGAAACATCCAAAATTGCATAATATGTAATATGAATTTCTCACATAAAATATTCATAACAAATTTTAATTACGCATTTTTATTACTGAACAAAATTATGTGTTTGCGAAATTTTGCATGGGTTCACTGGTTATGTAATAATAATACTCTCGCCCTTCTTTTCATAATGATATATTTTCATGAATAACTGTCAGACTTGTAGAATAATGAATTAAATTAATAATTATCAGTAATAATTTTTGTTTTTAAATTACCACTACTAGCGGGTAATTCCTACCGGACTTACGAACGACATTTTCAAAATATTTGGGAAGTCTCTAATACTTCAAAATCTGCTTTTCAATTGCAATAATTTCTAATTATTGTATAATTATAACAGGCCTGAACTGATAAAAATTATCTTCTGCTCAATTATTTGTTATTTGAATACTGCTTAAATAATATTTAATTATTATTTATTTGAGTAATTGATAATATTGGTTTCATTTGTTTCTTTTTTTTAATAAATCATTTTCATTGATAATATATGTTTTCTTTTTATCATTATTCATTATTGGAGTCATTAATATTTTAAAGCCAAATACCATTTATGTGACTCTCCATGTATGGTTCGCTATTTTGAATTTCCAAATCAAAATACCTTTAATAAATTGTCATTCAAATTCGTTGAATTTCCAAAACTGTTAGTCGTCATATTGGGTACGGCATCTAAATTTTTAAATTCCAATCACCTTCTCCAAAATTCTCAATACTACAAACAAAACAACTTTCGATTTCATATATACGAGTATATAGAGACAGGGATAGACTGTTATTAATGAACGAAATTACTACAGTTAGGCTGTGTGCGAAATCTCTTTCGAATATCATTTCGATCATTTCAATCATTTCAAATGACAAAAATTGGGAAATGTTATTAAAAGTGTGCGAAATCTTTAACGTATCATTTCAGCTGTCAAGCTACCCAACTTTATTATAAAAGTATTTTGTTGAAATAATATAGCTTGTTTTAGAGTAAAAGGAACTTGTAATAGATATGGGAATAATGAAATATTATCTCTTTTTTACCTTAAGAGGACTTAAGGCACAAAAGTGACTTTTCAAGATCTGATCTGAAATGATCAGAACGTCATTGAAATGCCCGCTCTGAGGCTCATCATTTCGGCGCCATCTTGTTTTCGAACTTGAAATGACCTAAATGATCGAAATGATATCATTTCACTTGATTTCGCACACAGCCTTAATACATATCTGATCTGCCATTTCAGATAGAAAAATTTGTTAAAATAATTCATTACTGATAAATGCATAAATTAAATTCTGCATAAAATTTTGTGATTGAAAGAACATTCCATGAAAAACTTTAATTTCCTATTACTTGAAATGCAGATAGATGCTAGTTTGTCGCAAATTGACATGACGATTAAGGACGCTTCTGGAAAATATTCAATGATTGATTACTTCACTTTGATGAGTGTAATTTGATCGATACGCAATAAAAATGTATGGAATATATTACGGACCGATTTGTATTTTGATCATCTGTAACACGAAGTCTTTGTTATACAAAACATTGCAAATATGTTTAATATATGTAAATGGAAATTGCACAAAAAATTGTTCCTGACAAATGACTATTTTCTATTTTATTTTGCAGAAATTCTTGGTCAATTCATTATTCATAAAAGCTTTTTATTTAGATTCTAATAAATTATTATGTTGATTTGTTCGAAAAATACGAAAGTAATTTACGACGTGGTTTTGATGTACATATGTCATAAACACTGTTAATTCCGATAATAAATCGCACCCATATTTTGAATAACAGATTATATGGTAACTTTTGCGAAAAGATTACTATTTAAGAATAAGGAGCTTTCGATTTGTACCTACATACTTTGAGTTCAATAACTGCTGAATACTGATTCGGTTTGAAAGGACATTGAAAACTATAATTCGACTGAAATAAAAATATCATACCTTTGTCTTGAAAACTTAAAAATTGAATATTATATCACAAAAACACATTTTCATAATATGAATTTTTACTTAAAAACATTCTTGACTATAAAATTGTTAGCATAAAATATTCATAAGAAAATCAAGAAGGTCATCTTTAATCGGTGGTAGTTTATTTGAAAAACGAAAAACAATTATATATATTTTGAATTTGTATGGATCTTTCCATAGTTTTAGCAAAATGGCGGATTTCAAAAAATGAGAAAGCTAAACTTTACATACACGACTGTGGTGACCATGTCCATTTATGTTAAAAGGTCCACAACCTCGTAACTTTTACGAAAATTTGTTCACTCTTAAAAGTATACACTATCAGAAAATTCGGGTATTTCGGTTGTAGTCGCCATTAACCCCTTGGCCTACGATTTTATTTCCAGCAGCGCGCAGCACGCAAACTCGTGGTTATAATTTTTGGCCTAAATGATTTACAACGAACCTGACTCGTGATTATTATTGTTGGCTCAATCGACCGTCCACGAGCGTGGCTTGATATTGTAGGCGAGAAATGATGCGGGTTTTTAGCTTTTCAGTTTAAATTATATACAATATACATTACATAATGCAAATCAACATATTGTATTGTACTTAAAAAACAAAAATATGTTTCAAAAGAGGGGCAACTTACGTGAGTGCAGCAGCATGCGTAAGGCAACTCCTTGTCATTATTCGGCGACGTGAGATTCGAAACGGGCGTCCTTCGCCGTTTTCTTATCCGAATCGGAGCCCGAGCGACAACATAGTTTGAAAATCGACGCCTCGAATGACGAACGATTGAAACCCAATCGATCATCGCACTTTTCACTAATTTCTACTTTAAACGTAACCTTTTTACACCAAAAATTTGTTTGAATTCTTCACTGTTTACACTTAAAATTATTTTAAAGTTCATGTTCTGAAAAGTCTGAAAGTTACCTTTACTATTATTTCTAAGCATTTGTTTCAAAACATTTTAAAATTGATAGAGTGAATAAAAGGATACCTGTCCGAAAAGGTTTAATGTAACGATCTGAATAGGGTATATGAATTTGAAGTGTGCGAAGTCACACGAAGGTTTTCCTTGGAGAGTTTTTGAAAAGAGATCGGTTATAGGGTTTTAGACATCGAGAGACTGCTGCAATGGGCGCTCTGTCAAGGGATGAGTAGGAAACGAGGGATGCTCAGACACATTTTACTTTTTAACGGCTAAAAAAAAGGGATGAACAAAGCGGCACTGTCCCTGAAAGCACCACCGGTTTCACTGCAATTTCCGTGCCTATTCGCCGGAGCCTCCAAGGGCCGACTACACAATAAAAAGGGGCGCACAAAACGCGCAACGGATTACAAAAGTTAATGGAAAGCTCTTTATCCAGCGGCCCTGAAAGGCGGGGGTGGCCCGCAGACGCCATCTATCCACCTACTTAAGTACCCAGGTGGAAAATTTTTGGATCATCCCACCCACCGGGCTGGGCGGGTTCCTCAGGGCTGCTTGGTATCACCCCCCCTTGGAGCCCCCCAAAAGGCGTCAGTACACGAGTTTGATGTGTTGCGCACTCGTACTTTTTTTTCCACCCCCGCACGCCCTTATTTTTTTTTCTGCAGGGTCGAAAGAGTTCTTAGAACAGTGAGGAGCACACATGTCGTTTGTATTTGGCCAGGACCCCGTGGGAAGATCGGGAAGACGTTGGACGGATGTGTGGAGACTTTCATTGGATTAGTTAGGCCCATAGCCCCCCGGGCGGCAATTCAATTCCTTTCCCTTGTTAATGGCAACCGGGTGGCGGCGCGCGGCGACGAAGGGCGGAGGCTCGCGGTATAAACCCTACAGGGGTATCATCAACCAGATCCGAGACAATTGGAATTTATGTGACATAGGGTGGTCCGTAAGGTGCAGACTTGTGGCATTATATCGTCAGATATTCCTGAATATGATACCCCACAATGGGGGGTAGACTTGGCTCATAAATTCCATGGGTTCGCAAAACTTGCATTAAAATTACCCCACGCAGAAGTGAGTATTGGAGTGAGGAAAGTCTACATCAAGGTAATTAGATGTAGTACCTACTCCACGTGGAAAAAAGGTGCAAATTTTAGGGTATATTTGTCTTTTCAGATTGGGAAACTAATGGAGCTGCATTTTAATGGAATCGTTGTGGGTATAAAAGCTGTTGATACAATGCAGGATTAAAAGAAAATATTTTTTTCTATTCGCTTTGAAATTCAACGACAAAACATGTTTTCCTACTCGTTTTTAAATATTTAAAACCACTACCTTCCCAAACCCATTCAAAAAGTTGTTTGGAACTTCAGATGTATATCGCTTCACCGAAAAAGAGTATAAATATACTCGTAAACATGGTAATTTATTTATGGCATCATTGGGAGGGAGGTAGACGTAACTGGCGCACCTTTAAACATTTTGAAAGAATTCGTGCATGACTTCGAAGTTACGACAGGTAGTTATGGTAAAAGGGCACAATGTAATTTAATTACTTTTTCGAACTCTTTTCAACTCGTTTAGTATGTATTAATGGATATTTTATTTTAGCTATTCCTTGGCTCTTACTTTTATGATATATGCATCAAATTAACCTAGTTTATGTTTTGTCGCAAGTCGTTTAGCAAAGAATAATGATTACAGTCCAAAATTTCTAAAATAAATTAATCAAATAAATTTTAAAATCATAACTAAAACTTGAAAACGGTTAAAAATCTTAGAGGAAATTTTAATACTACCTTAATATTAATGCTAAAATGCAATGCAATCTGTTTTCAATTTTAATTATTGTAAAATATTGAGAGTAAAATGTAATTATATTTTGTATATTTATGGTATGCATTGATTTTAATTAAGTCATATTTAGTAGAAATTTTTTTAAATTTATATTTACGATATATTTATGAAATATGTAAGTATATGTACCTATATTGTTTCAATAAAAATTTATTGCAAAATATTTTTCGTTTTTATTATAAATAGATAATATGTAAATAAAATAAAATTATATTGGAGTTGGTATTACGATTCAACACAAATTTAATTTGTATTTCATTTAAAGTTATATTGAATTTTAATAAAAGTGGGGTTGCCTTTAAGTAAAAACCGTGGTAAAATACATTCATAATGGAATGTACATTTTAAATCCACTATATTAATTTATAGTCTTGGTCAATTAAAATTGAAAAGGATAAATTTTTTAAAGTTTATTGTTTTTTATGTATTTGGTTCTAATGTCAGCAGTAATAAATCCCTCGCTGTAACATATACAATTTATCAGTTTTTAATATTTTTTGGGAGGAGTAAATGGTTCCAATAGTTCCAATTTTAAAAATATATTTATGTATATGTACTTAGAAAAAAATGTAAACTTTGCTCATATCATTAGAGCTATGTGAAGTGCAGCTAATATAAAAAATTGTAGAAAACTATACAATAAATGAATTTCCTTAATGGGGGACTATAATTTAAAAATCGAATTTTACTAGAAATGTAAAGCGAACCCTTCTTTTTAAACTGGTGGTTTATTTTTTAAGATGTATGCAAACATTCTGCTATGATTTTGAAGCAAAATATTGTGATGTTTTTAATGGTGAAATCCGTGGGACACGAAATTGTAATTTAATTTCAAAATTACTCTGATAACTTTTAGCTACATAATAGAAAAATTGAAAAATGCGGTAAACAAAGTTTTTCAGTTTTAAATAATTCATTTTTGATTTTCGTTGCCAAAACTGTGAAATATGGTTTTTTCAATATTTTTTCGGTTTTTTATTTTAACTGACATAGCTTAAAATCTTAAGAGCATTTAATTTGTGCCGGTATGAATTTAAACATTTTAAAAGTTGGCTGAGTTAAAGTAATTTGAAGCCAGTCAAAATTTTCGTTTGTAAATATAGTGTGGCCAATTTTGTTAGAATTTTCCTAATATGTTATTAATAACTTTAATTATTTATATAACTAGTACAAAACTTTTTGAAAAATTGCTTAAAAAGAGGAGGGCACGGTGTATCTCGATTTTCCTTTATAATCTTTTAAGACCGCTTGGGTAAAAATGAAAAATTGTAAAGACAGTAACATTAATGTAGAAAACTGTATTAAATTTTTCGAGTCCCAAATACTGAAATTTTTTAATAAAAATATATGCGTAGTGGTAACTGGTCAAAATGAAAAAAATATATGCACCTACAGTTGTAATTTTATCTCTCCTCAAGATGACCAAACACTAAAAACCCCTTAAAAATGTATATTCTGAATTAATTACAGCTTATAAATTAATACGGTTCTGAAAATTCAGACTTTCACATAAATGAGTTTCTAATTTGTTTAGTAATTTAAACATAAAGGCAAAATTGGGATTATTTCGCTTTTGAATAAATTGATGTTACTTAGTAAAATTTTCCTTTTCGAATTCCACTTTGGGTATCTAAATGTTTGGCCTTAATATTTCCAATAATAAATTTAAATTACCACAGCTTAATTCCGATTACTATGCTAATTTTTATTATTTGGTTAATGAATATTAATTAGAATTAGCAATCAACTTTACTGATTTTATGGACTACAAAATTTGTAATTTATACAGCAATTTCTCTAACCTCTACAGAATTTTCTGTAATGACTTTAGATCATTCCAAAATCAACAGAAAGAAAAATTAGAAATATTACCCAAGGGAGTCGTAAACTAAACATATTTATTACGTATTTTGTCATATTACAACAGATTTTGTGTTGTTTCGAAGGAGACTTACGTTATCTAGTAACGCAGACCGTATTGCTTTAGTATTTAAAAGGTAATGGAAAAGTAATGGGTCGTTTTATAGTCACTAATAAAAATCGTTGCTAATTGCCTTGCATTAATCATGAGCCATGAGCCAAGCCGTGACCCGCTGGAGTTGATCTGAATTGATTGATCTGAGACCCTCCCACTCAATGGCAATGATTTTTGGATAATCGTTTCGTAATTACTACCTAAAAAGCAATATATCCGGGAGTTCGTCCTCGGAAAAGGAAACCCTATAGATTTTAGATACTTCGACTATCGGTTTAAGCTTAAAATTTCCTTTTCCGAAAAGAAAATAGCTTCGTTTTCTTTCCCCTCGTCCGGATAGAATTCTTGTCAGCTCATTTAGTTACACAAAAATTTCCTGGGATCAGACTGAGTTGTTAGACCGTCGTCGCCGGAAGGGCGTGTTTTGGGGGGCCAAAGGGGCGGAATCCTAGTTGCAACATGGACTTGGTATAGGTTATTTAGGAAAGGGAGACATTCACGAAGACTCCAAATGAAATGGAGAGATTTTGGTTGCTTGGAGCGCTATTTTCAATGGCCGCATATTCATTTGTATAGGGCTAGGGCTAGGCGAAAGGTACACGTAGCGACCGGGGGGTAAAATGGGGGTTCCCGGAAACTTTGTGCCGATAAGGCTTCTTCTTCCTGTCGGAGTTTCTATCGAGCACTTCCCTGGGATCGTTTTGATTTTATGTTTATTATACTCAAAGTCCTGGAGTCTGACCCACACCAGAATTGTCGCTAATTGAAAAAGTTTCAGTATTTATGCAAGAAGCTACAGAAACATGCGATTTCATGCGAACCCATTCGAAAAGGGTACAAAACCCTACAGTGGGTGCGGAGCCCGTTTTCTATATACCCCCAAACCCCAAAAATGGAGGATTGTTGTGTTTGCTTTTCAAGAACTATACCCAGAACAGCGGAAACAATGAATAATGGGGCGCGGGGGCGGAGTACCTTTCTTTGAAGACATACTCAAATATCTTGAGGAACGTTGGTGTAACAGAACCCGAGCAAAAATTTACCCTGCGTATTGATTTCCCTCTTTTTTCCCTCTCGGGCATTCAATGACCTCGTGACAATCACCAAATAGATTTCGTGCCCATAAAACGTGTCATTCTGCAGCAGAATTGATTTTCTTATCCCGTGTCGCCTTTTGGTGGAATGAGGTCCTTTTTTTCGAAAAAGAAAAGAGTGTCCAAGACGTTGTCGAAGGAGCTCCCTGGGCGACATTCAGGACGAAGAAAAATTTCTTTGGAATTTGTTCGTGTGGGCATTTCCAACTAATTCCCTGGCTATGGTGCTATGGGAAGAGATCTTTTTATCTGGGAAATATTTACGGAGTGTATCACACCCCAAAACCTTACTCCTTCCCCCTGGCACGAAAATATTTACTCGTATCGATTTGTTCCTGCTGTTTTTATAGAGTCCAGTAAAGACGACGACGGGTGCTGGGGCTGAGGCCCCCGATAGTGCCGCTGCTGGCGACTTCCAGGGCCCCAAATTTCTTGATGGTGGTTCATCTGAAAATTTGTGGATTCAATTAATTTGGCTCTGTCTCAGCCCGGAAATTTATTCACCTCACATATGAGTGCCGGGCCCGTGCCGGGGGACTGGGACTTCTTTTCGGAAACCTGTTGATTCGGTCGCTCATTGGCAGCCGCTTGCAGACTGCTAACTAAGTTCTATAGGTGGAATTTTACCGGGATAGACCCGGTGGGTCTCCACAATTTCACAAGTCTAGGGCTCTGGGGGGCTTCCATTCTCTGCGACTCGGTTTTCGATTGAATTCTTGTCGTTGGAGCTGGGGGCCCGGGGAGACGACGTATTTTTTATGTGTTTGGACACGTCTGCGCCAGTAATTGGATTTTGCTATTAGGGCTAGCCAGCAGCTGGGTTGTCTTCATAGAAAACTTTTCTGGGAAGTGAATGCGCTTTTTTCAAATTAATTGTCCTTTAAACGTAGTTGGCCAAGTTGAGTTCGGGCAGAGTCGTGACACTTTGGCTTAATCGAATGCTGACTGTTTTTTTCGTGACTGCAGATAATTAGAAATCGCTAGAATTTTCTCATTTTCTGCTTCGTTTAATCTTAGCAGACAATTGGTTTTCCGAAAATATTGTTAATTTAGTGGTTTTCGGAAATACTATGATAGTAGGGCATTATTAATTAGTTTTAGTATATACTGGAATTGTCTAAGTTTGTTTAAGGCACTTTCGGGATGAGATTTATGAAAAATTAATTATCATGTATATTTTGGAATATGGAATGCAAACGATAACAATAAGTTGAATAACTCGCTAAAATATTATTATTTTTTAATAAAATTTAAAACAATACTCTTGAAAATATAAGCATACACATATTTAAAAATTGATAATTATGGATGGGTGTTTAGAAATTAGTCCCAAACTTTAACCTCTTTTCGATCTTGTTAAAGTAATATAACTCCTTAACCTTCCTATACGCGCGCCAATTTTTGTAACACCAGTACCCCGCGTCGGCCACGTAGAACGAAAGTCCGGACAACTACAATAAAATTTTTTTACTAATAAACCTATATAGATATATTTTTTTTCTTAAAACTAAAGGATGTAATGAAACAATAAATATCTTATTAATTATTTTACTGACTATCAGTCTATTACAAAACAGCCTTCAAAATTGTTCCGTCGGTCTCTCAGACCAACGCGCGGGTATAAGAAGGTTAAGTGAATAAAAAATGGCTGAAATTAATATTGTACCTAGTCGTTGAATTGAAAATTGCATCAAATTACATAATTTTTTTTAACTTTCTTAGGAATTTTTATATTAGTATTGAGTTGCAAGCTCTTCAAATTATTTGAAGCATGTTTGCGTCATATATAACCTCAGCAGCTAGGGCTAGCTTACAGAAGAAATACACGGTAACAAAAAACCCTTTTCTCAATTTAGAAACTTAACAAATTCTGAAGGTATTATAAATTGAGTATGTTTTAAGTAAATTCTTCTTAAAATTACAAAAACGGTAAGTAAAATACTCGTAAGTAGTCGTTATTGTTAAGTATGACCAATTAAATTTTAATTGTTTCTATTCTATATCTGTTTCTTTTGTAGGTCCGAGTACAGATTTTTGGTATAAATTTTTGATTTATGGTGCTTTAACATTTTTTGATTTCAAATCTCAATCTGAACATTTATAGAAATATTTAAAATGTTTGTGGGTATCCTTTGAAAATCGTTTTTTCGTATGTTGTGTGTAATTTTTGTAGATCAAATACAAATGTAAATGGTTGATCGACTTAACATAAATCGAGTAGTTTCGATTTCAAGTTTTTAATAATATTTTCGAAAAAAGGCTCATCATAAGAGTTACAAAATTCAGAAAAATTCAAGGTTTTACAAATATACAATGATTTACACTTTTAAGTGAAAAATAGTCATTAAGTTGAGAAATTAAATTACAGAAGCTCCACTGATGGAGGTGGAAAGTGTTGTAGTTTAAAATTTGTTGTCTCATGGTATGCATATTTTAAGCAATTCTTTTAATAAAAGGATAAGTCCTTTTAAAAGTTTTGAAGTTTAACTTAATAACAAAATTTACGTTACATTAAAGAACATCTTTAAATTAGACTAATCCAACTCCAAAAGTACTGCACCTTTAAAATACAGAAATCTGTCGTCTGTCGGACGCCCTTTCACTTCGTTGATAAATCTTCGGTGGAGCGGGGTGAAAATTAAATTTTATTGTGCCCAACTCTCAGCACCCTTGAGTGGAAGAATAGGGCTCGTGAAGGGAAATTTATTCCTAACTAAGCGCAATATCCAGGACCTGATAAGTGTATTAGTAGAAAATCGGGTCATTCGACATGACTGTCGCAGAGGAGCCACTCCACTGAGTGAGTGTGACTCAATTTTGCCTCCGTTGTTCGCACCCACCCTTAAGATCCACTCCCACACGCCTCTTGAGGAGTACAACGAATTTTGATTGAATTCGAAATGTGCTAATTACATAAATGCAAAGAAGTCGTAGCTGCAAATTACTCTTGATATTACCCGGTTTCAGGAGGAGGCACCCAGGTTTTCGGGTTCGGTATGGTTGGTATCATTAAATCAGACCAGAGCCGCACCAATTGCTAAATTTTCCCGCCTTCTTGAGACGGGTCCAAGTAATTAACGCGAATAATTAATGAGACAACAGCGCGCAAAGCCAACTGGAAATTTGTGATTTAAGTCAGGGTGAAAGGCATTTTGGAGGAAATTTTGCAATTTATGAAATTGCGCTATTGCTCGCCGCGGGCGCCCCTTTTGTAGGAATCAAATTAAATTGCGAAAGACAATAAAAGCAGCCCTCCTTAAGCGTTTCTTGTGACATAATGTGCCCTCCTGAGGTATGCCACAAAAACTTCTTAAGTGAACCGCAGCAAGTTTAAAAACGTCTTAACCTAACGTTCTGCTTGCTGATGCTTTATTGAAATGGCAATTTCTTCTTACGTCATGGTAATCCAAATCTCCAGAAAAGGGTTGGGGGTGTATGAAAATTCAAAACTTAATAGGGCGCTTATAGACCGGATTCACCAAACCTATATGAACGTTTTTGCAGTTGAGTGCTTTTTACAACTTCGGGAACCACATCAGGAAATTTCTTAGTGTGCTCAAAAAGCAGTGCCCTCTCGAAATTTCCTAGTTTTTTATGTGAACTGGTAAATCCTCTTTACCACAGCAAAAGCCCTCAGAAACATTTTTGGTTTTTAGAGTTTTTAAGAAAGTACACATACCTCAGATGCATGATGAGGACCATCGATAATGCGAACAAGATGGTCGTAAAAAATTTTGCATTATGCAATATTATATTAGATGCACTCGTATATTATTCATGAAGGCCTTGGAATATGCTTAAATCGTAGTTTTATCGTATAAAATTTTGTATTAATGCACCATCATAAGAATAAGTGGGAAGTATTTTGAAATTGGAACAAATTCTAATTTTTACGATGTCATAAGTAACCACTAAGTGCTTTTCTCCATCAACTAAAGCCTGCTGTAAATATTTTGTCAAATAGCATATTACATTATATTACGAATCAATCTGGAAAAGAATATATTCTCTCAAGTCTGGTTTTCCAGAAAAATTATAAAATATTATGTAAAACCCAATTTGGTAGTTTTTCTTAAATAGTAAGAAAATAACGAACTGTTCTTCGAATTTGAATTCGAACTCAATTAAAAGCTTAAACCTTTAAACTACAGCTTTGTCTTTTATCGAACAAGTTTGCTTGAGTTTATTTAAGCCTTTTCATTAATTGAGAAAAGAGCGTTAAATAAGAAATTACGTTTTTAAAATATTTTCGAAACTCACGGAAATTTAAGAACAACACATCGATTTGTAATGCTCAATCATATTTTCGACATGAATATTAATTTAAGGAATGCCATATTGAAGGTCTCTAAAGTCAGACGGACAAACAGACACTATGTTCAGTTTTTCAAATTTTGTTTTGGAACATTATCAACACTATATCTATTTAAGTTCAGCCCTATAAGCAATTGTGATGTTGATATTTTTACGATAAAATTAAAAAGAAGCTGAGAAATCGTAGGAAAAAATATTAATTTTATCTTAAAGGGTTATGTTGTCGATTTCTTAATATTAAATACATAGTATTAGACATTTTTTATTTATTCGGTAAGTCTAATCGAAAAATATAGACAGAGTCGCAAATATTGACTACAAAATTAGTGAACTAAATTTTAAAAGAAAAAAGAAGCTTTGTATACAGAAGTATTAAATTTAAGTATAGCATTTTCTTGACAGATTAGATTTTAATATTAAAAATTACTTTATTTTAAACTTTACAAACGGTTCGTATTTAATTTTTTAATGTTACAAATATCACTTTAATCTTTTTTATGGGTTAAAACACAATATAAAATTTTTGACCGTGTACCTACTATGCAACACTAATAGAAATTAGAATAAGAATTTTATAAAAATGGTTTAATATTTAAGACATTTTAGTTAAAGTTGTGAGTAATTTAGGGGAACATAAGTGATTTATATAATATAAAATACAGGGAAAGCAAATAGTCTATTAACTAAATAAATAGTCTATTTTCAAATACTAAAAAGACAGGAATAAATGTTCAGCCATTTTTACATTTATTCGTCTGACATTTATTTTATTTACATTTATTTGACTGACCCAAAACCAGGTGTCGCTAAAAAATAGGAAATCACATGAAATATGGTCCAATATAATAAATTTAATAAACATATACATATGTACATATGTAGATATGTAAGATGATATAATTAGAGTTTTAATTTTCTATATTAGGGACATATTTAATATTACTGATACAGATTTCAGTCAAAATAATTTCGATAACAAATTAACAACATCTTTTATTTAAAATTGTATTTATTTGAATTCGAAAGATTACCTTTGAATTTTGCTATTTGTTGGTCCTCCGGAGTAACCGAAGGCAGTCATCTTGGGCCTCTATTAGATATTTAGAATTTTCATCAATGATACTATTGAAATACAATATATTCTGCTACCAAGTGCTAAATTTACACTGATGACCTAAAAGTTTTGCTTCTGAGTTAGATTATTTATCGGAAGTTGTGATTAGCTCCAAAATGAAAAGGATATGTTAGCTAGATGGTGTAACATTACTGACCTTTATAAAATTACACAAATATAAAAATTTGGATGATGTTATTTTCGACTCAAGACATTCATTTTCATACTACATTGAATACACCATTAACGAAGCACTTAAGCTTTTAGATTTCGTTAAAGGATCATAAAAGAATTCAGTAATCATATAATCAGGTCTATTCTGGAACATGAGGCAGTTAAAAGGGACAACATACATATTAGGAAATAGATTCATGAAATTAGATGTACAGTGTTAAAACTACGAATAGATGAATTTACTTGCGTGTCTTGTTCATTAGAGGCATATTAGCTAGTCATATTGACTGTCCTGTACTATTAGCGCTAATCAATATTTATGCCACTAAATGTATCCTGCGTATAAGAAAGTTATATAGTCCTGACAGTGAAATGAATTATAGATTTTCTACAATTTTTATTGCATCCAATCAACATTTCAATAAATTTAGTTTGTTCGATCAAATTAATGATTGTCACCTATAATTTTAATTAGCAAACATTTTTTGAAAAGTTGTTATTTTCTCTTGGAATATATGGTCTGAAATTCAAAAATACATAGCTACACTTTTAAAAATGCTTGGTATAATTTTAGCTTCTTTTTGGAAAGAAATTGAAAGTCTTCTATAATGGTAGTAAAATTACATCTGCATGTTCTATTACATTTTGCATAAAGGGTTTAATTTTTTCGGGCTAAATAAAAATGTTAAATTTGATTGTGACGATTATGAGGTAATTGTTACTTTTCAATTGTTCGATTGCGATTATGAAATAAAGTTTATGTTTTGATCTTTCGATAATGATTAAGAAGAATTTATTAAACTCATTTCATTCCAGACATAAATAGTCCTGCAGTATTTTTATAAACATATATTAATTTATTTATTTAAAGACGAAAGTGTTGAATTAAATCATAGCAATACCTTCATATTTCTATGTATTTACTAAGAAACTTTGGCTTCAAAGAAACATAATATACACGATGCCACTTTCAACATGAAAATAGCCTTTTTTTACAAATTATAAGTAAACAAACAAAATCGTTTCGGCAGTCTTAACAGTCAGAAATATCTCCAGAAAGTGATTTCGTGAAAATTTGGTTTAGATGGGAAAGTTTTGATATACATATTTGGATACGTATGTTTACATCAATTTCGTGTAAAATCACACAAAATTTATATAATTGATTAAACATTACACCGAAAGTATAAAAATGATGTAGTTTAACACTATTTTGCAGAATTGCGCACCTTAAATGACTACTTTTATGATTCAGTATCATTTAACATTCATTGTCAGTTTTTAGAGTGTAGGGACACCTTCATTTAAATAACTCAGCAGTTGAAAGTATGCTTTATATCTAAACAATTAGAAATTTCTTTTTTTTCTGTTAAACTTTAAACATATGTATATAAAAGTAGTATATTACAATTTTTCAGATTTTCCACTGAAATCCGAGTTTGTGCTCAGATACAGATTTACTGCTGTTAGAATCTTTTGCAGAAGTAAAAAGAACTTTTAAATTCATTTTTTTCGAATTTTTAGTGCATTTTAATATCAAAAACTCGGGTCCGGCGAGAGGTGGGTTTCTTATCAACCCGGGGTGAGTTCAGAATTCTTGAAACACGTGCGGGATGAACGTGAATAAATCACATATTCTCCCCCGATAGGTCGATACACGGGGAAAAAGAGGGATGCCCGGTTGATTTACCTATTGAGCAGAGTGCGAGGGAAGGTGCTAACTCTATAGAAGTCGAGCCAAGGGTACCCTACATATTTTGCTTTTTTATTCCCAAAAATTGCGCCTAAACCATCCCCGGGACGATTTTACAACACATTTGCTGGGCAGTCATCCTCAAAGCGGTTTGCTCCTCTGCATATGCGTTGGAATTTCTTCGGTTCGGAGCGGCTGGCCACTCTCTTTTTTTATTAATAGCCAAAACAAAAGATAATACCTTCAGTCATTTTCAAAACATTTGTTTCGACGCGCTAAAAATAATTTTCATCACAAAATTTCTGGTGGCCAAAATCTCAGTGGAATGAGATTTTCTGGTTCGTTTTCCATTATCTCATGAGAAAGCGGACTATCGTCAAATTTAAGAAAAACACTCGGTAGAAAACCGCGAAAACTGCACCATACCATATGGTAATTTATTTATATATACCAATTTCGCTTTTTCGGTCTATAAGTCGTAGAACTTTACACTGAAAAAAACATTAAGTGTCTTTTTTCTTGCACTTAAGACCGGATTACACGGGTTTTGTATCACGCCCGGAAATGGGAGCAACACCGCCATCGTTGGCCGGAGAGTGCCCCATTACTAAAACTCAGGTCGAGTGTAGAAGGCAGCAGCTTTTTCCACAAACAAACCCGTCAAAGCTTCAACACAAAAGTTTTGTGTTGGCTTCTGAACGCACCCTCCCTCACCCGGCGGGTTTCTTCCCGGGAAAAGATATATTATAAGATATATACCTATAAAATGTTGGAAAAACGAAATAATAAAAATATAAAGTCAACGTCACCGGTCACGAAAAAATTCAAGTTTTCTTGGATAGCAAAGAGCTTCTAAAACACACGTCGACAAGTCTAAATCCAGGGCTGAATGTTGTCGAAGTCGAACCGTCGAAAAATACAATAGAAGGGGTGTTCCCGTAGGAGGTGAGGTCCCGGCGTGGAGTCGCTCCCGGAGCGCGAAAACTGCAAGCGAAGTAAATTCAACATCAGCCGAAAATCAAAATACATCCGGATCCCCTGGAATTCCGGTGTAGCCCGAAGCGGGTTACACTCCCGAAAAATAACTCGTCCCAGAACAAAAACACACCAACGCTCAGCCGGGAGCTTTTCTTGGAGGGGAGCCAGATTTTTACACCCGACTGTTGCTGCTGCCGGGCGTCCAATGTAAACAATATGTTCCTGGTGGAGCAACATTAGAAAGGGGAGCTTTTCGTCCATAAAGAAAAATAATTTTCCTGTTCGAAATTCTGTCGTTAGAAGAGTTCTAAAATTTTCAGTTTGGATCGGAAACGAAACCCTGAAGGAACTCCTTCGGTCCCTAGGAACAAGGACGACGAACCTTCTTTTGAAATTTCTCCACAAGGTACGCATGTCGCCCGTCAGGCAGCTTTCCCGTGCAAAATCAGGGAGCCCCAAAGTACAATAGACCGGGAATTTGGGGGGAAACTTCTCACATTTTGGAGGGAATTTTAGCGTCTTTCCTCCTTTCGACCGCAAATATTTCGGCATTCTTTGTTTTGATGAAGCGCGTTTTTAGGTTTTCTTTAGAGCTTTCCTAATGTGGGACGCCATTGCTTTATCTAAATTATGGTTATAAACAGTAAAATTGTAATGGCTCACTTCCTTCCTTTATCTTTTTAAAAGCTTAAGTGAAAGACACAATGAAAAAGTAAATGATATTTACTTAATCATTAAAATACATTTCAGTAGTAGAAATAATGTTCCAAAGTGGATAACTTTAAATTTCTTTCCAAATTTAGTGTAAACATTAAATTATTTTTGATTATTTCCTTATCAAAAATTAGTTCTTATTTTTTGTATTTTGGAGTAGGTCCTGTATGTACATAATTCGGATAATTTTGTTAAACTACTGCATTTTCTGTTAGTATCTGATATCAAGAATATCTCTACAAAATTTCATAAAGATCAGAGCATTGTTTCTAAAGTTATAGGCGTTATAGCATGTGGTACCTAAAATAATGAGAAAAAGTACAATCTCAAACCCGATTATCTAGACATCTTCATTTAAACATACGATAAATTTTGTGTGATGGTCTGCCATGATAAAAGCAAAGGCCTACACGAAGAGTTTTAGTTCCTCAAAATGTTTCATTAAGTACTGTAAAAAATAAATATCGAAGTGTTGGAGAAATATTAAAAATTAGCAAGTTTTGAATATTTTACAATAGAAGAATGTTCATAAATACTTTGAGACATTTACCTTTAAAAGCCATTATTGGATTTTTATAAATTTTTTACTATACATAGGTAAGTTTTAAAAAAATCATGAAAATTACTTCGATTTTAGTATGTCGAGGTGTTCAAAACATGCCTGACTTAATAAACAACAGATTTTATTCGTATTTAATTTACTCGTTTTATTGCTTGTTCAAAATTCATAAAATATTGGTTCTACTTTAAAAGTTAATTATTTTTTCGAACATAATAGTGACGCAATTTAAACGTAAAATAAAAAAAATACAGATTTTTCTCCAAAGGCAAGGACATTTAATGTCCCGGCTGTTTAATATGATTAACAAAAGAAAGTTTATTTTGCTAAAACGTTAAAAAGCAGGTACATTTTTATATATTTATACTTTTTGCATATTAACAATTTTTGTAAACAATTATATGTAGTTTTCGTATAATCTTCATGTAACCTTCAACAAATGTTTAACATTACTTACTTTTAAATTCTTTGTATGGTATTTTCAATTTAATTTATCGATTGAATAATATAAACTACTCTTTTATTTTTTAGAAAAGTGTAACCAATTTCATTTCATTTAATTTTATTTGTTTTTTGTTAATTTGAAGAACTTTGTTTTTGTATTAAATAATAATGTATTCGTATTTGCATAATAGTTAAAATATTCCATTTCCATAATAAGGAAATTTCCGCGATTTCCAGGCATTTTAATTTTAACTATTCAAGATATTTGCCAAGTGTAGGCAGAATGTTTAAAATCTTATTAAAAGTCAATTTCACTAAGGCAAATCAATTCTATTTATTTTTCTTTGCATTTTTTACTGACTCTGATTGATTCAATAAAATTACTCTTTTCCATATGCTGGAGAAAATTCAAAGTGATTTCCATATTTCAAGCTTTTGCGTTATTTACAACAGAAGAATGCTATAAAATTTGGAAGAAATATCTTCTGTGGATAAGTTATAGTCAAATTTTTCACATTCTATTTTTAAAAAAATTGCAATTCTCTTGAGAGAATATTCAATTTATATTTTATAAAGATGATAAACGAAGAAATGAGCTTTTTATACATCTTTACAGAAAAAAAGGAGGTATTGAAATTCTCAATAGATTTCCTAAAAGAATTACACCAAATTGTGCACTTCAGCATCCTCTTAAAATAGATAAATACGAATTCTATTTTTATACCAAGATAATTTATTTCTTTAGAAAATAAACATATTCAATTTATCTTCTTACATATTTCATTTTTTGTACATAGAAATGTGTAATCTGAACGTAGCGAAGTCTAAAGCAAAAATATTTTCTGTTGCAAAATGAAGTAATTGAGATGGATTCAGTTGAATTTGGCTTTAAATAAAAGCAGTAAAGTATTTTCCTTACAAATGGAAATTTATATATTTATGATATCATCTAAATAAATAATAAGTTGTTTGAGGTAAACCATTACAAAACAAAGCAATTACCCCAGGCTCCTTAATTAGATATTCAGAAAAATCCAATTAAAATTATTCATTATTTAATTAAATACAGGAGCTACCAATTAGTGCCTTTTCTGCTTTAATGTTTCCATTTTTCTCTAAATTAGCCCTCTGCGGACTCTAGAAAGAGGAGTCCTCTTCAAAGTGGTTATGCCCTCAAGAAAATTCAAAAAGCACTCCGAAGACGCGAAGTTTTCAGGTGAGTGAACTTTGAAGGCAGCAACATAAAAGCGGTTTCAGAAAAAACAACAAAATATCAATTTACAATTCCTTCTTTGAAATAGATCTGTGCTGGAAAAGGTCATAGTAACCCAGAGTATCGGATTTATAAAAGATACACCATCTTCCTCGACAGCATCGCTTGTAATGATTAAAACATTTACTTTTGTTTTCCGAAGCTTTTCCTTAAATCTTAAACAGAATCAAAAATTGAAGAAAGAGAACACGATTTGACACAGAATTTTACAATTTGTGAACAAAGAAAATATTGACTTTTGTAAAAATAATTGAGTATCAATAAACCTGTTCGGGTAAAACAAGGAAATTTTAAATATATGGTTTAAACTTCCGGTGCATTAAAATTTAGAGTTTCAGAGAAAAAAGTAAAATTGCATCTCAAAGCATCTCAAAATTAAGAAGAATATAAGACTAAAAATATATTTTATACCTCATAAAACGAAATTGTCTTATTTGATGCGTCTTTGGCTAGTTTATCGTAAATATCATAAATGCATACGGAAATCATTTTGAAATGTTTTTGTTTCTATTTTTAAAAGACATTTGGTTTCCAGAGAAAGTAAAACTTGAATTGGGAAATATTGAAGTAAACTATCGAGTTATGGACAATTGGTCCAATTTTGCTCTACGGTTCTATACCATATTCACGATTTAAATAACAGTCATAAACTTATTGGAGTATCAAACTTGAAGAAATTTTGAATTAGTAGTTTAATGAATAATACACCAGGTGAAACCAGGATCCAGTTAACTGAGCTGGTGTATTTAATTTAATTGTTACAAAAGAACAATTTTAGTTGCAATAAGCAAATCAATTTCTGTTATTTGCACAAGTTTGATATTGATTTTGCACTAGCATTTCATTGTAATCTATGCATGTGCTTGCATAATCCTTAATTTTAAAAGCTAATTAATTTGTAATTACTATAGTAGAGGATCTCCAGACTAGATAACAAAATTTGATTTTATTTTTTATTAGAAAAGTTACAGATATACCTACTCATGAATAAACCAATTAGCTTACTTTGTTTCAGTTTGTATGAGCGACATTCGCTGCTGGTTTAGAATAACAAGAGCATGTACTTCAAAATTCATTTAGACGACATACATTCCAGAGCGAGTGTTTCGTGATGATGCAATCCAATGCAATGTCTTGCGTCAACGCGATACAAAATTTATGCTGTGAAGACAATGAATGATATTTGAAGTAATGACGTATTTCAAGATTTCATGTTCAGCAGAGAAATAATTCGGAGTGCGCATGACTGATGTCACAAGAAATATTACATACATCATTATTATTTTCTAAATATTTCACTTTACGTTATGGAATAAATTCAGCAGCGAACATATCACGGAGCAGAATAATTTGTGCTAAAAATTTAATGTGGCAAAAATGAATCAATAACTGCAACGGGTGTGATTGATATAAAGAAAATATAAAACATTTACTTTGTGTAGTTTTTACGCTTCATAAATGTGTTCAAGAAGAATAACAAAGTCAATAGCATAGCAAAACAGATATTTTCCTACAGAAATTTAACTGACAATAACTTCAAAGATTGTGTTTTGATTGTAAAAACTGAAATGTTTGTTATAAAACTTCCACTAGTTCGTTAAGCAATTGATAAACTAGTCTTAAATATTTAAACGTGTTTTTCAATTAAATTTTTTAGAATATTTTTCGTACATTTTCTAGATATGAAAAACTGTTGCTTTTAAGACGATTTTTGGGAATATATTTAAAAAAGTTTATTTTTTTTTACATATTCTCTCTCTCTCAAATGTGCTGGTTAAAATTTTAAATTATATGTTTAGAACAAACTTTTAACTTATTTTTCTCGAAATAAGAGTTTTAAAATCGATTACCAAAGTTTTAATCGGATTTATTCATCCGCCAAATTATGCCTCCCTTTGTACCAAATTTGGTTTTGATGATGAGAGAGTGGGACTTTTAGTATGAATATACGAAAAACTTAAATTACAACTCATAATTAATTAATTAATTAAAAAATTAAAGATGACGCTACAAAGTCAATTTCCAATACATATGGACGAACTGCACTTTTGCTCCCTTTTTGAGGCGGACGAACTATTGGTTAATACCTTTCAAATTATTATAGTATAGCTCTTTTTAGTCAATTCTTTATTTAAAGGGTTTTTTGAACTTAAAAAATGAAATAGCCATTCTTTATTCTATCACTTTTTTTACCGCATTTTATGAATCAGTTTGTGCCTTTTCCGTTTTATATTTTGCTGCTGAAAGAGATAATTTTTTGATTTCATTCAGTATTCATTAAAAACACAGAAACTGTCTGCAAAAGTACCTAAGTGTCGGTAAAAAGCCTTTAAAACTTTTCCATACGTTTTGCCGCAAAGACGAGCACTTTGGGGTCTGTTGAATGAAAATGAAAGGTATCTCTGAAAAATGGGCGGGGGTAAGAAGGAAGGGCGAGTTAGACCCACGTGTATACCCCCAAAAGTTATATGCAGATTAGGGAGTGTTAAGTGCTAAAAATACAACCTTTAATGAATGGCTGGCTCCCTTATCGCACTTTCAGGAGCTTTGCGCCCGGCACAAACCTGGGACCGGAGTCCTGAAGGATGCGCAGAACAGCTGAAGGGTTCCTGCTCCACACATGACTACCCCGGGGTTTGGGGGGGAGGGGGGGTTGATATCAAAGTAATGAGTCCCGGATAAATTTCAAATGAGGCTACGTATACCCGTCGCCGCGGGGGATGTTCCCGACTTATCCATCAAAATATGACAGCCCCGACAGGCAGCTGTACCCACATCCCCCAAAAGTTCTGCTCGGATGGATGCTGCGAATTTTATCGGGAATTGTTAGAGAGACATCCCCAGACATTCAGGCGGATCTCTGTTTGCATCTTTCATGTTGGGTTTAATCGTTTTTTGACGAGCCTCGAGATAAGCACAACTTTTAGAATCCGGTTGCCTTGCCATCGACATGCAAATTTCAAAGTTCATATCTCAATCTCGTCTGGTTCTAAAGTTCTGGCTCTTATTTCCCGATCAAAGGAGAAGAAAGGCAACCAGAATCTGTTTGAAGCCATTTTGGCATCTCTACATGATCGCAGTTACCAGGGGATTTTATTCGCTCCATACACTTCAAAGCACCTTCCTATGACAGACAGAAGATTTTTGCATTTCAAATGAACATTACGCCAGGTGCGTAGGACGGCTTCATCCATATGCTGCATATGAAGATAATGTCGTGGTTCTTCTGTCTTCGATTGTCACAAATGTTGTTGGACAAATCAACGGGGAGCAGATGATATGCCAATTTAAATTTTTAATTTTTCTTACAATGTAAACTGAAGTCAACATGTGGTCCCATCTCCTTTTGAATAATAAAACAGACTGCATTTTGAGATATGTATGTATGTATTGCACTATTCCTGAAATGAAATTGATTTATGTGTGCTATTTTTCAAAAATTGGAAATTGGATTATTAGTTTATAGACTCCAAATATGTTTGATATTTAAAAATATTTCTTAGAGGAAATTTTTGAGAGTCTACGTTAAATTCCCTCTCTAACTTCTACTTCTATATGAACATATATCAATTATTTGTAAATGTTTTTAGATGGATTTGACCTATTGAATAAAATTTTGTTGTTATAAAAAAGTATTTAATGATGAGTTATTTAGTTAATATATGCTTATATTCTTCGTTAAACTGTGGTGAAAAATATTTTTCTCAAAACAGAATTTCTTTATGAATTCTCTCGATTTTCCTCGATCAAAAAGTGCTCCTTCACAAACAACTACTTTAAGCAAACTTTTGTAAATTTTAGCGTGGGTATTGTGGATTTGAAAACATAAAACGTATAAAAACAAGATTCAGAATTAGCAAAACAGTAGAACAAGAGCTTAATTCATGAAAGGCAGATATAAGGATTCTAAGAAATTAATTTTCAGTGTATGATTGACAAGAAATAAGCTATTTATATTTTAAAACCATGAAAAGCAACTAACTATTTTATGTTTCAAAGAAATAGTCACGTTTTTAAGAGCTCCTGGAAGATTTTACGATCGTATTCAGTAATAACATCTTTAAGTTTAAACGCTTGAAATAACTATATAGTATAGTCCACTAACGACGCCTAGGAAGAATGCGAGACTGTCGTGACCTTTGAACTTAATTTTTGATATTACACGAAGGAGAACATAAAAATTCAGGTCACTGGGACTTTCTATGAAAATGAAGCCTAATAATATTATTGGGCTATTAAATTCACTTTGAGTAGTTAACCTTAAACGAAATAATTGAAATGTAGGGAAATCGCAGATTCAAATTGAAAAGTTTAAGGGCTAGCTCGTTTTCAAATCGGTATAAGCAAAGTTTTAGAGGTCTTAGATTTCAAAAATAAAATTTATTTGCATATAACGAAAATTGTGAACACGATAGAGGCCGTATTTCTTAACCGATTTTCACCAAAATTCGCTTATAAGTTTATCCTTATATCTTGGGTAAGTTCGCATATGGAATGAATCGGTCAAGGGGGTGGGGATACAGGGGCTACGTAAGTTATATAAAAATGGTTTGGATTCCAAATCTTTCGTATTTCTTAACCGCTGTTGACCAAACTTAACATACACATTGACAACATGTAGTTCTAAGTTGTGTTATAAAATTGTGGTGATCGGTCAAAGGAGTGAGGGGTTACATCAGTTTGTAAATGTGATTTTGTTACCGCGATAGCTACTGTATTTTAAATGGATTTATATCCAACTTTGGGAATGTATTTATTGGCTCGTTATCTAGGTCATGTTAAAAAGTTCTTCATATAAATATCTCAGCTATGTTCGGTCAAAGAAATAGGAAATTCAGCATTACATTCATTAAAACTCAGTAAAAATCATTTTTACCACATTGAAATCAAGCGCTTACTTCTGGCTGCTGTCGATAGATTTTTTTTTCATACACTGAGCGAAATTCATATAAAACACCACTTATATAACGAAAATTTTAAAAAAACATTGTAGTAAAGTGATCGAAAAGCTGTGTATTTGATATAATTATATTAAGTCTTTCATTTTTACCCTAAATATTTTATTTAAAAACTAAGAATAGATATTTATATAACAAAACCATAAACCATTTAGTGAACAGAGCGAAATTCATATAAAACACTTTATATAAAAATAGAATAAAATGCACTTTTATTTAAAACAAAATATGTTAGGGACTTTTCAATAACGGGTAGCACCTCTATTTTGCTAAATTACTTGAAAAATCCAACGGGGCATAGATTTTGCGAGATGTTTGCACTAACGGTTGGATATTGAATTCTAGGTGGCCGTTATGGCGCATTTCAATTCGCTAATACTATAGTATTGCCGCCCATTTTCGTAAATAAGCCTTGCAAGAAGTCCCCACAAATTTTCTATGAGATTTAAGTCGGGACTTCTTGCAGGCGAGTTCAGAGAAGTAATATTTTTGGAGCTCATCCATTCTTTCACCTTCCTTGCAGTATGCATGGTGGCATTATCTTGCTGAAAGGTGAAATCCTTGCTTCACAGTTCTTCGGCCGGGTCTACCATCATGCACTCCAACATCTCTTAATAAACATCCATAAAAAGGCGAATTTATTAGTACCATTGGCACTGCATCCTCCCCAAACCATTACGCTGCCTCTACCAATATTTCTTGACATTCTAACTTGCAATATTAAACTTCTCATCCAAAAATAGAAGTTTTGACCATTCAGTTATCCAACTTGTGTGATTTCTTGCAAAATTTAGGGCTGGCTTGTTTATGCACTTCAGTAAGAGCTGGTTTTCTCAAGAATTTTTTGAAAATCATGTTTCATCGTTGTGCAGAATTTGCTGCACATGACACGCAGGGACAGAAAGGCTCAACTCCTTCACAATTTGTGTTGCATATGAATATTTTTTTTTGAATTTAAGAAACAATTTGCCTTTTTCCCATTTTTTGTTGTTGTTTCGATGGGACTTTTTTCCCGTAGTTTTCTTTTAGGGTTAAGAAATTTCGTACAACGACCCGAGAACGATTGATTTTTATCGCAACTTGCTGCAGTGGCATATCCATATCGTGGTATGCGATCATTTTACCCTTTTCTACTCTGTAAGGACCTTCCCACGAGTCATGATTAAAAAGTAATTATATTCCCAGGATAAAGCATAAATTGAGAACTTCCAATTTACTAATATTTTTAAGAACACACCTTTATTAATTTTAATCTTAACAATTTTTAAAATCCCGTTATATTTCCCCACAATTTCAATAACTTCTTCCACTGTTTTATATGAATTTCGCCTCAAAATGCTCACTTACTCTCTGAAAGAAAAGTTAAATGTGCTGATTTGGAAGAAGAAGAGTACATTTCAAAAAAATTCTCTTAACGGTTTATTGACAAGACTCTGATGATTCGAAATGTTACCATCTCATGCAATCATTTCATTTCAAGGCTAAAATATTAACTTCCAAATATGAGAGGGTGAGAGTTTTTAGTGATGTTTTATATGAATTTCGCTCAGTGTATCTACGACTTTTTATTATTCATTTTGTGGAAAACACGTTCGATTTTTCTCAATCGAAAACACAATACAAACAATGGCGTATAAATCATAAATAATATGATCAACTATCGTCAACTTCAGTCATTCTTTTTATGACACTGTCGAATTTTCACATTTATAAAAAGATAAAAATCTCGTAATAATGAATAATGCATATAAAAAAAGGTAAATTGAAAAAATGCCAATTTTCTGTGTTTTCTGGGACCGTTTTCCTTATTTTATCGAGGTCCTTCATTTTCACCTGCCGTCCCCCTGGACGTTCATTAATAATCGCCAGGTGGGTTCGAGAATTGCCAGCGATTTTTCTAATTAATTGCTTTTCCATTTTGAGTAGATTGACAGGCGGCCACGCACCTTTTCTTTACCTGAAATTCGCAATTATTTAAATGCACCCGTCACCCACAATCTGTGATATAATTTCTCACAATAATTATCAAGGAATATGCCTTAATTTTGCGTTTTAATCAAGAATAGCCTCCCTTGAGGACAAGACCTCATCAGAGGGTGTTTCATAAGCGTGAAAATCTGTAACCTCTGTCATATATTTTTACCTGAATGATTTCGAAGGTAATCAGAGTGAAAAGGAAACGCATTCATTTTCTCGAGCACGACCATCAGACATTAGTTGTCCGTGGCAATTATTCGTTGAATTTTATCTTGTCAGCAGTTTTATCGATTGCCCGAGTGCTTCTCGTGGGTAAAAACCCACATCCCTTCGAACCCACAATTTTCCCTTTTTTTTCCATACTAGAGAAATTCTCGGACTCCTCGGGGATTGATTTCTTTTTCTGTTTTTCTAGCCAGTGAGGGATGAGAAATGATAGCAGGGTTGGTAACAAAGGTAATAGTAGAAAAAAATAAATACGCCACAAAAATTCCCTTCGGATTGTGTTGTGTGAATTTATCGCAACTTGACTCATTCGGGGTCGCTCCCCACATTAAGTGCCGTCCATTTTTCTTACAATTTCTTGCATTTATAAAGGATCCAATAACAATAACAGTGGAAATAATGAGATGACAAAGTTAGACGAACGGAGCCCCGTCGATCCGCCCGCGTAGACAAGGACCCCTTCGTGGGTGCGGGTTAAGGAACCTTCAGTTCTTTAGGTCTTTAAATTGGAGACAAATCCTCCATACTAGAATGGGTTCGGGGTAGGTTCAGAATAGCTTACAACGATTATGCCCGGCTCAACTATGCAGAATAATAGAACAAAATGAAGGGGTTTTCGCTAGGGAATTTAAAAGCTACGGCAATTTTTAGAGTATTTGTTTTGTTTTGGAGTAAAAGCTGTCATTAGAGCCCCGCCGTAATCATTATCCTGCAAATAAAGACATCATCATTCGTTTAGAAATCTTAGGGATTTAATTCAGCAAAAATTCCGAGTTGAAAGCTAAGATCTATTTTAAACCTAATTTACTTCTACTTTAGTACTTCCCGATTTGAACTTTTACTCCTAATTTATTACTATACGTATATTTTTTAGTACCTACCTATAATATTTTATTGTTGAATAAATGTTTATTACCTGGATAATAAAATAGGTTTACGACTCTCAACTTACGACCATTCGTGAGTTTTAGACGTTTTCCTTGAGAGGTTGTACTTACAATGACGAGCAAATATTGTACAATGTTTTACACTTTTGGCATAGTTGGACAATTTTCTTCTTTATGATAGATTAAGGTAAGCTGGCAACAGCATAAAACCGATCTTTTGATCATGTAATCAATTACAAGCAACTAACGAACATTAAATGTTTTTGATCCCTGTATTTTGGAATCTTCAAGTATATTATATTATTTTGATGAGTTGGTATTCCGTTTTATTGAAATTATTTTTTTTATCTATCTAATTCTAATACATTCCGTTGGTCACGATCCTATTTACTTTGAGAAAAGATCCAACTCAGATTTGCATGAAACGGCGCCAAACCATAGCTAAACCCCCAACGTGTTTGACTGTTTTATTAACATGGGTTGATTTTGTTGGTTATCAAGTTTTGCTTAAAAAACAACAACAGATTCAAAACTGCATAAATGTTATTGCAATATGATAATTATTTTACATATCGTCTAAATTACCTGCTTTGTAACGAAAAGGTGCCAAAGATTGTATAATATATTTTTGCTCATCACTGTAGTCAAGACAGTTAAAAATAATAATAAGTTTTTGGATTTCTACACCTCTTGTTAGTGTGAAGTAGTATGCCTAAGAATATTTTATGTAAGTTTCATGAAAAATTAATTAAGTTATATCGGTTTGCAGAAATGGTGCTTTATAGGACATCACATCAAAAATAAAACTTAAAACGCTTTTTTCAAGAACTCACTTAAGAGCTCTGGAAAAAGTATTTAAACACTTTGAACTTTGTTTATTTCTTTTGAAAATATGCAACATGATGTTATATACAACCAAAAATTGGAAAAAAGGCAAATTTGTATCATTTTGTATTGAATTTACAATTTATATTTAGCTACCTCTATAATACAATCAGATTTAAGAGTTGGAAGATTTAAGTATAGTATACTAAAATTTCGACTCGGGTTGGCGGTAGCTATTTAATTATGACTGGATTGCTGCTACTTTATTATTTATTGTAAGGAAATGATACTTTAGGACTTTCGTTCTGAAAACTCCATCAAAATTATTTTAATAAATTTTGAGAATAACTCAACTACGCAAATAGAATACATATATTATAGAAGTAAGTAAGATTCAAAAAAGAACATATTTTATCCTTAAAACAATTCTTAAATAAACTTCTCGTTTTTAAAAAAAATAGGGTCAACAAATATAGAATATCGTGTTTTGATCATTTTTAAAATTACATCAAAAATAAAGGTTGATCATAGAAGTTTGTAGTTTATATCCTAACAGAAAATACAATACAACTTATCTATACATGTATATCGCTCTTCTTACATGTCCTGTCGAACCAATTTTTTATGTGCGCTCTTGTCGTGTTCTTTATCATCACTCAAATATACTATACAAGGAAAAAATTGTCGTTTCGTAAACGCTTCTATATGCATTATTGAGAGTTCAACTAAGACTGGCAGTAATCAATAAAGCTAATAAAATTAATAACATGTCAACGAAGTAGCGGGCATTTAATATATCATTATTGCACGTTTTATTAAAAATTAATTCATCAAACCAGACTATAATTAAACCGCCTTGCTCGAATAATTTTTCTATTGGATTATTTTTGATATGATAAGTATGTTTATGATTTCAAAAGAAGAAGACTAAATCTACTTAATAATCTTCGAACAACATGAATTTCATATTCTCAACGCGAGATTCCCTAACTCATTTATTTGAACACAAATCTAAATTAAAATAGAACAAGGGTACGTGCCCAAAATGTAAGATTAAAATGTTCTACTTTCTGTCTGGAGATTAAGTCATTAACATCAGTAGCAATAACTTTCTAGATTTACGAGTTATTTCGTCATTCTTGAATTTTTCCTCAACCATAATCGAAGACCACAATTTACACCAAAAGTGCATGCAGTAAAACTCCCAAGAATTTCTCGTTTAGTTGTTGATACTGAGAATTTCTAGAGGAATAAGGAAGGTGTTGAGACTTCCACTCCGATTCAGCCCCGCGCCCCCTGCATTCATCAGGTTCCATTCGTTTTGAAAGGAAATATTTCTTGACGAAACTCGTGCCCAGGGAATGGCGGAACCGTCTACAGGAGTTCTTTAATATCCTGAACCAGTTTATGGAATTTGTACATGCTACGGAGGAGCACAGAATCCTTTCGAGATGGAATTTGTGATGAGTTTTAACTCAACTGGCATATCTATGAATATTCACTTGACCGTTGAGGGTACCATAGATTTATCATAATTAACAACATTACATATCTCTCGGCTGAGTGAATTTTCCTTTTAAAGATGGGATTTCCCACTTGAGGAAATCCGTCCACAGCTCTGGAAAAGAAAGACTTATTGAAGTGGACTCATCCCGGCCGCAGGCATTAGGTAAGCCCCTGAGAGCAGAGGAAGACTCTTTTTGCGGCCCAGAAAAGTAAAAGTCCGGCTTAGCCAGATAAGTTCGTGAAAGGCTCTGCAATATTCTTTTATGCCACCCCGCAGGAAGGTCACGGACGTCCGATGTGACTTACTAGTCCTAAGTGTCGCCAGGAATCGCTCCTTGGAAAGAAATCCATGTAAATCCTTGGCAGGAGTTGGGGTGGCATATAACCATCATATGTTATGTAAAAGTCATGTACCTAGGCGTAGACAGAATTTCATTCAGAAGATGGAAAAATCTTATTCTAGGTTGAAGTAAATATGTATTTAATAAAGTAGAGGAAAGGAAAGACAAAGTTTTATTAAACTTAGCTTCAGTTCTTATAGATAATATAGAAGTTCATATTTCATAAGTATGTTAATATGTATATAGAATTATGTATGTACATGTTCCATCATATCACGTTTTCAAGCAAAGTAGGATAAAAAAGTAAGCAAATGCATATATTTTTGACTACTTTTGAAAATTTTTTAAAAAATTATGAAGCTTCAAAAGAATCCAAAATGAAATTTAAATGAAAGCTCAATTTTTGGCAGGTACCGAATAAATCTGTTTACGAAAAGTGTGTTACCGTAGGATATTTTACGAGTTTTCAAGAAATGCAGTCGCTCCGACAACTTATCAAATGAATTTGAGGGCCCTTTGTTCTGAATTTCGTACGAAATGAATCGAATATACATAGCTTATAAAAGCTCTTTTAGGATAACAATTTCTAAACACATTCCCTGCCAGAATTTTCAAGAAAGCTTTCGTGAGAGACTTACACGTAAAAATGCATTAGCTGAGAGAGAGCTTTCATTTGTGTACCGTTTTCGGTACACGTGGCAGTGGCAGGCAGCGTATTAACAAAGATCGTAAAATTTCACCAATTAATTTTAGTTGCGTTTTATTTCTATTAGTTTTTCCGCATACATATAGCATTAAAGTAATTCGATTGGGTTTTGCTAGCGAATTACTTCAACCTTTTTGAATGAAAAAATGAGTTGAAGTCAAAGGTAACAGAAATTAATTTTTCACATTTGGGAATTCTCTTATGGAATTTTTATATATTATATAAGGGGCTTATGTAAGCTCTTTTTGATTCGTTTTGTACGAAAGTTAGAACAGGGTCCTGAGTATACTTTTGATCAAATTTAACGCATTATTGAAAGTTTTGTTATGTTTTCAAATTTAAGTATTTCAAGTAAATGGGCAAAATGATTCATTTCCTTTAGTTCCTCAACGTGCAATTTTTTTATAAAGTAACCAGTCATCTAAAAAAAGCCTTAAACTTTTTAATTTCTAGCTTCAAAAGTGCGTTTTAACAGTAACGTCAAGTACTAACAACATAAAACTTGCATCGTGATACTAAGGTTTAAACGATTTTTATGAAGGAATTGGAAATGGAATTGTAGGGTACATTCGTTAATTTTGTATATCATTTTAGGAGTCCCTTTATTTAAAGTTTTCATGTCTATGACATTTCAAACCACAGGTAACGTAACATGTTTCAGAATAAAATTGTTTTACGGGTTTTTTCGGATTATTTTATTTTAGGGCATAGGTATATTTATCATCATGTGTTATAAATATTTCTTCTATAGTAATTTGAAAAATAAAAAAGACAGGATCCATTCCTAAATTTTTTCAGAACCTCGTTTTAATAAATTCAAAAACTTGATTGTATAGTTATTATTTCAGTTAAACTTATTTTTAACAATTACTTTTGATGTTATTTAGGCTACGAAATATGAATTTGAAAATAAAAAGTTTCCATTTACATCAAGTCTAAAAATAAGCCCATTCAGTCTCGATTTGTGTTTCGGGTCATTATCATGCTGAAACACAAATCGAGACGAAGCGGCGTTTCCGATTCGGTATAAGTATGGCAACATTTGCGTCTCCAAAAAGTGTTTGTAAATAAAACAGCTCATTATTTCTTTTATTTCAAAGACTCACACCATTCGCCGAAAAACAGATCAAGAAAAAATTGAATTTAAATAAATCTTTTGGGATACGTTAGACTGTATTTATTTTTATTTTTTTGTCTACTCAAAAATGCAAGTTTCTCTATTAACGCAGGGATGTTTTGTATCTGGATAACATCAGTGCGTACGCCCGTTCAGTATTTATCACATTGTGAGTTGTGAAATTAGTTAAGCAGAGTTTTTGCAACTAAATAATTTCACCATAGTGTATTTATTTTTGTATCCACAAGTGCATACATTTTGGTGTATTGTCGTGACATGTTGGACAAGACAAATTTCTTCGTGCAAAGACAGTCTCAACTTCTTGGAGATCGTTGAGTCCTTTTCCGGCATATGAGGGTGGACAGGGGGCAAAAACCCAAAGGAGTTGAGTCCCCAGAATTTCCCCCCGAAACAAAAGGAAGCCGCCTCTAATTGCAGTAATTAATTAAAAGCAAGCAGAGCCCTCCAGAGTCAACACGCCATGGGGCGGGTGCCATTTGGCTTGGCGGCGTACGCAAAGAAGCCATCCGAGTTCCAACTTCCAAGTATCGGGGATTCAGGGTTGTCCAGAGAAGATGGGAATTGTCTCGAGACAATTAGTGGGACAAGAGCTCTTCATCAGAGGAGCCCCCGTGCTTGTTGAAGGTGCCCCCGGGAGCCTCGGGGGCGTTTCGAAACGACCCCAAAGCGAACGGGTTGGATGCGTACAAAAAGGTTTTACCTGGCTCTCGAGATTCTCCTGTTGCTCCTTCAAATTGTCTGTTTCGTTTGTTTGCTCCTGTTGGAGTCCCGGCGCCGGAGGTGCAGCTCGAATATCGTTCTAGAAGAAGAAAGAGCAAGGGATTTTCCCAAATCAATGGAGACGTTCTCATTGATGTTAAGTCTGGTTAGTAGCACACTGTAGAAAGGGACGAGGGGGGTTATCTTAGAAAAAAAAAAAACGAGCAGGCAACACTAACTACAGGGTGGTTCATACAGAATATAGAACGAGGCAATAGCTTTAGACGGACAGGGGGTTTCGGGGGTTTCGGTGTAGGTCATGCTTTAATTGAACTTCCAGGCAAATATCACCATTTTGCTCACCCTCTGCATCATCGGAGGAGAGTTTCAATTAAAATTGTGCAAGTCAAACATTTGCAATCCGAGGAAAAAAGGGTCCGATTCGCATTGTTTCAGGCGAAAAAACGGGGGATTATTAAAAAAAAAAATGTTTCCCTGTTTCACTCCAGGCCACCATGAGACCCAGGAGTCTGCCGTCCGCGTTTTACGTTACGTCCGGGTTAGAGCAAACAACTCTACCAAGGGCTTTTAGGGGGTGGTTCAGATCGTACTTACATCCGTAATTTTGAGCGAATGCCCTTCCTGTTCCCATTTGCTGGCGATTTGTAGCGTTTCAGCTGTCTTCTGTTGTATTGTCTTTGATTCATCCAGGAGAGTCAATTCGTAGAATTCTTGGATGTCTGAAAGGAAAAAAAACAGAAAATAGATAAAATTATGAACTTCTACAATTTCATAACTATTGAAGATATTTGGTTATTTAAAAGAAATTATGTATGTTATTAGTTTTGATCCTCTGTCCTACATATAGCAAAAATTGTAAAATTTCAAACACCTAGCTAGATCCTTTTAACAACGTTCAAAAGAAGATAACTTTACTTTTTTTTAAATGTTTACACATAATAAAAATGTTAAAAGGAAGAAGAAGTTATAATTGGAATAATTGTCCAGAGTTGTTCAAAATGAACTTATACTATCACTTAATAATTTGATGATAGTCCCAAGTGCAATGCCAGTATTAAGTTTTTTCTACAGGAATTACATAGATAAATAATTCCCCAGTTCTTGGCAGTTGGTAACATAGAAGTAGTCATTTTTGTATTTATTTAAATCACGAATGTATGCCCATCGGCAAAAAAATATTCTCACAAGTATGCATGCTAAATAATAAACATATTTGAATACGATTTTTCTTTAACAAAAGTGATTGAAAAACTTCATCCAATCTTTCTTGCAGATTTAGTAACTATCCAGATGTTACTGCCCATTTATTAATTATATTATTTAATTCCATTTTGGGGCATAAGTAAGTATGCATTTATTGATTCACTTATTTCAAGATAATGTATTTACTGGAAGAAACTATGTATAATAATTTACCTTTTAAGTCATAGCCTACATATAATCAATGAAGGGAAAAGGTGGATTTCAGGTATATCTTTTCTCGTTACCACCAAATATAAAAAAAAATTAATCAAAATAAAATTTTAAATTTTTTTCCCCGCATACATTATTAGTTTAAAATAACGGCCAATAAGCAAATTTAAGAATACTTCAAAAATTTTGAATATTTAACATCGGTATACTATAATACATATGTGCTACTCTAACAAGGTTCTATAAATTTCAAATCAACACGTTCTCTACTTTATTTTCGTCGACTATTTGTTACTGCAAAACATGAAGCTCATTAAACTCCAATGTTTTTCTATGACTTCATAAAAATTAATAATGATCAGTTCTATTTATTCTTTATTTTGTCCGTCCCATATTGCTTCACATGCAGTACTAAAATATTAAAGAACACTCCTAAAAATGCAAAACGTTTTTCCTAAATTGACTAAGCTTTGGTCTTTACAGAAAAAGCAAAATATAATAATAATAAGAATAATTCCAGAGGAAACAACATTGTTTTTACTTCATTTCACACTTCGATTTTTTTTAATGTCTCTCATATGTTGGAAAATTTTCTATGGATAGACTCTCCACAAATTTATTAATTGTTTATTTTTTGTTTAACTCTTTGAGACACATGATTTTAATCCAATTATATGTTATATTTGAAACACCTTGAACGAAAAAATTAATTAAGAAAGCTGAAATAAATATGTTACAATTTTAATAGCTTTATTAGGCATTTCAATTCTACAGTTTTTGTAAACTCTCAAAAATAGGGCCAATTGAAAAACCTATAGTTTCGTATCCATTATTTTTAATAACTTCATTATATATTCTCGAAATAATAAATAATACTCTTCAGTTTTGAAGGCTTCGAATAGTTTATGAGTATTTCCATCCTTCTATTTTTTTGCAATAGGTAGTCCAGAGACCTCTATAGCTGGCCATTTTAATACATACCTTCAATCAATCTTCTTTTCATTCTACCAAGTTTTTATAAGTTTGGAAGTGTGTTTCGGGTCATTTTCTTGTTAGAACCTCCATTTTAATGAGATTTGTAGATTTTTACATTTCGACACGAAGAACATTTTATACTAATATTTAATGTATTTCAGAATAAAAATATATATATAATCGATATACATAGGACAATAAAAAAATACGCATTTCTGGGCCAATTTTAAGAATATTGAGCAAAAATATGATAAGAAAATTATGAATAGGTACTCGCTAACAAAATTACTACCGAAGTTTTTTTTCATGGAAATCATTTTTCTTAAAAACTTTTCTTTACAACAAATTCTAGAAGCTTTATATTTTATTTTAAAATGTCCTTTTGAATGTTTCTTCTTTAATCATCAACAATAAATATTTCAAAGGTTCTCAAAATATAATGTGCAACAATTTGGACCGAAAAATCAAAGCAATACCGACATTAGTTAAAAATCAAGTAATTTTCCACTAGATAAAACCGTAAGTAAGATGCTCGTCTCTTTTTGTAATGCGATGTAGCTAAGAGGGGTTGCTACGTGCTTAAAATATTTAACTACCCGGAAAACGTTTTAGAAGATCGCATTTTCAAAACTAAGTGAGGCAAATTGAAATTCCCCTCCTAATTCCGATGAAACTAATGTTCGAAACACGCCAAATACGCCTCCAACCAAACACGGTTCAATTCAGTTAATCATTAACTGCATCAAAAGGACTTCATTGGGAGGGTTCGTTTCAGACTTGATTTTATACATGACCAATTTGCGCTAAATGCCTCGAACATTTAAGGTAATTTTATAGACCTGGTTGTAATAATCGCAGCATTTTATAGAATTCTTGTTTGCATAGCAACAGAGGGTTTATCTGCGAACGTAGCCAGATAAATTTTTTGGGGCATTCGCAGAAAATCTTTAATGGTGATAGCCCTAAAATGATACCTTAGGCAATTTGGGAAAAAACGATTCTTTTAAATGTTTGCACTCGTTTCTTTTGCCGAAAAAAAAGACCTATTCTCGTGGGAAACTAAAGACTGAAGGCAGGAAAAGAGGCCCATTAAGAGATATGCCCCTTGGCCTGGAGGCTGGACCATCTGTTGTCTTGTTGGGAAGATATAAAAATAATGCCTAAATTAAAGTTAACTTTATAAAGTGGCTCTTCCATCCATTTAAACGATTTTTATATCATCGTGAGAACGTCTGCTTTAACCGTCCTTCGACACGCCTAAATAGGCGTAAAAATTGCATATTGAATAAAATTCCTTTAAGGAGGGCGTATCCTTGGAGACGGGGATTGATGGATGATAAAAAAAACATGTATTTATATTTTCTGTAAGGAATAAAAGTTTATTTTTGCGGTAAAAGACTTATAAAGACTTATGACACAGTGTTGAGGGTGGGAAAAGGGTTCTGCTTTGAGACGACCAATTTATTGTGGATGTGGGAGATGTAACCCTTGATTTTTCCCTCATAAATAAGATTGGCCACGATGCAGTGTGTCTCATCCATGGTCATGTCAGTCTCACCGACAAACTCCAGGGCGGACTGGAAACTCGTCAAATCCAGCTGATGGGTGTTCTTGATGAGATAGACGCGCTTAAATAGATTGCGATAGGCGATAAATTTAAGTTTCTCAACAAGAAGGTAAATGCCGCACTTTATGAAAAATGATTCGTGCCGCTGAATGACCTCGTCGAATTTCCGGACATTGCCTTCTTTAAGGGCACACGCCAGCTCGTGGAATTGTAAGACGTCGTACCGTTCTAAGATATCTTTTTTTGGCATAAATCCCAGGAGCATTTTTACTGGAACTAAATAGACGAGGATGAGTCTCTTATTTTTAGGAAATCGCCTAGGACAGTTCTCGAAGGCGAAACTCAGGAATTCATCAGCACTTTTGTAGTCCGAATCGAACATGGCTTTTCGTCCCACGAAGTATTTGTACGTGATTTGTTCCGCCAGTGGGAATGAGTCCTTAAAGGCCGAGCTGTCTATAGCACGAATCAGCGGCTTGCACAAGTGGAGCTTGTTAATCCGAAAATAGACCTTGAACAACTGGTTAACAAGGTTCAACATCCCCAGCCGTTTTGTATCCTCGTCAGACGACCTACAAAAGGGAGGAGACGGAATTTCATTTGCAAACAAATCGTAGACGGTGATCGACCTAGCAACTGGTTTCGCCATATCGTTTACACAAATTTTTAACTTACAATTTTGGAGTCACTCTGGCAAGCCTGCGCCAGTACCCATAAGGGACCATGGGAATAAATTTAGAGTTCTATTGATAAATTTAATTTAATCAAATAATGTAGCAATGTTGTTGGAGAGGGCTATTTGGAACACTTATAATTATTATTTGGTGTCTGTTTAAGTGGCCCAAAATTTACGCAAGAAGTAATTTTGATATAAGCTACAGGTTTTTAATTAAAAATTATAAAATTTTTTATCGAATAGCATATAGACTAAATGGTCTCTACGGTTTTGCTGGCACATACGCACTCTTTTGTCGAAATTTTCCATGATTGTTTTTCACCAATGTGACTCAATTTCCTCCTTCAAGACATGGGTGGTTGTGAGCTTGTTGGTGTTGGCATAAACTTGAGACTTCAAAAAACCCAACAAAGAAAAAGTTTAACGGTGTTAAGTCACATGATCTGAATTGTTTCTCAGGCTGTATGACATGTGGCCACATGTTGTCCACATTCATATATTTTAATTTATACACAAAAAACTGGATTATCATGTCACAATAGCAAGCACCATACTTTGTACAAAAATTGCTACCATTCTAAGTATTACTACAAGTAATCCAAGGAAGACAAATTACCAATACCATTACCAGTATTAGCACTTAAAAACATATAATTACAAATACCAAGAAATGCTATTCGAACTTCAACATTACCGTACCTCAGAAGCATTACTTAGCATTACCTTGCATTATTTCAATTAAAGATAAATTCGTTAGTTGATTGAGACCAAAGATAATGGATATATGTAATTAATCTTGCAGGACCTGGGTATATACTGGGCCGCAAGTAGACTAGCATTGTCTTGTTGGAAAAGAATTGGTCAATGAAAGGAAGCAAGAATTTCTATATATACATACATATATTTCTCGTTATTAACTATTCTACCGATATTGCACAAATCAGAAAAACCCCTTACGTCGACTTTCCCAAAAGTTATGTTGAGCAAAACTAAAAGTCATATTGAAATTTTCGGGTAGACCAACTATTTTGCATTTGGGTAGTAGGTATTTTGAAGTTTCCGTTCCTTCTTTCGACTCGTATGTGCTTGCAAAACAGGCGTATTTTTAAATTACTGTACCTTCTTTAGGCGTGTATTTTTTCGCTATACGGGCTCGGTTTTGGGAATATTATGCCTCTGAGTGTGTGCTTCATTTGGGCGTGTATGTGCCAACGTTAAATTTCAACTCGGGAAATACTGATTTGTCTAGAATTAGAGAGATAAAGAGAGAGAGAGAGATAAAGTGAGAGAAAGAAAGAGAGAGATATGATCAGATGTAACGCTGTTGTTTTAAACTTATGTACAAGGTTGTACATATATGTATGTAATACAATAGTCGGAGGAAAGGATTAAAGCTAGACTGTAGAACCGATGTAATCTAGCCGTATTATAAAAATGTATTTAGTGACTCCAAAATTGTCTTTTTATTAAATTATAAATTTGTGGAAATTATATAACCACATTGCTAGCTCTTAGATTAAAACAGTACCTGTTGTCGGCGGCGCAGACACGAAAGCAGGCCATTAAGCATTCGGCGGCCTTTTCCAGAATTTCGCCGGGTTTTGTGCTATTGCCTTGCTCCTCGCATTTCTGGGCCAATATCCTCAAATCGAGACAAACCGTGTACATAATCTGGAGACACCAATTCTCCTCCTTGAGCTGCTGCAGCATCTTAACGACCGCCTGGGTGCAGGCCGTCTGGTGCTTGTAGGCCTCCATGTACTCCCTGGCTGTGGTTTGAGACAAGAACTTTTTAATAAAAAGACGTTTTCGAAGGGCACCCGATTACGTTACGTTCGCATCCCAAGTAGTAGAGGACCTTCAGGTGGGCGGAGACGACCTCATCAATCGGCTGGTCCAGGAGTCGTTCCACAGCACTTTCAGGGGCGTCCAAATACAAATTCCTGTTCATAATGTGTTTGTCGCTCAGGGACACAAAACTAGCCACCGTCTGGCCATCCTGCGCCGACCAAGATCGCTGGACCAGATTCAGATAATTGTTGAGAGTGCCGAACATCCTCAGCTTTGTTCAAGCGCATCAAAAAAAAAATTAAGTTGTACAACAAAAAAATCTGAAAAGTTACTCGGTTTGAAGCTGCCTTTGATCTTAGCAATTTAATTTTTATGAATTCTAGGGATAAGGAAAAGAGGCGGATGGGACTATAGCGGGGAATTTTAAGGTCCAACCTACAGGCGTTCCGGCAGAGTCTCTGTGATGTTGGCTTTTATTAAAATTAAAAAAAAATCACTCAACCCAACCGCGCTGTTGTTAGTGTTTCCGGCCGATAATAATGGGCCCCCCAATTCACCAAGCATTAAATTTTTATTTTTTCATACGGCTCTGAGATTCCTCTCTTTATGATGAAAAACCCCTTGGAGCCGGCCAAAACTGTCTGGAAGAAGTGGCGCTCTGGCTGTGCGAGAAATTGAGAAATTAATTAAGAACGCCCCTTTTGTCCAGAGGGTTTTCCCTTTCGCCCGGATTCCCCGGGTGAAATTGTATGAAAAGAATTTTCTGGCCCCTGGACCATTGCCAATGAGTTAAAGGACTCGGAAGATGGCATTTTCTGGAATTAGCAACATTCTTGTGGTTTTCAAGGCAATAAAAAAAAATAAAAGGAAGTGTCCGAAAAGATTACACGATCTACGACATTTCCAGGGAAAATAGACCTTGAAATAAAACGACGTTATTGCGCTGAAAATTGAACAATGGAGGCTCAGCATTTGGGGAATGTTGCATTAATCGCTTGAGCCCCTCCAGACTTAATTTTAAGTAGACTTTCTGGATGAAACAGAAAAGTAAACAATTGCTTTATTTCGCTTCCAAATCTGAGAACATTTTGAAGATAAGCAGGCGAAATACTTCATGCAATTAAAACGAAGCTTTGAATTTAATTCTGGTAGGATTTCTATGGGATATTTTACTTTGTATCCAGAATTAAAATTACGAGATTGGATTTACCTGCTTTCAAATAACTAATCCCAACAAATAAGTTTGAAAAGCATTCGCTGTTAACATTTAATTGTAGCTGATTCTGCTCGGTCAGAAGACAATTTAACACAAATTTAAAGATTTTGTACGCATATGAAAATTATATTGAACCAAGTTAATGTAAAATATAACGAAGAAACGTAAATTTCTAGAGATTTCCAGGAAATTAGGACACGCTCGAGTGTTGTTCATCCCATCAATTTTAAACGTGATATATTTCATGAACTAAAAGCTTTTCTCGGGAAAAGAGACACGTTTTCATGTTTAGCTCTGAAATTGAAGAGTGATTCAATTTTAAATTACATGAAAAATATCATTTAGATCTGGAACATTTTTTAAATTAAAAATGTTGCTTGGGTAGAGTTTATTTTGTATGCAGTTGAAGGGTTTATTTTAGTAAACGAAAGTTAAAAATTATGGAAATTTAGTTCGCAAAATATATTTACATATTACTGCACAGTTTCAGCTTTAAATTGCTTTTTGTTACCAAAAATTCTTACTGAAGGGATTAAAGAATACTTTGAACAGGAGTTGGTAAGTGATATTTGTTTTTTTTTTTTTATTATTATTTCTTTAAGGTCGCTGTAGAACTACAATGGTTATTAGCGACCAAGGTGATATTTGTGTTTTCTTAGAAAAATTCATTTTTGGCTTCGAAAATATAAAATTTCTTAAGGGAATCAGAAACGAGAAATTCGTGTACTTTTTAAAAATTTGTCTTCGAAGGGGCACGCAAAACTTGAAAATTTTATATTCGGGCAAGCTTTACTTTTCTTAGTACATATTATTTTTGAAATTTAAATTAATCTCTATTTAAAATCACAATATTTAATTAAAACATTATTCTGAGTTCGAGAGATTTAGATTTATTCAATTCAATTCAGGTGTTTTACGCAAGACATTTGTTTTACAGAAAAACAGGATAAGTTAATTTCAGGAAACAAATATTAAAAAGAAACTAATTAAGTATTTACACGAGTAGAAAAGAAAGACTAAATCAAGAAAACAAAGTTCATATATACAAAACAGTGACACGTGTACCGCCTGCGATGAAGCGAGAATAAAGCAAATCGTTTAATTGCGTTAATAAAGCGTCGATGTTTCTTCTGAACGCCCCGACAGAGTCTGCCTTCTGGACGGATAGTGGAAGTTTGTTCCTGACACGACCAACCTGGACTAGGAGGAGTTTTCGATAAACTTTTTCCGAAACTTTGAGATTATTAAATTACTATTACGTATCGACACGTTGAACTGAAAGAGTTCCCATAAATGCTTTGAGCTGTTGTTTTTAAAAAGTTTGAAAGGGAATATAAAAAAAAATCGGTTAAGAGCATGTCGGGCCAGGTAAAGAGTTCCATATCTGTTACTACATATTATATACATATATAATATGCAAAAAATTGGAAGTTACCACTTTGAATTAAAGTCAGTTAACTGATTTTGTTCAAACATGTATGTTTGTTTTTATTATGTTATTATTATAAAACAATTAAAATTAAAATATGTATTAACGCCGATAAATATTTTTTATGCATCGAGCGATTTCGCTTAGAGGAATTAATGGAAAAATAATTACTCTCCACATTGGTGTCCCCGACGAGTCCAGGAGGATGAAGAAAATTTCAAGACTGGAAATGTATTTGCAACGAGCGAGGAAGAAATTGTCCGACAAAAATTTTGTGTCTACCACGTTAAACATGTAAATATACCGACTTTAAAAAACTTCTAAAATCCAATTTTCATGGTTTGTTTCTACTTGAAACATCAACAATTTATGTTGTTAAGAATTTATGGGGGGAATTTTAATAAATGTGTTAAATTGTCAAATAAATCGCTGTGTAGATGGAAACGGTTACTAAAATAAATAAATAAAAACGTAAAATCAACTTCTATATTTCCTTCTTCAAAATTCGAACTACTTGAATTTTGTTTAAAATCTCAACATATATATGTATATGCCATTTTCGTTGAAGGAAATAATTTCTTGAACCTGAAAGAAGAGACATAAAGACCTAATAAAATGACTAAAAATCTTTACATTTTATTTGGAATATCCGAGATATTGGATTACTTATATTTTTCTCTACACTTTCACAGCTGTTACATACAATGTACCTATTTTAATGCCAAGAAAACCTTTTTTGTAATTTGCGTCAATTGACAAATTTAATAATTTTAATAGTAAAAAACAAGATGTAATTAGTGAACGCACTGGATTAAACAGATTTTTTATAGAAAATACGCAATACAGAAATGCATTTTAATTACTCAATACTACCTATTTACCATCTTTTATATGAGGAAAATTCTGTCAGTAGAAATATTTTGTAACAGGAAAATTTATTTCAAATAGCATTTGATTTTTTAGGTGTTGTTTTTGTAAATTGCACATTATTTTTATGAATATCTCGAAAACGATGGGGGTAGATTTTTTCATTACATTTCCCTACTTCGGGAATCTTTTTCAATTAGATATAAATGCCCCTAAGAATATTGATCCCAAAGCCCTTAATTAGTTGAAGTCTTTATTTGTGTATTATAAATTTTTTAAATGAAGAGTTCT
The DNA here is from genome assembly GCA_951509405.1 of Machimus rusticus. Classification (NCBI taxonomy): domain Eukaryota; kingdom Metazoa; phylum Arthropoda; class Insecta; order Diptera; family Asilidae; genus Machimus; species Machimus rusticus. The sequence goes on from OX608051.1 coordinate 7,737,851, forward strand.
CGTTACTGAGTATCTTAGCCTTACATTGTAAAAATCGATTGAAGTTTTCCAAGTTGTAAAAAACAAAAAATCCTGAAGAATTGGAGAACATCACAGAGTCGAAAGTTCCTTTAAACTTTAAAATGCATATGAAGCCCGTTTAAATCCGGTTGTTCCTAAATTAATTGTAAAAATGCTAAAAATAGTTTTTCTCTGGACAAAAGTGGATTGGGAAAAAACAGGAATTTTGAAGTAAATACCACTTAGTAAAGTGCAAATCTCTTTAAAACCGAGGCACAGCTCCCGTCGTCATCCAAATCTTGTTATTTAAATCAAGTAATTAGCGTTGTTATAAAACAAATCCAATTTTTCTCACAACCGGCAGATTAAAACGTCCAAACACAAAAATGACATTTCTCTTCGTATACACATTCCTGCATAACCTCACAAAATCTGCACATGCGTCTCCAAAAACTTAACGAAAGCTCCAACAGCGACATCTTTCGTTGGGAATGAAACACAAAACGGTGATGGTTCTGTGCTTCGCTTAGCTAACTTCTGAAACTTTGGCGGGAAATTGAAAAAGATTTTCCCCTTTTCGACTTGTGCCGACGGTCCTCTAACTGGGCTAAGGCCTGGCCGAGAAGCGTCCGCATTTCTAAAAATAGCCCCACTGCGCCCCACTCGAGAGCATAACGAGCCGATAACAAAAGAATTGATCCGCAGTTGCCACTTGATCCGGCCCACATGCCGCCGGAGGAGCCCTGGGGCGGCCGCGGCGCAGGCCACTTGAGCGCGGCGCTTTCTGCTGACGCTGCGGACTGCGGAGTGCGGAGCCCCGTCGAAAGCGAAGCACCCGAGCGGCCGCTGAGACGGGGGCTCGGCGGCCCACGGGATCAAGTTCGCTCGAGAGCCGCTGAGCAGGCGGATTCTGAAGGAGGCCCCGAGTGGTGTGAGATCGGGGCGAAAATGAAATAAAACGACTCCCGCGCCAGAGGAGTCTGCTTGATGGGGCGCCCGAGGCAGGCGGAGGCCCGATACTCGGCGGTGGCTTCCTCTTTCCGGGCGCTCTTCTAAGTATCGCAGGCGGCTGCGATATAAACAGAAAAGGTAAAAAAACGAAGGCCCCATCCAAACCGAAGCCCTAGTGCAACGGAATGCACTTTGGGGGGCCTCCGATAGTGGAAATGTTTGTTTTAGCGAAACCGCGGGTCCATCGTCCTTTTAAGCCGTTTAGCGCCTCTCTGGCCAAAGAACTTCCGGCTTGCGGAGCCTCCGCCAGCGCAGGGATTACTCAAAAGGGGGCCCTTTTGCTCCAGCTCCAACTGAAGCCGCGGCTTAAGTAAACAGCAAAGATAAAGATAGCAAACGTTCTGCGGAGATTTTCACTTTGAAAGACCCAAAACCAAATTGAGTGAGTGGCTCTTTACCTTTTTTACTTCAGAGGTTCCGCGGTTCAAATGGTTTTCTTTCCCGCATTACTCAAAATTCCGTATTCCATGATTTTTTATACTAACTTCTTTTTAATGGAACTATTCAAACACACTTTACGAAATTCGTACAAGTAAAAGATTCGCGAAAACTTACACTAACTGTTCCTTTCATTCAACATTGATTATCTCTAAATTTTCTAATGATAGTGGCTATCAAAAATTCTTAGCAACTTTATTAGGGAATTTTTTTTTCAATAAGGACTTTTGTAAACCCTTTTCAGTTCGATCTGAATATTTGAGGTGTTTGTAACACTTTTCGATGTGGCTCGAGAAATTTCAAATTGGAATTGAAAATTTATCGATCCGGTTCGAAAAAGTGTTTTATGCAAGTGGTTCGAATCGATCTACTTCGATTGGAACAGGTTTTGATTCGGTTTTGAGCCGGGCGAACTAAATTTGAATTTTTTATGTCTGTGGTTTTAAACGTTAGGTATTTGTTGTAAATTATGAATTATTTTTACTTTTTCAGCTATTAAAAAGTAAATTTATTATGTATGTAATATGTAAGCTTCAAACTGAGTATAATATCTTGTTCTTCATTATCTCAAAAAAGACAAAATATTAGCAGTGTATTTGAGTGCTAAAATTAAGGATTGGGAGTTCTAAGCGGTCGGGTAAATCCATTTCCATCGCAAAGTTCCAACTTAATTTGCTCAATTTTCCTGAACAAAATTACACTATGTACTTTTCGTGCGCAGACAAGCACGCATTTGTGGAGTATATTATATTATTCAAATAACAAATGACTTTTTACGCAGATATTTTTTTGGATGTTGGATGACAAGAGACTGTTAGACAAAACTTTCAAAAAATTGTGCCTCTTAAATGTCCTACTTGACTGTTCCTTTTTTCTGGCGTTTTTATCGAACGCCGAGGACTGCTCAATCATTTTACCGCTTAAGGGGAACAAACCCTGTAAATTTTTCAAAAAATAGATTTTTTTTTCTCATATTTCGAAAGTATTATATATCGGGAACATCCCGGAAAAAGAAAAAATACAAATATTCTATATTTGAACCGTTTATTTTGAAAGTGAAATACGATTCTTCGTGTTAAAACTCATTGTACTGGAACTTTAAACGCGATTATCTCGAAACCGCTTTTTCAAAAACTGCTGCTGCTGTAGCTCAAAAAGTTATTAATCGATTTGGCTGAAATTTTGGTGGGTTTCTGCCTATATTATTATCGGTAGGATGTACCTATAATTTTAAAGATATCGCGAAAATAAATCATATTTTTGGAGTAAAAATAGCCAAAAAAATAGCCGAAAATTTAAACTTTTGATTAAATAGCCTACCTAACTTTTAATTTTATATATTTTTTTAATTTTAAAGGTTTAGCCTTCCTTTACACATGTCAGTAATAGAAAATTTTTTTTATTTTGATTTTAGATCAATAGAAAAAATATGCCAGATGCAGCACTTTTTACGTCACACTTGAAACGCCGAAAAGAGTATACCCTAAAAAAGCTGTTATTTTGAATTTTAAAATTTAACAAAAATGTTTGCCTACACCTTTAATATATAAGGAAATGATATTTAGAATTTAAAATGATGCAGTTATTTTTTCACCTTTATAAAATACTCATGAAAAATGGCTTATTTTCAGGCATTTTACAGGGTTTGCTCCCCTTAAATATTTAAACTGCTGCTCGAATTCCATTTACTGGCCATAATTAATTTGATTACTGCCCAAATGCATTATTATCTGTCCAATGTAACATCCCGCTTATTTAAAAATTTGCCCAAAAATTAGTTCCCTTTGATAAATGCTATTTGATAATAAGTGGTATCCAAACCATGGTATCGATATTTGAGTATCTTTTTCCTTGTAAGTTGGTTATAATGATTGGAAAAAAATATTAGATCATCTCATGCTTAACACTTATACTAAATGTTTCCTTCGGAATGATTTCTCACCGATTCGGTTGTATGGATGCGGTGCGGGTGGTATCCTGGGTGCAATTGCGGTCGCGAAATGGGGAGAAGTGTTCCCGAGGGAGGGTGGTCCCTTCCGCTGTTAAGGGGCGCGTCCCGAAATGTCTCGAACACCACTGACCTGGAACAACTTGCGGGATATTGCAGCCCGTTCCAGATCCAGTTCGATGGCTGCAAATAGATTTTCTACCCCTGCGGAGACTCAATTTGTCGCTGCAATAAATTAAGGATAACGGAATTTTTGCCAATAACACGGTGTCAGTGGCAGAAGGCATCCCTTTTGTCGCCGGAGCCCCCCGCCCGCCCCCCGTTCGAAGGCAGGAGACGATATCCCGGGCCCGGCAATTATTCCGAGGGATAACAAACTGAAATCCATCCCCGGCTGCGACACATGCGGACACATCCAGCTGACACTTTTTCGTGATGTGTGTTGGATTCGACGAGCCCGGCAAGGACACTTCTGGGTTTCGGGACCCGGAATTGGCAGGCGGAGCTGCGGTGGGCGGGGGTAGCAGCGAGGGCGGATTGCATCACTTCCACCATTAATTGAAAACAGTTCTAAATTTAGGCGCCCGTCCTGCGAGCGCCATTCGATTGGGCCACTTTTCACGTGTACAACGAGTCGAAATCATCCCCCGACCGTCGGAGCCCTGTGGGGCCCTATTTGGGACTAATGACGTGCTGTAACCGAAAACGGGAACGTTCCCGGTGTCCCGAACTCCCAGGACGGCATGTGGAGAACCTTTCCACATGTCGTTACAAATTTCCCTTGTACCTGCAGCTCCCTAGGCCCGAGCGGAGCCCCAGGCAGCTTCTGTCTGATTGCATCTTGAAAATTGGCGCTTCGGGGCGTAGGCGCATCCTCCTGCTCAAAACTCCTCCTGACGACGGTCGCCAGGGCCGTACTTAAGGGTGGGCTATTTAAACTGCAACCTAGAGGCCCGCGCCATAAAACTTATTTATTTATTAACCGGTTAACTGCTTTTGACGAGTATACTCGTCATGAAAAAAGTGCAAAATTTTGTGTTATGAGTATGTACATATACGAGTATACTCGTCGTAAAACAAAATTCCGCACAATTTTCATGATGAGTAGGTATAGGTACTCATCAAAAACAGTTAATTGGTTAAAAGATAAGGTATAAATAAATATGCTTTTAAATACTTGAGTTTGTCTTATACTACATAATTTGTTTCTTGTTTTTAATTAAAAAATATTTTAAAAATGCTTTCATAAAACGTATTAAGAAAAGTTTTATTTTTATTTTTTTTTATAACAAATACAGCCGTGTTCTTTTCGAGGTTTTGCAAGAAATTTTTGATTGAATTAAAATTTATGAGTAGCAACCATATAAAGCAATTTTTATTTCTCAAATATAAAATCAAATTGCTTGGATTTATATCCACTCACTTATGAGTCAAAAGTTTAATCCAAAAATTTATCTAGTTCAAGCTTTTGTCGCACCCATAAAACTGTCTATTTTATTTCTATTATCTAGATATAAAATATATAAAATATAAAAATGTTGCGGGCCATCTTATAATCATAAAAGACGTTAACGAAGTTATTTTGGAGGTGCAAACCAATAACCCACTAGAACTATAACAATTTCTTTTTAACTCTGATCGTTTAGGAAAGTTCTGTATATTTGAATTACATAGAACAAATTAATTTAATTAATTTAAACTCAATCAAGTTCACTGGACAAATGAATAAGGTTTTTGTTTAAATCGTTAAATCGTTGATTAATATACTTATGTAGGTTTAAACAAGTTTGTGCGAATTTCAACAACCAGCATTTTAGTTAATACAAGGAACTTTTTATTTAAATGTGAACCATGTTCTTGGTTTTTTCAACAAAAATTAATTTTAAAACAGTACTATAATTCTTAAGTAATTTTTTCTTGATTTCTAACCATTTCACAAGTATGGGAAACCAAGTCGAAACCACCTGATCTGAGCTGGTTTCGTGCTAAACCAAAAAGCAGCTTGCTTAACCAAATATGTAGTGTGTCAATAGTATTAATTGCATTCATAGAGCTAATAGCAAAGCCTTATTTAATTTTTTACACAACTTATTCTTTATAACTCTATCTTCTGTAGTTATACCTGTGCAATATTAGTTATTTTTAACTAACTCTTAGGGTTGCATTAACCGTGCTAATTTGTTTAGACATAAATACATTAGATTTAAACAAACTTTAATAAAATATTGGCTTGCATAAAATTATAAGAGAATAACCAGTAGCACTGTTATAATTAACTTAAGAAACCAAGTTAATCAATTAACCAATTGATCAATTAATTTTCGTTATAACAAACAATTGGTTTTTGGAACTTTGTTGAAGTAACTTGTCGTTTTGATTGCTCCAACCCAATTTTGTTTTTATTAAACTATCTTTTTGGAAACAATCAATTTTTGTCAAATTTACCAGTACTGAGCAAAATCTCAGTGTAGCACGAGGACAAAGAGGGAGGTCCTGTGTACTGGATTAGAAGGTGGACAGGAAGACACTCCCACTGGGGGGAGGAGTATCAGGAATAATTAATATCGCCCTTCATAAGCGCGGAGCCAAGTCCTTTGCACTTGCGGTGGGTCGGCTGATTAATGGCTTATTATGACGGGCCCTTCCTGGATGCACACCTAGCCGCAAAAAGGGAAAAGGGCCGGCGAAGGGAAGCCTGCAGTAAATTGAAAGCTCAGATGGCGCTAAAATGTTGCCAATTTCCTGCCGGGAATTCCTCATCTGACGGAGCCACCCACCCCGGAACGACTTCTCGCCCTGGCGCCACAAAAGTGCGGGATGGGGACGAGCTCCATTTATCAAAATGCAAATGTAGTGGGCCCCGGACCGCAGTTGATGGGGCTCCTCTTTTTGAAGTAAATTTCCCATCCAAAGTGCGATGGGAAACTGGAGAATGTTTGGAAAATATTATTAGTCAAAAAGTGGGAGAGACGTTGCGGGATAATGGCTTAAATGGAATTTAACTTTCTTTTCTTTGTAGACAGACTCAAAACCCAGACCATTTTTCTGAATTTCTATTTAAGGGAGCCTTCTACAGTTTAAATCCAAAAATATGGGTGGTATTAAATTTTTCTTTTTACGAAATTTTTACACATTATTTATTTTAATATAAATTATAAATTATAAAATAACAAGCTTCTGGATTCACGGGGTACAAAATTACTCTCGTCCTATTCATCCCAAATCTAAAAATCGGATTAATAAATAACGAGAATTGACAAAATATTATATGTAGTAGGTAAACATTTGAAAACAAATTTTTAAACAGTAAATTGTATTGTGTGTGAAAAATGGTTTGAAAACATAATAATTACAGTCAATTTATGATCAATTCCATGCATTAATATTCTCTAATTATATGTGTGAAATTTTGAACCGACCAATCCGATAATTAGGTCTTTCAGGGATTTCTATCCGGGCCAATCTTTAACAAAAGGAAAAGGGCATAATTTATCTCATCTAATTTTACAACCAAAATGTTTAAGTTTTGTAAATTTTATGTAGCACTGTATTTTTAAATTTATATCGAAAAATTCATCAAAATGTAGACAATATTCCTACAACTATATAGGTACTTCATAATATTATATATTTATTACCAAATGGGCAAACACTTTTTTAAAATCGCCTATTTGTAGGTATGAGATATCCAATAGATATTCATATGGGAAATCTAATATCATAACTATAAGAACTAAGAAGTTGCTTTTAAATTTCAGTGAAATACCTGAGCCGAATTATTGAAGAAAATATGGTTAGTATACATATGAATATTATTTTAAAAACTACAATTAGAATAAAAATTCAAGTAAAGTTCTCAAACAAAATGTTGTAGTAATGTTAGTAGTTAATATGTATAATGTGTCGATTTGACATGGATTTCACCGAATATTGGTTTAATTTAAAATTATTAAGATAATTTATTTATAAAATTAAAGGTTTGGGTGTTTCGAAATGGAGTCAATCGGTTTGGTTTGTGAACGGCTAAATATATGCCCTAATGTAAAGGATTAAATTTTAATATTTTCCGTTATTTCATAAATTATCAAGGGCTATTTTTTGCCACTAGATAGCTTATGAGAAACAAAAGATCTTTTACTCTCCACTATAAAATTATTATAACTCTGTTTTATAACTTATCGAACCAAAAATCGCACCGAATCATGCCATAAAAGCCCTATTCCCAGCTCGTTCAGGAAATTTAATTAGAATCCTTAATTAAAAGATGATTTATAAATTTACATACGTTTGATAAATCGCCCGGTAGCTCATCGCGACGCCTATTTCTGGGTGGTTCTGAGCCTTTGTGCCAGCTCCACCACCGGTGGCATGTTCTCAGTTTGCCAACGACGCGCCATTGTTGCAGCCTCCAAAATTTGTGGCAGGCTCCCAGGGACGTCGTCGCCGCACCGCGCCGCGCCGCCACAAACGCGCGTATTTCCTGCGATTGAATGCAGCCGACTGTTAATTATCCCGCTGGTGAAAACTTCATTAACGGCACAAAAGCCGTGTTCCAACGGGAGCTGTTCGGTATCAATTCGCGCACGGGGCGCTACATGCTTCCTTTTTATGTTTTAGACTTTGCCACTGATGAATTTTAATTTTCACATTCAGAGCATAATTGTGGATGAATTTGTTTAATTAAACGCGACTCCGCACTTTTGCATACCGGCTTTGTATGGGCAGAAATTAAAAAGAAATTATAAATTCGTCTGGCTTTACCATGAACGCTACAGCGATATAAAATTTGGTATCCCAAAAACCCAAAAAACCGGATTGCAGTTGCGTTGATTTAAAGTCAGAAGTCAAATGAAAGCCGCAAATAAGCATTATCATTACGCATCTTGATAGCCAAATCAATTTGAGTATTGCTGATGGAATTCAAAAGAGCTGAAGCGTAAAATATGATTACAAAAATGTTGTATTGTCATTTTATTAAAGGTTTATTTTTATATGCTTCCGTTAAAGGCAATTACGAAAATTATGAAAAATACAGCACAGTTTTACTACACATGTTGTAACTGACGAGTTAAAAACTTTCTTTTCATAATTTTAACAATTCGCCATTGTTATTTTTAAAAGATTTAAAATCAAGCCTTTTGTTCCCATAGTAGTCATATTTTAAGCTTCACTACTTTTTTATGAGACTCTTTAATGCATCGAGAATTGTTGGTTATTATTAAGCTAAAGAAATGTCGGTTGTTAAAGTAGAATACTATACTGCAAAATTTTCCAAACATTCGATTTGTGGATAATTTTTGGTCAAGTTTTGCAAGTCGTGTGTTCATTAATGAACGGCCATACATTAGCATTCAGAGACTTAAAATCGTTTTAAAGAAACATGATCTAAAATTTCTGTAGACAAGCTCCAAATTCAAATTCATTCAATGCCACGGCAAATGTTGGCAATTATAAAATGAAAATTATTATGTAAGTAGTTAGTACTATAATAGTTTGTTAAAAAAAAAAACATTAGGACTATTTACGAGGTTTTACGTGAATTGACACCAAGTTAACTGAACCATATACTCGTATGGCTCAATAAATGAATTGAATTGAATAAATGTAGTTTTATTTTTGTTAGGTGTAGTATAAATTCCTATCCCTTTATCCCTATTATATACGATACAATATACAAAATCAAAAGCTGGTTTGTTTGTTTGTTGCTCAATCACGCCTGAACGTTTGGCCCAATTATTTTCTTTTTTTGAGTGAAGAGACTACATATTCCGGCATAATATATAGGCTACTTTTTATTTGCGAATTTCAATAATTTATTAAACATTCACATGTATAACGACAAATTTACGCCGACGATGGTTTCTATAACAAATAGGCGAGCAACATAAGGTTTGTAGCTTTAATGTTTTCAATAAGGCATCGATGAAATAGCGAACAAAAATGAATACCTTTATTTATTTATTTAGCAATGGGAATATAAAAGTATAGAATAGATTACGAGCCCTTCTGATATGGACCGTGGTAACAAAATACATTTTATGATGGACCATATCCAAAGATTTAAGTAACACTCCTAAACTTCATAATCTGAATATTGAGCATTTTTGAAGTATTTAACTAAGTAGTATTTATAATACACCGGGTGAAACCGGGATACTCATTTAGTGAATTTATAATAAATTCTAAAAATTGTAAGTAGTAACTTTGCCCGAAATCACCTTATGTTTAGTCCGGTAAAGAAGGTCCCTCCACTCCCAGGTATATTGCAAATACCTTTTAGGTGCATTGAGAAGCTTAAATATTTAAAGGCTGATAAGATTTTATTTTTTGTATCTTAGCTTACGAGATGGAGATACGTACATACGTACTCGGGTGAATGAGCACAGAATTTGTACTTGACCAACTTTTCTTTTATGAGGACGTTAGTTCCAAGGACGAATACAAGAAATTCTGATCGGTCGTCTGATAAATTTTTTGTCGCCGCACACAGTTCAATTTCCCTGAGTGCTCTAAATAATTAATAGCCGAAAGGACGCAGTATAATAAAAAAAAAATATATAGAAGCAAAGAGCAATTTTGTCCCAATCTTTTCTAGACATATTACAATCTAAATAACCTTGGTACTGCGATAGCTCCGAAAGATTGTTTCTATTTTATTATTATTTTTATTCATGTTTTGTTGGAAAGCAATAAAATCTCCAACCTTTTTCCCCCGGGCTCTCGAAGTGGGTACACTCACAGATGCATGCCTCTGCCGGGACATCCGAAAGATTCGCGCCATTTCAATTTGACTCGCATTACTCGAGTCATTTTGGGGAGGCCGTAAAATTTTATTTTTTTCTAATGCGAAACATGTCGTCAATTGAGTTTCGAAAATTCAGTGCTGCTCCAGATCGAAGGGCGAGTTCAGTAAGACGCAAGGCAGTATTTAATTTAGGATCTGTAGACCCTTAAGCTAAAGCTGCAGTGATGCAGTGAATTATTACAAAGAAATTAAAAGAATTCGCATCACGATATCTACAGTAGTCTTTGCATGATGCACGAACAAACACGAAGCGAGTTACGACTTTACTTCCATAGATTTTTTATTTATTTAAGGTTTCGTACCAAACAAGTATTGTTTTAAATATTTTTCCGAAAGAATTTATGTTTTGTGAAAACATCTGCGGTGTGTCAAAACGTATGTACATAATACATATAAATGTTTCAAACTACACGATTGTCGAGTAAAGAATAAAATATTATTTGATATAAAATTATTTCCAAACATGTCATATGTTTAATAAAATAGAGAGTTATGATCAAAGGCCAAATCGTTCAGAATTATAAGGGAATTACAATTATATACTATTTTGTTTTCTTTTTCTTTTATTTCGATAATAAAAATGTAAGGTAAAACGTTTATTCAAAACTAATTTGAAAATGAATTTGAATTATGTAGTACATACAAGATTTCTTAAACGTGTTTACCAATATGAATTCCAAAAATAAAAATTCTTAGTCTTATATTTAACATAAAAAAATTTAAAACGTGATGTTTTTTTTACGGAATCCTGTTTTTTGTAGTCTCGAACAACACGGTTTCAAAGAACACGGAACAATTAATCGTGTTCTTCGGGGATTACCTGTATTGTAAACGATTGAACTGATCATAGAGTGAACTGACATAAATACGTTTGAAAACTAACTAACTAAAACTACTATATGAATAATTGTTATTTAAAAATTACATTGATATCTAAGTAAATAATATACTACAAGAATGGAAGAAATACAAAAAAAGAATATAGCAAAACAGCAAATGTTTTATACATATACATATGTTTATATACTATATATGTATAAGCAATTCAAATATATAGCACTTTCCTAAACGATTAAACTTAAACTATCAAATAATCTTAGTGAGATAATTGATTTATACCTGCGAAATAAGTGCGTCGACGTCTTTTACATATATGATGACTATAAGATGGCCCGCATTACAATATTAAAACTAAGATTTTTTTGTATCTTCCTAGTCTATTAAAAATTAATTTTTTTAAATGATTTTGTGGTGCTTAGATAACCTAACCTTAAATACGGCTTTGAATCTTTTTTGAAAACTCGAAATAGTTAAAAATCAGTAAGTTCAACTATTTTCAATATTTTGTTTTTTTTTGTGTAGGTACGCTGCGGGGAGTGTTTTCCTGTCCATTTTCTAATCCAGTGCAAGAGGTCGACTTTTTTGTTTTCAGTTATGTAGGGCAAATGTCTTATGGGTCGGAAAATCCCCTCATTCTCCGGGTAGGCAATCCATTTCAGCCCGAAATGAGTTTTAAAGAAAAAAATCCAATCCAAATTGAGAGAGACGACATCAGTCTTAATCCTGGGGATCCTTTAGGAATATTTGCGCTAAGGTTTCTAGCCACGATGAATAAACTTCTACGAGGTCACTCAAAAGGAGAACTATCGGACTCCGCCGGGGCTTGGTCGCATCTTTATCAAGGGACGACAGAACTGGGTCATCATAATATCTTTGGTGTGGCATTCAGATAAATTTAATGCATAAATTTCATATTTTTGTTCATGAACCAGAGGGGTACAAAACTCTGGACGGCCGGGAGCCGCCCGGGGAGGGTGAAATTCATAAAAGTGAGGAACTTTTCGAGGGATGCAACAAAGGAGCCGCCTTTATGCACACTCGACCAACTTATTGAATGGACATTCTCCCGGTCCCGGTGGTGGTCCTTTTCACAATTTTCTGAAGTCCCCGAACGTTGCAAACGACGTGTAATTGGCAAAAGCGTCTGTCGTGATGTATCCTCGCCCGTGACATTTCCCACAATAGAAAAAGTGTTGAGCACTCCCCTTTAGCCCTCCTCCCTCAACTTTTACAATATATATCAAAGAATCTCATCACAGGAAACATTTTTGTGCAACCAGAAGCATTCCAGAATTAATCGGTTTTGCCTGCCAATCGAAAAATTCCGTGCAGTTCGGTTTTATCCAGCTTCAGGAAGCCTCGATTTTGAATCGAAAAGGGAGCGAAACTCCAACTCCAGGAAGCATCCCAAAAGCGTTGCATTTACTTGATGCCTCTGATGAAATTTTTCATGCCACCAGGATTTTCCAAATTTTAAGAAATTACTCCTCACTTTGTGGATATTTTCGAGCTCTTTATTTGTTCGAATTTTGCAGAGATAAGTCAAAGAATAAATTACGTTTCATAAAAAAAAATTAACCAAATTTTCCTCCACTGTATGCGAGGGGGAATTAAAGCCGGACGAACTTCTGAAAGGCTTATGGAGAAAAGGCGATTTATTGCTTGCCTTGCAAAAGTCGTTCCCCTTTGGGAGCATCTATAACTTTTCGGGGAAATAATGAAAAATTGGAGATTTTTCCCGGATTTATACATACTAAACAAAATGGGATGGTTTATGGGACTTATTTCGAGTTAAATCTGTCGATTAGATAGAGTTTCGTAACGTTCTTTGTTAACTTTTGCGGGTTTTCTTTGATTTTTGTAGAAGCAGATTTTCATGATATTTAATATGTATGTAAATTTATCATCCCTCGCCTTTATAAAACATTATTGTGACAATTTTAAAACCATGCCATCTTATTAAAAAATGTATAGGATACTATCCTTGGATATGATATGCGTTTGACCTATATAAAAGATTATAATATTACTGACTACCGAATGCCCGCCGTGCGTTGCTACGCCTCAATAAATAAAGAAATGTTTGTGTGGAATCAACAAATCTTCAAAATTTGATAACTCGCCATCTGGAGTTTTTAAATTGTGACAGTTGGGTTGAAATCAGTGACCCCGAAAACTCCTAAGTACCAACTTTGGTGAAAATCGCATAAACTTCAACATTTGACACTCCGCCATCTTGAATTCGTAAATGTTCACAGTTAGTTGCAAATCAGCGACCTTGAAAATCAGTTTGGTGAATATCGCATAAACTTCAAAGTTTGACAGTCCGTCATTTTAAAATCGTAATTTCTGACAGGTAAAAAAAAGTAGCGTAGTGCACTCCATGTAATTTCAATAATACGGTTATGATAATATGATCGGTTGAATCGGTTGGTATAGGAGTCCATTCGTACCAAACATACAAACTTTCGCTTTTATACATACATACATACATATACATATGAGATTAGCTACTATCCTCATCTATCAAATAAAAACATTTATAACACTAAGTAGTCTATCACAATCTTTATGTCAGAGCGATTTCTAAAAATATAAGAAAAGAGTAGCCAAAATAACCTGCATCTACGGTAATATTTTTTTAGTATATGTATTATAAAAAATGTCGACGTTTTTAAGTTCTAGATTATTCATTAAATGGCACTCAAAATAAAAATCGTTCACTATACATACATGATACATACATCCAAACCACTAATCCCCAATCCAATGATCTTGTTAGAAAGCAAATAGAAAAAGTCGTGTATAACCTCAAAACCACTTGCTCCAGTTTTTTTCCCTTAAAAAGAGCAAAACTTTTAAGAAACTCATAAACATCGGTGCGACCTCGTCACCCACAAAACCCCTGTTTAGCGGGAAGAAAATAGCAGCGTCCGTTATTGAGTTTCTTAATGCGACTCTTGGCTGTCGCCTCTAAAAGGTGCCAATCAATAATAAGCAAGATTCCAACCTCAATCCGTTCAATGCGCATTTATCAGAGCGGTGCACATTCACACGACGAGTGGCGGGGGCGCATATCTCATATCTGCCCCCACCCCACCCCACAAAAAGTCCTTGTGCACCGTTATGTCGCGAATGTAGGGCACTACACTTTCCGTTACAAAGGACATTTAAATAGATTTCCTCTCCATTAGAAAGCGATGCATCAGGGCAGCGGCGGCGTTGTTTTGCCCCGGTTCGGGCGACTTTAATGAAATCAACTTTAAGGACGAGTTCCGCGCAAAATAGGTCAATCAATGGTGAGGACTGCTGTCGTCTTCCACGAGGCAGTTAATTCCTTTGTCCTTTTTGCGCGCGGCACCCTCAAAGGGAAATGTCGAGTCGACTCAACACTCTGTCGACTATAGGGGGAAATTTAAAAACGAGGAAAAACTTGCAATTTGGCTGGGAAATTTGAATTTCAAATGGAACGGAGGAGGACATAAATTCCATTCTTCAGGTCACCTGCGACATGTTGATGACAAACAGTAAAATTGGCACAAATCCGGGCAGGAGTTGCACATTCAATTTCTTCGACAGCACATGATGTAACGCAAAATCGCAACTTTACAGGTATAGTTACACTATGTTGCAAAATTACAATATAAATCCATCACAAAGAAGAGAATTTCTTACTATTTCTGATAATAATTTTGAGGAACTTTCTTCTAGGAAAAAATGCGAAAGCACATAAATTTTGACACAAAATATGTGCTTATGTAAATGTTGAAGAAAATGAATACCAATTGTGAGTTTTAAGATTTCAATGTTGCATTAATCGATCACTCGGTGTCTTGTTTTCAGACAAATAACACCGTTCGAATATATTGTATTTTACATAAAATTATATTTTTAACAATTGCAAAAGGTTACGTATATGGAATTCTATACCATTAAATAAATAACCCGATGAACCCAAAACATCCAACCATCTCCACGCAACTTAGAGCTTTTACGCTAAAATGCAAATATGCTGTGCAATAATAGAAAATTAAAATTAAATTGAATACAACATATACACAAATAATTGCAGGTAAGAACTTTTCACGACAAAAAGTAATTGTTCATAATTCTTTGAGTGCCACATAATTTTTGATCCCATAACAAAAAATAATTTAGAATAGAGTGGCAGGAATTACCTGACAGATTTAGTATTTGGTTGCCTGTCCTTTATTTCTTAGAAGGTCTTCAAATGTTCTTGGTATTGGTATTGGGATGAGCTTTGACACATTTCGACAGGTATAACATACCCACATGTGTAGGAATGCAAGATAAAGTAAAAAATTTTTTGACATTTAGCTGTGACGTCACTCAATACGACTTTATATGAGAAGCAATGAAAATATTAAATAACTAGTATTTATTAGGTTAAATCTGTCTACAATTTATTACTAGAAGGTCAAAGTAAATAATATTACTGATATTTAACGCGATATTCAGTCAAGATAACACTCAGAAATAAAAGAAAATCCTAAGTTCATTTCAAGCACCAAAGACAAATCATAAAAGAACTAATTTTCTGACTTAAAGGTGTAGTTTTTAGATGAGATATTTTAAAATTAAATAGTCATGAGCTTATTGCTATCTAAAATTGTAAGAATAAACTTTGCGTACCTTCGTAGTAAAAAAGAAAAAAAAATTAAAATAGCCGTTTCACATTTTCCTGTATAAAAGCATATCCTTGGCTTTTTCTAAATGGCTTTGTATAAATTTATTGTATTACATACAACTCGTTGCGGTTTAGTATTACAAAAATAGATTCTAAATTACTAATTTTATCTAAAAATTGTGGGAATGGTTTCTGCAACCCCCAAGTGTGGCTTGTCGATGCAATCGGTTCTACATACATTACAATCCTGTAATTTGCATTTTTTTATAATATGGCCAGCTAAATTCTCTAATGCATCCTGTTTTAATTCGTCGTTTATTTCATTAAATCTCATCAGTGTGGCTATTAGCCAGTGCTCCTGCCGATCCCTATTATCCACTTGATTAAAGTTTCAAGTGTGAATTATAGCGAAGGAAAATTTTGTAACAATACATACGTCGTGGAGAGTGACGCGTCAGGCTCAATTTTACTATACCTTGTAATTACTATACCGTATAACATACAATTCCTTCTTAACTTACGTCAATAAAATCTGCGAATTACCTGTTTTTGAATAGCTTACCTTATTATTTTAAATGCCCACAGATTTTCTATTGGGTTTAAATCTTGAGATTACGAGGGCCAAGGCATAACCTCAATATTTTGTCATTCGATCTATTTACTTAATTGTAACTTTCGTTGAGTGTTTTCGGTCATTATCCTGCTGGAAGGCCCATAATAAAGGCATTTTGACCTCTGCATAAGGAAGCATCATTGCCTTTAATATCTTAGGATATAAAATTTTTTGATATTTATCCAAAATAAAAACACCAACTCCAAAATTTGAGAAAGGAAAGTTTTGTCCCGTTTCATTCAAGCGAATACAACTAACAATACTAACAATACTTTTAGAGGTTGATATTAAAACAGTCAATTAAGATTGATATTGTTACGAATTTGTGTTTTTGTTCCGGTTACCGAAGATAAGCTTTTCAATTTAAACCTGAGGTCAACCAGAACCATAAAGAAGTATAAAATCACTAAGTGCCTACAAAATTTAAAGTGATTGGCTGGAATTAAACCAATTACTTATTCACTTAAGGACAGGGATCACGGAAGTCATATCATCCAGGACTATAAAATAAATTGTTTTACCTGTCTCGTTGAACTCAACCGAACAGTCCACTTCCCATTAAAAATATTGCCCAGATTCCCTCCTCGTTGAAGCGCCACTCCTTCGTGAGGTGAGGAGCATTTAACTCCAGGGAGCACCTCTCGGCTGAATTATTTCCGTAGAGAATTTATTGTTGAGATGTAAACGAAATTTATTCGCGAAAGATGCACCCGACTTGGAGCGCAGCCAGAATCAATAGTTAAAATATTCCCCCCCGAACATTCCGCATCCGTCGCCAGGCGGCGCTGTTGTGCAGGGAAGAGTCTGGACTGGAGAAATGTTTTAAAATTTTAATTACAACAGATATCCCGGGAAGAGAGGATGAATTCCCGGACTCTGTTTACCTGTTTCCACCGGGTGTTTGTGCCAATTAGATTCAAAGACGTTCTGCTTTCTTAGACAAAGTGCTCAAAGAAACGAATACTTTGTCATAGTGGCCAACGCTTGCAAAAATTATAAAGCCGTGTCAAAAAGCATCTTAAAATATTAAAAAAAAAATCATAAAAACATCAGGCAATTTGGACCATTTTACATTTTGTTGTCTCGTTGACTCGAGAGCAACCACATCTCGCTGAAGATTCCACTTTTCTCGATGCTGCAATTTAGCATAAAAATAAAAAAGAAATATTCGACGGTCGAATTCTAACATAAGTTGGTCTGTGTAGGCTGAGAGTTTTGCTGTATGAGAGGAGTATGTTTTCGAAAAGTTTTAGGAGTATGTAGGTCAGTGCTGTTTGCTGAATAAATTTCCCCGTTTGTAATTACATACTTCAGAAACTCCGTGCTCGTAAATATATTTTATGGAACACGGTCTTATTTAGGTCCATGCAAATATTCAAAACCAATCATTGCACTTTTCTTCTTTTTTTTTTAAGCAATTTAAGACGGAGCTATGCAATTTGCCGGCAATAACTTTATGGTTTTTTAATTAACATGAAATTACAAACTAAGTATATTTCAAATTTTATAAACCACCTGCCTACCAAAACTAAAAGGTATTTTCAACTTTTCGTAGAATATACAAAATTAATTAAAAGTAAACATCGACCGATTTTCAGTATAATTCCATTAGTATTTTAAACGATATTAAAACAGGAGCAGATTTACAAAATACAAACCAACATTTACATATATATGTATATAGTTTTTACACTACTTATTTAAGAGATATTTTCTTTTTCAGGACAACAAAACTGATGTTTTTTTTTTTATGACACTGTGGAACATTATTTCTATAGGCCTTTTTCTATAGAACACGAATTCGTAAATGAAAATTCTCAATAAGTTCAGGGTTCCCATTTTCAAGCAAAATAAAGTTCAAAAAATATAGAAGATCGTATTTTATTCATTTTTGGAAAATAATTGAAAAATCAAGGTTTATCATAGAAGTATGTAGGTATAGTGGCTTACATAAAAGCCTGAATCCTAATTTATTTCTACAGCCTCTTTAACACATCATCATGTATGAAATAATCAGTGTATGATGGTATTATTTCAAAATGCTTTAAAGGTTTTTTTATATTTTTATGCAATAGCTTCAGATTTAAGATATCATTAAAATAATAAAAATAAAAACATTCAAACTTTTGAAATATTTTATCTTATTTAATTTACCTGCTTGCTGTCCACAACTTTCAATTTAATTTTGGTCCAGTTCCATTAATTTTATTTCTTTATGCACTTTCACGGAGGCCCGGTTTTGCCCATGAAGCGTCTGAGTGCAATCTTAAAATTGCTGCTTCCTTGGATGCTTTAAATCGTTCTATCTATCTATCATCACATCGATATTACAGATAATTTATAACCTTATGTTTATAATTTATTTTCAGAAATATGAAAGTAGCAAGTTCGATTTCTGCTTGTGCCCAGCCCGACATGAAAATAGTTCGATCTATTTCTAGGCTAAGTTCGCAGATGGTCTAATTTGGTTTTTAATTTTAACACTTACACAGTTGAAAACATTGCGAAATTTTGTTTTTAAAGTTAAAATTATTTATTTCCATGAGATGGGACCATGACAAATTAATAAAGACCAAACATTTCGGAAACGAATGCAAGTTAATGTTATCAACTATTAAAATCTAAAAAAAAGTTAGTACATAGAGATTTTTGTACTGCTAGTTTAAAATTTGCTGCATAATTTTACGAACTTTAAAAGGCGAACGCAAAATGAAGTTTTGCGTATTCACACTCAATTTAATTTATATATTATAATTTGATATTAAGAATCAACAAAGGGAAATTTCAAAGATTCAGAAGCTTTAAAATCCCTGACATAATTTTAATTTTAAAAATATCCTATGCGGGACATTAATTCAACTTTAAATTACATATCTATTCCTTTAACACTTAAAAAAATACTCTGACTTAACTTAATATGCGTCATTAAATTCTAATTTAATTCCACGTTTCAAACTTCCAAACTATACATGATGAAGAACATTTCAATTCCTTAACCCTTTCGCCGCAAGAGGTGGAGACAGGTCTGGACAAATTTGCATAAATAAAAGTACTTCTGAATAAATCCTTTTTAGTTCTTAGCGTGCAGAAGCAGGGTAAAAAATCTTACAATTCACTTAAAATTGATTTCGATATATTTTTCCAGAAACATGCAATTTTAATGTCGTCGGGTCTTCTATAAGTTTCAGTTTTAGTGCCATATTTGCATATGTTTTGTATAAACTCCAGCTGGTTTTCAGCAAGCATGAAAACAATTTCATCAATTACATTTTAACTCTAATTGAATAAATTGAAATATTTTAACGAACGTACCAACTGTAAGGCATTTCATTTCATTCATTCATTTCATGAATTTGTCCATTAGCAATAATGTTGGATTTGAAAATGTTTAAGATTTATTATTTTATGTTGTTTTCCCTACGCTAAAATTCAATTAAGTACCACTCAATTAAAGAAGTCAGGTTAGATTCAAGATCTAATATGTCAAGGCAATTAAATGCACTTTTTTCAAATTTAAAATTTAATTTACGCGACAGTTTTTAATATGCGATTCAATGAACAATTTGCTATCTAACTTGAATCAAACAGAAAAATTAAAAGAACAAAATTTTCATTTTATATGGTTCGATAAAGGGTAATGTATTTGAAATCTATGTCTATCCAAAATTGTTTAATAAACTTTCAGTTCGATTGGTATACAAAATGTTATTACAATGTACTAAAGTTTAAACTAATCTTGTCGAAATTTATAAAATATTTAAATATATCAATTATGTACAGACATAGATTTGAGAAACATCCGCTTTTATGCATTTTAGTTCTAAAACAAATCGATTGAAAAAGAAAGGAAGTCTTAAATTTCTACCAAGATATATACATTTTTGTGTTCCTTTAGAAATAAATAACCACGTTAAGATAAACAATTTTACAGAATTATAAAAGCAGCAGTTATAGAGGGAAATAAAATCGGTTCGGAAGTTAATCGTCTTGGCATTGGTAGCGTCGCTTTTTCCTGCTTATTGGTTTACATAGTTCTAATTCTGCTGTTTATTTTTGGGCATTAGGGCACTTAATTCTGTTTACGGAAATTCGTTTTTAGCTCACCGGATGGGAACGAATAAATGTATTTTTCAATCTACATATTATCTAATACAGCGTCCAGATGGCTAAAGTCTTTAATTTATGTATGTACTGTCCACCATTTTAAAAATCAAAAGGTTGGTTGGTAAAAATATGTTTTTTCGTTCGATCTCTTTGACGTTAAAAGCGTTTTCAAACGAAAAAGCTGGAAAATCGTTTAAAAGCAAATTCCAAGTTAAATGCAATTTACATTCCTCTAGGTTTAAACTGCAAAGGAGTTATGCTGTCGGTGGGAAGCAGGAATCATAGAAACATCTGGTCAAACAGCATAATCCCTACAGAGTGAACAAAGCGCAAAGTGCTGCCTCTTCCTACTCATAGTCGTTGGGAAGTTGGAGCAAATTTCAAAATGTCCATTTCCACTCCAATTCACTTTCGATATATGAAGTCGCCCACTTCGCTGCACTTCAAAGGTGTGCGAATCGAAAATGAAACAGCCAAAGACATCTACGAATTTTGAATGCGGGCAAAGGAAGGAGCTTCCCTCGCCTTGACGCGACGTGCCCTACCCTGGCTCCGAAACTTTGTTCAAACAACCATCGAACGATGGTGTGAGTTTAGGCAAATTTATGAAACACCTGGAAATGTTCACGGTCGCAGAAAGCGAAGAGTACAATAAAAAATCTAACTCAATTACGTATAGTGGATTCGCAAAATGCAGCCAGGTGCATACGTTTGAAGGCTTCCAAAATTTCATCCACACATCCGATTGTTAAGTCAAGCTTATTTTCAACTTGAAATTGCACTATGCATTTAACAGCGAATTAATTTTGGTAGATAATGTTCAAATAAATCTGTATAACAAAATAATTGGAACAAGTTATGAATAGGGGTAGGTACTTCACGGATTTCAATAATATTTTGCAGAAGCCTTTAACAGAACGATCTGAAGGAATTTCTTGTCGGTCGGCAATAGTTTCTGAAATATTCCACTTTTAATTTTAACAGAATTCCAAAATGAAGTGGTAATTTCTACTGTAAAATTCGTTATTTTTGCAAAATTTCACTTAAATCTGTTCAATATCCCTTAAGAGTCACTACACTATTTCCTTTCGCGCGCAGGCAGACAAGCACGCATTTATGGTGTATACATATACATATCTTATTTTTAAAATAAATAACGTATTACGCGGACATCTTCTTTTTTTTAATATGAATGTCATTTGGATGACAAGACATTTACCTTAGTTAGTGAAATTTTGCAAAAATAAAGAAGTTTTGCGGTGGAAATGGCCTTCTTTGTGGTATTTTGTCAACATTAAAAGTGGAATATTTTGGAAACTAAAGCCGATAGCCGAGATCCTTCCCGTTTAGGTCAGACGGTAGGTTTCTGCAAAATTTCATTGAAATTCGTGAGGTACCCCAATTCATAACTTAAGCCAAATAATTTTCGTATTTTTCGAAGGCTGCGTATATTAACAATTTTTGTATTTGCTATGATTTCAAATAGCGTAATATTTGAAAACTAATTCAAGAAAATTAAAATTAAAAGATTGGTACTTACCTAGAAGAGCTTGAAATAACCGTGATTTAAAAATTCGTATAACGCGTTCGATGGCTATACGAAGTGCTCTATCTTGTGGTTCGGATAATCTGGAGTGATAATCTTCTAGGAGTTCTAGAGCACGGTGAGCTTCTGGAATAAAGATGTAAAACATTACATTAATTTATTACAAATTAAATTTCGCTTGATATATGAAACAAATAAAAACAAAAATAATTATTCACATTGTAAACTTTTGCAATTATTTTAACAAACTACAAATATTATTAAAAATACTTAAATAAAATGTTTCGCGTTTAAAGCAAATGAGCTAAAAAATGGATTTTAATGTATTAAAAGCTGTGGGGTAAATATGTTGATTTCAATGAAATACTTAGAAAAAAATGTCCCTTTAAAAAACCCTCATTTATTTATTTACATATCCTCTAATATTGCTATAATTTTTTTCACAATTAATTTCAGGAATTAATGCTTTTTGGGTTCAGTAAGTGTGTAAACATTTTCTTAAAATTGTAACTCCATATCATTGAATATGGTAGTAGAAAATCCCGGATTGATCATGATGATTATTCACGATCAAGCAAAGTTATGCTGTCTGTCGAAAATATCTTAAGTCGTTCATTTAGATAAGATTTTTCGAAGAAAGCGTAACAATTCATCCGGCCATTCGGCCAAAAAAAAGGTCGTCTCATCAAAATATTAATTGCATATATGTATATCGTACAAAGAAAAAATATACGATTAATCGAATATTGCACTCAGTCGTTGCCATCTCTAGTTACGATATAAAAAATTAACTTGTCTAAAAAGTTGTCATTGT
Organism: Machimus rusticus; assembly: GCA_951509405.1. Classification (NCBI taxonomy): domain Eukaryota; kingdom Metazoa; phylum Arthropoda; class Insecta; order Diptera; family Asilidae; genus Machimus; species Machimus rusticus. Next base: position 7,760,618 of record OX608051.1, read on the forward strand.
AAAATTTCATATTTATTTAAAAAGGGGAACACAACAACAATTCATTGGTAAGGTTTCCCGCCAAAATCCTAAGATTGGATCACAAAACATTAGAATTGGTTCGTTTTCAATTATTAACAACATGAAAGTTATAATTAATAAATGTAAAAAATGTAAAACACTTTTTTTTTTAATTTTGACAATATTCTAAATTCTCATATTAAAACTATTAACATTATTATAAAAAGATATTGTTGAAAATTAGGCACAATTCTATACTAAGTTTTTAAATATACAATGAGCAAACTAATTAACTTTCATATCAAGTCAATTAAATTCAACATATAGTTGGATAGGTTGTCATTGCCACAACATGAAGACAAATAAACTCCGCAAAATAAATGAGAAATTATATCTACCATTTTTTCGTTGATCATCACTTAAGTAAATGTTACGATTTACAAAAAATACGTTACACATACTTCTGATCCATGGAATTTTTCTGCACATGCATTGTAAACGGCATTTCAACAAAGGCCAAGATTCCTTTCGATGCAAAGGAAAATCTTTGTCAGTAGATTCCATATTTTTACTAATTTTATTACTCGACGCATTCAACAATTTTCTGTTTTGTCCGAATTCTACAATATGAAGATCGCCGTCATTCAAACAATTCTCACTATTTCGATTCGTTATGATACCACTTAAAATTTCGAAAAGAAATTGCAGCAGTACAATCATAGCAGTTTGAAGATCACCACCGAAGGTGAAGTTTATCATTTGAGGTTTTCAGTGCACAAAACGAGAGAATTTTGTATTGTAAAATTACACACAAGTTGGCGAGGGAAATTGTTACTTAATCACACACGTTCGGACTATTTACGAAAAAATGTTCACGTTTTCGAACTTCTCACGATTTTTAATTTTCGATTTAATTTTCTTTTTAATTCAAAATTAAAATTTGTGTTTTTTTCGACAATCGACACAAAACCTGATAAACGAGGATAAAAAACACGTTTTAATTTTTCACGTTTGTTGATTTCATAATTGATCGAAGCCGAATTTTCGAATTTTGCCGGCCGATAACCACGACCACGACAACGTCCAATCCCAAAATGAATCAATCACCAAGAAAGTTCGTTTGACGAAGATTGGCGGCGATGTCCATTTGGACTTATCACCACCATTCGACTCGAATTTTTACGGCAAAAATAACCCCGAGATAGAAAAAGGGTTGCGTAACTTAAAATAGTATGGTCTGTTTTACCAGTTGCTTGCTTTGATTCGAACTTGTGTTTTTTGTGGCGCGCGTCTTTTAAGACGCCTTTCTTTTTAGTGGTCTAGATACCAAGTAGTAGTTTTCAGTAGCAGCGTGCACTTAAACTAATTTGTTCGCCCTCTTCCTCTGCCATTATTAGGTTAAATTTAGATTATCGAGTTATTGCCTTCGTGCGGCTTTTGCTGCTTGATTTTGTTTGTATTTTTTTTTCCCCACTTGCGGCTGAGACTTCCCCGTATGGGGGGCACAATGGGGCGCTCTATTTCCACCATTCAGTAATTGGATTTCTGAACGGCTCCCCCGAGTCAATAAGCCGCCCCACTACCCATCAGGCCAATCGGGCGGCGGCGGTGGACGGTACGAGTTTCATTTTATCATAAGTACTCTGTATGCCGCAATGGGATGATGTGATTGAAGGCCAAATCAAAATAAATCCTTTTCTGAATATTCCCCCATGAGGCCCCTCAGCCCCTCTGCGGAGCCCTAAGCTAGTCGGGCTCTTTCCTATCCCAAAAATGGGGCTCTGTCTTATATTGAAATTCGATAAACGCACCAATCGCACAGTAATCTTTGTCTTCCTTTCGATTTCTAGCCCTTAGATGTCACAGGGCAACTTATTTAGGGTTTTTCGAACTTGACATGAAAACGCTCTGAATCGTTTCAGTAGAGCGTTTTCCTATTTTTAACTTCACTCAAAATGAGTTCTCCTTTCAGTTTTCACGCTTTTTGCCCTTATATTATTCTTCTACAGCCGATTGAGGAGAAAGTTTGTTCGAAATGTATTTCCTGTCCATTTATAAATCCAAGGACGGAGCCAGAAAGACGCTGCCACGCTGCTTCTTGTCGGTTTTGAATCAATATACATACGGTTTAAATTTTTTTTTTCCGGTATGAAAAACCGCACCAAATACCCAAATTCTTAATAAATTTGAATAAACAACAACAACAAAATCGAAAGAAATTTTAACGCGCTACAATTTGATGAATGATGTAATTTTGCGGTCTACCCGACAACGACTTAAATGAAAAGAAAAACTGAAAGTCATAAGTGGTATCTTGCATGCAAAAAACGAAGCCCCAAAACAGGCCAATCCCTCCTTGTTCTTCTACGTAATTTGATTAGACGCTATTTGGTCTCTGCATGTCGAATTTTCCCCACATTTAAAAATTATGAATTGACTAATCAAAGTTAATGTTTGTTTTGAAAGAAATTCTGAGGTAAACAAATACCACAACCATACCACTTTGATCTTATGGTATAAGTTAGTCATTTCGTATTTCGTAGACTGCTCTGGCTTCGGTTAATTAGGAGTGTATATTGGATTTTATTTAAAAGCCGATACTTTATTTAGCCTGCACGTAATTATGGATACCTATATACACTTCAAAGAATTCTAAAAATGTTTGGATTTTTTTTAGGAATCCGCACCATTTATGTATTATAATTAGATTTTGTTGTCTGTCTGTTTTTATAAGGAGCATTACATACTAGCTGTGTTCTTTTCGTCTATCCAGAACAAAAGGCGATTTTATATTGAACGGAAACTTATTAACAGTTTCTCTGAACAAGGATTTGGAATTGACATCTACTACTACTACTACTACTACATCAAATTGCCATGATTTTAATAATGCAAAACTTCAAAATTTGAACTGAACATTTTACAGATTAATTTTTTACTTCAACATTTTACAGATTCATTTTTTACAGATTAATACTTTACTGTCCATCGGGAGCGGATCGGATAGTATCGGACACTATGGCATATAGTACTCTGGTTGTTCGATAGGGAAAGTGTGTTATATATATACATGCATAAGATTTTTATATCAGTTTGTAGGATTAATACTTATTAAAGGGTTATGTAAACCCTACTTGGGACTCTTTATTTATCCTGGGAATCGAGATGAGTTTGACCTGGTATCTCCTTGTCCTCCGAAATACATCACAGGATGCAGTCATTGTTCTTATTATTTAGATTAAAATATAACTTTGTACAAATAAGGGGTAAAGTAGAATCTTATACAGAAATGAAAGAAATACCAAGTTCAGAAAAGCAATTACTTTCCTTCTACAGATACATACATATGTACGTTATAGGTATTAGAATATTCAGTGGATATATTCCAAAATATGCAAAAGCTAGTACGGCATGTACGAAACACGACTTCCATGCCCACAACAGGGAATAATCCTGCTCAGAGTCCTCAATGATATTTACATTTATGTAGGAGAAGGGCCCTAACCACGAAGGGCCCTCTCCGCTGTATCGTCGTAAAAGAATAACTGCCAACGTCTCCAAAGTAATTCTGTCTTCATCCCGAATGCCGGCGCGCAGTGGCGTTGTCGGTTCAGCCGATCCCAATAATTAGCCATCAATTCGTAATGAAGATGAGGACAATCGAATGTTGTGCATAAATGATTCACCAGCCAGCCGTGCCTGAAATTTATTTATAGCAAAAAGGCCCAGCCCGACTCGGCCTCGGCGGTGACGTCAGGTGGAAATGGTCCATGTTCGGAGCCACACCAACCAGCCTCCGTCGACTTCCCCTGGCTCTATTGCATATAAAACGAGCCCCGAGAATGCTGCAAACTGCCTGCCGCCTGGCGTCGTGGTTGCCAGTTGCCAGCATGGTTGCTTTATTGGCGAATCGTGTCCTATCAGGGATGACGTCACGGTCGTTTCGGTCCGGACGATATAGGTACGACCAAAAGGGGATGATGTTTACGTCAGAACTTGAGACGAATTTGGATCCCGGATCTGTGGGACTAACATTTGACATCATCCACATGAACCTTTTCAGGTGGAATCATGAAATTTTTAGAACTTCTTGTATTTTTCGGTTGCAGTGCTCATGGTAAAATTACAAAATCTCAAGGAACGCATCCTTTTGAATTTTATATAAGGAAGCCGCGCTTTGTCATTTGTTTTTGTATTTTTTTGACTTGCGCTCACTACAATTATTTAGTGCTTTTCTCCAGCCCCGCGCATCCCCCGGACGATGCCCCGCATTAAGGACTACGAAATTAGAATCAACGACCTCGGGGAAGGGGGGTCACTGGAGGAGCAGAGCACGCAGAAATGTCGCCGCCGCCAACGACGACATGTTTGAGTCTTGAAACTGCTGTTCTTGAGATGTAAGGAGCTCCCATTAGTTTCATGCACAGGAGGATCCTTCAAGTAACTTGCAGACGGCGTCCGTGAGACCCTCGCCTAAGTTACTCACTTTTGTAGTTGTATACTGTGTGTAAGGCAGAAGTGGGATCAGGAGATGCCTGCATTTTTTTTCCTTACATTTGTCCATTTGTTTGATTTTATTTACAATTCAAAGGATTTGTGCTTTTTAAGAACCTTTGCTCAACTGCTTAAGGATGTAGGATTATTAAAAACAGCTGAATGAGTATGAACATTCAGAATAATTTTATTCTTACTATAGATGGAATGGAATTTCATTTAATACATATTTTAAACGTTGGTTGGGTAACAGTATCAATTTAATTACATTTGAAGTAAAATCGACCACTAGTTAAATTATCTTTTTAGAATATTCAATCTTTTGAATATATCAAAGAGGCTGCAAGCAGTTGTGGATTGAAACTTTAAATCAGTTTTCGTTCTTAAAGGTAAAGACTTACAATAAGAGATCAAAAACTGAATTTTATGTATATATGTATATAAATGCTTCCTCATGTAAAACTCAGACACTTTGTTTTACATATACATATGTAAATGAAATCGATTTAAACCTGCAATCTTAACGAGATTTTACGTTCCATTCCCAGACTAAAGAAGTTTCCTTATAGAAGTAAGTTTGTTAATTATTAATTGAAACACAAGATTGCTGATTTTATTCGTAATGAAATACAAATTATAAATTTACATACATATGTTAAGACAAAATGTTTTTATAAATAAACAAGAGTACACTGAAGTTGTAAATATGAATACTGTAGAAGCTTTATTTTATGAATTTAATTTAATCATCTCTCATTTGTAATTTGCTTGTGTTTACGAAATGAATATACCCAGTAGAAAAGTTGAAAAGTGATTGCTAATGGAAATACTTCCTTAAGTAGGTACTTACAAACAGTCGCCAAATTGGTAATTCCTATTTTCATTTCATAGAAGTACCTACTTCCGAAAAAAATACTGAGTAATGTCTGCATGAAAACCCTTTTTTGTCTCTAATTTTAAGAACCAACTACTAGAGAATGCTTACTCTCATTTGTATAGTAATTTCTCCAATCTTTATTACAGAAAAAGGAACTAAAAAGATTTGACAGTCACATAACTTTGTGGATGTTGTTTAGCGAAATTATACAACTCCCTCTTCTTTTTATTACGACTTGAATTTCCTAAAAAAAATTTCTTTTTCGATGTGTTTCGGTAGATGTGACCCCTTAAATGCAATCAAGTGGCAATCAAAACAACAATTGCACCTAATCACAAAAAAAAAACGACATATTTCTAATTGCATTTTTTAATTTTCAATATATTCCGTTTTATTAAGGAGAGAAATATGGATTTAATATACATACATATGTGTGTGTGTGCATATCAAATAAATTAACAAATACTTTATGGGAAAATAAATAAACGTTTAATGTCGATTGTAGGTAAATCATTCAGTTTTTTACTCCTCCTGTAAAATTTAATTTTGTGTAATTTGATCGTCTTGTTCGCCGGCTCTGCATGTAATTAATTTAAATTTCGCTACTGGGTAATTGTATCTTCAAAAATTTGTGTTTTTATATAAAAAGTACCTATGTACATAAATTAAATTAATACATTTTCTCACACTGAAATCTACATCTAAATAAGAAATCCTTATTTATTCCACTTCTTGAAGGAGTTCTTTTCTTTAAACTGAATAGTTGCATACGTAATTCATTTTATGTGGCATTAGTATTACAAGGGCTGCAAAAAAATATTTGCATCGGAAATAAAACTGAAAATTAAATAACCATTTCCAATATATAATACGTAAGAGCATAAACTCAACACTTTCCATTACTTATTATTATTTATAACTCACCATTAAGTGGAGTAATACAAGTGAAGGTGAGTAAGTAATATAAAGCAATTCTTTCACGGTTTACGTATTGGTAATTTTAATACAATTTTTTTTTAATTACCGTTACTACTAATGGTACTGGTAATTCTGTTCTCGCATTACCTTTAATTGTGCATTATTTTCTTAATATTTTAAAAACGATTCTTATATCTACAATGTTTTCTGAAGTTAAAATGAACTAAATTAATTACTCTCCTAAACACCGCTTATAAAGATGAAACTTTAAGAATTTCTTAAGAACACTGTCATGCAAATTTACCAACAGCGAAGCGAAATTTATGCAATCAAACAAGCAATCACGCAAATTGTTCACAGCTGAGCGCCATTTAGAGGGCGCAAAAATTATGTTCTGTTTAGGTTTTAATCATCACGTTCATACTTGTAATTCCCCCCTCCAGGAGTTGTTCACGCCACCATCGTCGGCACGTTGTTAGTCCGTAAAAAACATAGGTCATGCAGAAATTGTTCTATAATTGTTAAAAGTGCCCCCAATTACTCTGACTTCCGATATTTGCCGTAGGCCAGGTGAGCCCGAACTAGTGGAGCGGAGCACCTCTCATTAATATTCATCATTCCTCGGACAGACGCGCCTCGCATGCATACTAATAAATAAATTGGCCAAGAATTAGAAGCCTTTTATCCAGTCAATTTACGAGTAATCATCTTTAAACGCGACTCTGGAAAGCCAACAAACACTTTCTCGGGGCCGTCTTATCAGATGAGGTTTAACGAAACGAAAGTTGGCATGTTGCATGGGCGATTTGTTGCGCAGGATTGCATGGTCAGGTAATAGGAGCCTTTTACCTGGTTAAATGCTGGCGCGGACCGGACCCCCTTTCACTAAACGAAACCTTTCGACCAGAAAACAACGTAAGTCACGCAAATTTTGGAGGCAAGCTATTTTACAAGAACTCCTGCAAAGGTATATTAATGTTAACACAAAAAGAATATTTAAGATTAACCATCCTACGAAAATCGTTAATACCAAAGGATAGGAAAGGAAACCTTTATATTTTATTCTATTTGTATTTCCTAGTCGGTTTTATTAGGGACTAAATTAGGTCTACTATTAACTTGGAATTTATATACAATACGGTCGCAGTAGTTGACCATTCTATAATTGTTGCATCCAGTAGTTTGACGTAGCTTTCATCTAGATTTTCCTTTTATAATTTTACTACTGCACCCAGTGGATTGACCTGTGTTTTCCTTTTTCTGGCATATTACTACTACACTCAATAGTTCGACCTATTTTTTTCTTCTTCTGGAGTATTAATTCATTTTTGATTAAGATTTAATAAAAACCGGTATGGAAATTGAGACCCTTTAAGTTATCAAACTAACGCGACCCTACTGTAATTGCATCAAAATCAAACGTACCTACTTTCACAGTGATTGTAAAAAAAGTAATACAATTCTATTTATTAAGAACTAAAAGTTTTTTTAAAAAACGACTAAGTACTTCTAGTCTAGAATATAGAATATTTTCAGGTAGCTTTTTAAATTTTAAAAATGTGAAATCTTTTATTTAGTTAAATACATTGAATCATTCAGCTTTAGTCTGATTATAACAAACCTTGTTATGAAAGGTAAGCTCTCGAGGGCCCGGCTAAAGCGCCTCGTCTGGTGGTTTGTGGCTGCGCGAGCTGGCAGGCTAGCATTGCGGTAGTGTGGGGGGGTTTTGCCGAAAGGCCACACTTCGCCACCAGAACGAACTACCTCATAACGAAAATTATCTCGCGCGGACGGAAAACAAAAGGGTAAGGGAAGAGGGCATGGCGGGACCGAACCCCTGTCCCTGCCCGTGAATGACTCTCGGCGGGGGGTGTAAGATGACAACCAACCCCCCTAATGGCCGAGCCCCAACCACCCTGATGACCTCCCCGGGCCCAAAATTTTATGGGGAGGTCCCTTTTTAAATTTTAAGCTACCTCAACCAACGGCTGAAAAGTGAGGAGGAGGGGACCGAGAGAAAAAACTTAGATCAAATTTACATACCTGAGTTTATATTCTTTTTTCTTTAAAATATTTTTATAAAAATGATTACACAAAAAAAAATCGTTGGGCGCCTTGCTGCTGGCGATGAAAATTATGCGGCTACTGATGAAGTCGATGACGACGGCGAGGATGCGGCTGCTGATGAAGTTGATGACGACGAAAAGGATGCGGCTGTTAATGCCACGTTGCTGTAGGTGATGTTGCTGGCGAAGTGTTGATTAAAGTTGGCACCCGGCCTCTTCTTTTTGGCCCCGATGTGGTGCATATGTTTACTCTTATTCTTCTCTGGTTGCAATTTTCGTGGTTCTTTGAGTATTTAGCTTTAAGATTTCAACAGGTGGCACTCTCAAAATTATTAGGTGAGCACGTTTCGATTTATCTTCAAAATTACCGACTTAACGAAATTCACCTTTAGTCGACAGAGTCAAGACGCAAAATATTCATTTATTTACGGTAAGTTAGCTATAAAGTTATCCCTTTCAAAATCACGTAACCACTTTTACTTCTACTGGTCAGGGTCCCCGGTTCTAAGACACACCACTATTCCTTTCTCCCAAAAAAAAAGGAAAAAAAACTCAAAGTTCGCTTCTCTTTTGTTCTCTTCTTCGGTTCTTTTTCTTTACCGGGACCGCTAATTAGACCTTAAAGGTGAGTTCAATATGTCAATTAATTGTTACTAGATTACTCTTATTTCTTATTGGTTCACTGATAGTTACAAAAAAAAAATTTGAAAGGACTCATACAGTTAAATACTTCTTCTTCTAAAAAAAATCACCGTTCTACAACGTAAATTACAGGTTACAAAATCACCAGGTAAGTTCATTGAGTTGAGTATTAAACTGGTCACTTAATATCTTCTCACTTTGCTTCTAATCGTTTGGTTTTTTTTTTCTTGTTTTAATCCTTCTTATCACCAAGTTCCCTTTTACACTTTCAACTTGAAATAAACTCTCTGTTTATCATTTAACTTTCTTGTCACTTGTTGTTATAATTTCTTGACGTGCACTTCAATGTTCTTAAGGCTATCTTTGCAGGACAGGGTTCTCTATCTGGTAATTAGGGCTTAATCGCTAAATTAACTTAATTTCGACTATATTAATTACTATTATTTCTTTTAACTTTCAGTTTTCACAGAGGTAAGTACATTCTGTCACTGTTGCTAATGAAATTTATTCACAAAAAGCCTAACGGTAAAACTGTCCAAAGTAATTCGGATTTTGGTTTACAGTACTTTCAACTTATAGGCACCCGTGTCACATTTTCAATTTATCACCGGATATATTCCCTCTGGCACAGTTCGGGTTTTCTTTTATTATGTCCACTCGGTGAGTATGTAATGCTGGATCTCTGCTTTACAAAAAAACACACGTTCCCCTCTTTTTTTTTCTTTTCTCTTTTCACAGGGCACCCCAGTAAAAATTTCCCGATGGCGTTTTAAAACTTTATCGGTTTAATTTCAGAATAACGGTTCTAAAATCACGGGAACGCTTCCAAGGCTTCGTTACGACTCCGTCTCCGCCGGCCTCGCGATCACCCTCCGAGAAAATTTTTTCCGTCTGCTCCTTTTTCTTTTCGCCCGAATTCCAAAAATTTTTCCCGATCCGGCCGCTCACAAAAAAAAGAAAACTTAATCCCTTGGTTTATTTCGCGTCCCGAATTACACCCGCCTCCAAACAAATTACTTTTTTTTTTCTTTCTTTTTCTTTTCTCCCGGTAACCACAACGTCCGCCCGGTTCGATGATCTGAGCAAGACTCCCCCGAGGCTCGCTGCCTCGAGCTCTCCGCCGGCTCCTTCGCGCCGATCACGCCATCAAAAGGTCCCGGTGCAACTCACTCACACATCAGCTGCGCCGGCTGCCGTCAGGCGTGCCGCCGATGTGTGAGAGGGCTGCCCCGCTATCTTTCTACTACTGAAGCCGCCGCCGAGGACTCGGCAAGCGGCCCGCGGCTGCTTCTCGAACATTCGGCGGCCACAAGTTGAAAATATTTTGCGTTGAAATCCTCAATTTGTGGCCTCCGAGCACTCGATGGGCGGCGCGGCCCGCTGGCCGAGCCGTTAGGCTGCGGTAACTTGCCCTGAGCGCCGTGACTGTTCGGGCGAATTTTGGGGGCCCCGGCGTGCGCTTGCACATAGGCGGAGGCAAAAAAATGTTTTCCGCCTAATGTTTATGCCCCGACCATAACAGCGCAGGTCCGTTGCACTCGTTTACGAGGACAACGGAGCTGAAAAAGGGTTGGGGGTTCTTGCGGGTGCCCAACATGTGGTTCGACCCATGACCCAAGTCTGACCCGAGACTGAGCCAGCCGGTTAAGATCAACCCTGGACTTCCCTGAACCCTTATGGGAGGTCAGTTGGTCCAGAGCCGACTCAACCACTCCCTCTCACTGGCAGAGGAAACCAGCCCTAATGAGAGGTAGGATTCCCTGACAGTGATAGGGAGCTGCTAACCCATCTCGGGCCAACCCAGATCCTGGGGAACCGGCCGAAAGATGTTAAAAGAAAATATGGGGAGGTGCCCAACCTGTGGTTCGACCCGCGCCCAGGACTAGCCCGAGACTGAATCAGCCGGCCAGATGTCGGTATTGAACTTCCCTGACCCTAATGGGAGGTCAGGTAGATTCAATACTGACTCGACCACTCATTCCCACTGGCAGAGAAGACCAGCCCTAATGGGAGGCAGGCCTACCTGTCAGTGAGAAGGGGTTGCTGATCCTGCCTCGGGCCAGCCCTGATCGTGGGGATGGGTTAACGATGTTCTAAGACGAACTGATACGACAAGACAAAAAAAACAAAAAAATTAGGAATGGCTGTAAACCAACCCCCGCGGTCATCCCAGTCCCAAGATGAACATCCGCTCCGCGAATCCGACATCCCTCCAGACTCCAACGAAAGGGCGCTGCTGTTCCGGGAGTCCAGAGGTGGGGGTTGTTGTTAAATTGTGTGTCGAAAAAACTTAACCTACCGGAAGGAGATCCCCTGTCAGATTCCTTGACGTGCAGTCTTTACCAAGGGGGGAATTGTTGGAGTACAGGATCTCCAAGTACAGGTAATATCATGGAACAAGGGTGTAAGAAGAGGTGATGAAAAAATGGGGAAAGGGCAAAAATAGAGAGAGGATAGGGTGTATATCTAAGAACCAGTATGAATACGCGATTGCTGCTGAGGAGAGACGCTGACGCTCAATAAGATTTGACGATAGGTGGTGTTGATGATGGTAGAGCCCATTGCAGATCGACAAGCCAGATGGTGAAGTGAGATGCATACGTATGACAAAAGAAAGGGTCAACGATAAAGAGATCAAGAGGTGATGATGAGACAACGACTTCGAAATTGTACTGACAAAATCCAAACTTAGACTAAGCCATTTTAAACAAAATTAAGCAAGGTATTTAAAACGAATGACGAGAAAATGCAGCTAGTGATTTGTGGTTGAAGAAGATTTTGAATATGATGATGGAAACCATCATGACTTGGGGAAGTTAACAAAGGATAAAATGGAGAGAAAGCGGGATAACTAGAGTCTAAGCTCTAGTGACACCGTGTGGGAAGACGACACTTCTCGAGGAAAGGAAGCCGTGCCGGCCCACCCCGCGAAAACCTAGCGACGGACGACGACCGGAGAAATCTCCCGGACAGGTAGTTGGCTCTATCACCAGCCAACTCCTGTAATTCCAGGGAGTTCTCCGGACGTCTCCGGAGCGCCAGTTCCGCGGTGTGGGCAAGCAAAGCCCCTCCCTGCCTGTACCCCTCAAGGAAGAGGAAGCCCGAGACCTCGAGACGGATGGCTGGCTGACGTAGCCAACCTCCGTAGTTCTCAAGAGGCCTCGAAACGACCTCGACCAAGAGAATTCCAGGCAGGGCCTCTCGAAGTAAGAGAGTGGGATGATATTGAAAAAAAAACTTTTAAAAGTGGATAGGATTGGGTTAGGGAAGAGGAACTCTAACTAGGAATAAGGAAGGAAGAGGGGGTAAAAAGGTATGTCCACCGCATAACCGAGCAGAGGCGGTTTTAGGGACAACCTGGTACCAGATAAGCTGGTCGGATGCCTTATTAGGGCTACCGAAATTAAACGTGAGAGAAGTGAGCCGTGCTCAAAAGATAGCCTGCAAAGGAATTCGACCGAAAAATATATAAATACTAGAGATTATATCAAGGATTGCCTCGATATAGTATATGTAAAGACAAATTAATTTTAAAAAACCAAAAGAAAATATCTCTCATCTTCACCTCTTAATATCTTTGGCATGAAATGTTCCTATTAGTTTCCCCTGGGGGTCTTCCAATTCATATAACGAATTTCCTTTTCTTGCCCTGACTCTACACTTTAGAAATTTGCGGCCGAGTTTCGCACTTGTCTGCTTTTCGAAATTACTTAGCTGGAAGTTGCGGCGATAAACTTCTTCGCCCACTTTGAACTCTACGGGTTTTGTCCTCAGATTGTACGTTTTGGCTCCTTGGTCGAAGGCCTTCTTTAAATTTTCTTGGGCTTTTGCTCGAATAAGTTTGAGCTTATCAGACATGTCAATGTTTAGCGGTTCGTCAATTCCTTGAAGGCGGCGTAACAACTCGTAGCTGGACGCATGGGTTATCATTTGGAGTCCGAACAACATCCGATACGGGGGAAAACCTGTTGCCTGATGGATAGAGCTCCGAAGTGAGCTGGCAATGCTACTGAGGTTTTCATCCCACTTTTGATGCTCGTCTTTAATATAGGCGCGTATACCGGCTAAGATAGATCTATTTACTCGCTCCGAAGCGTTAGCCTGAGGAGAGTAAAGTGCCGTGCGCAGGTGTTGGACTCCGTAGCGTTCCAGTAATTTAGCGAATTGTGCCGAACGGAATTGGGTACCATTATCGGTAACAATTGTTTCGGGAACACCAAACATTTGGCAAATCTCTTCTTCGACGAAGGTACAAATCTGAGACGTCGTAGCTTTACGTAAGGGTTTTAATAACGGAAATTTCGAGAGATGGTCTAGGGCTATTAAAATGCAGACATGGCCAGATTTAGTGCGGGGATATGGGCCTAAGAGATCTATGTAGATCCTTTGCCACGGTCTTTCAGCAATGGGTTGATTAACTATCGGCGGTCGGAGTGTGGTATTTGGCGCTTTGGTTTCTTTACAAGTATCACACGAAAGAACATAAGATCTAACATCGGCTGCCATGCGTGGCCAATAGAAATAACGACGAATTCGCTCAAGGGTCTTACCGACACCACCATGAGAAGACAATGGAGGGTCATGAGCACGGGAAATTACATCTGAAACTAGGCCGGGAGGAATCCAAAGTTTCCACGCTTCGTCCTCCTGCACCGGATCACCAGAACGTGGGACAGTGCGAACATAAATGAAGCCGTCACGAACCGTCAGATCAGGAAATTTGGCCCGGTTTTCTTCGGCTTGTCGACCCAACTCTACATATTCCGCCGAGGCGAAATGTGGAGAGCTGAGATCGACCTCAGGCCCGAAGTCTTCCAGAGCTGACAGCGCGTCACACTCCACTCGCGACAACGCATCTGGCACCACGTTCAAGCTCCCCTTACGGTGCTCGATGGTGAAGTCGTAGCGTTGAAGCTTCAAACTCCATCTCGCCAATCTGCCACTTAGATCTTTCTGTGACATAAGCCATTTCAAACTCGCATGGTCGGTAATAATTTTAAACGGCATGAGCTCGATGTATGGACGAAATTTTTGGACACTTATAATCGCCGCCAAACACTCCAGTTCTGTCACCGAATAGTTTCTCTGGGCTGAATTAAGTTTTTGGGACACGTATGCAATTGGCCTCTCATTACCATCACCGTCGACCTGCAACAGGACTCCACCCACACCTTGTGTGCTCGCATCGCATTGAATAACGAACGGTCTGGAGAAGTCGGGAGTCACTAAAACGGGAGCGGTAGTCAAGAGCTGCTTAAGCTTGTCAAACGCGGTTTGGGCTGCTTCGGTCCACGTGAACTTACTGGATTTTTTAAGCGTATCAGTTATCGGACCCGAAAGATCTGCAAAGTTAGGAATAAATCTGCGATACCATCCTGCCATTCCCATGAATCGACGTACTTGCTTTACGGTATTGGGAACAGGGTATTCAACAATTGCAGAGATCTTGTCGGGATCCATACGCATGCCGTTTTCACCAATAATGAAGCCTAGATACTTTGTCTCTTTTAAGCAGAACTTGCTCTTTTCCACGTTTATTGTAAGTCCCGCCCTCCTCAGACAGTCCGCCACTCGGGCAAGAAGAGCTAGGTGAGAATCAAAATCTTGGGATAAGACCAATAGATCGTCGAGGTACACCAATACATTGTCACGAAGGTCGTAAGGAATAGCTTTATCCATCAACCGGCACATGGTTTGGGGAGCGTTGCAGAGACCGAATGGCATCACTGTGTAGTGATAGAGGGGATGACCAGGCACTGTAAAGGCTGTCTTCTCCCTGGAGCTCTGTTCTAGAGGAATCTGCCAAAAGGCGTCCTTCAAGTCCAGACTGGTGATGTACTTTGCCGGCGGAAGGCGACTCAAAATGCCATCAATTTGAGGCAAAGGATACGCATCCTTTTTCGTGACGGAGTTCACCTTCCGGGCGTCAAAACACAGTCGGACTTTGCCTGGCTTCCGTACTAGAACAACTGGAGAGCTCCAAGGGCTCTGGCTCTCCTCTATCACTCCCAGCGATAGCATTCGGCTCAGCTCAGCGTCCATGAGTTCTTGCACTGCCGGAGAAACTGGATAAAATCTTTGTTTAATGGGTACAGCGTCCCCAACGTCTATGGCGTGTTCTAGGAGGTGGGTTTTTCCTAAGCCCAAGTTAGAGTAGGACGGGAATAATGTTTTCGTTTTTTCTAGTCGCCGTTGTAGCTGAGGAGTCAGCGAGTGTTCAGCAGGGTTAGTCGTCGCCGAGATCGGGGTGTCCAACGAAGACACCAGCCCGAGGATGTCCGGGGCCAAGTTGAAAGTACGCCAAAAGTTTATACCGAGGTATAATTCCTGAGTGAGACTAGGTACGACATAAAGCCGTAAACTTTTAGTTTCTCCTCGAAAAACGACTTTCAAATCGACGTGGCCGTGCACCTCTGGTCTGGCTCCGTTGGCCACCTCGATCACGGATCGGTATTTGACCCACTTGGAACCTGCATCCTGCAGCAGCCTTTCTGACCCTTTTCCCAATATGCTGATGCTCGCGCCACTATCGAGCAGGCCAATGACATTTTGGCCCAAAATTTTTACTGAAGCATAGGGTCTAACGTCTTTAGGGACAGAAACGAAGGCTGTGGCCAATTTGCGTCGATTTTCTAACACTCGCCTCCAAAAGGTTCTTAATCGCAACGTCGAACGTCGTGTCGTTTTCAATCTTGAAACCGGATAACCCACAGCCGAGGAGAAAATTCTCTCACGAGCCGCCTGATACTCTTTTAGCCGAAGATGGTATGGCTTGATCGGAAATGGATTAGGTTTTCGATCCGTATCGGGTCGACGAAGTATAGTAATCGGCTGACTCGGAGTTTCTTCTCGAACAGGTTCAACGGGCTGCAACAATGGCTCCTCCGGATTAGCTTGATTATTAGAATATTTTGGTGGAAAAACTACAAAAGGCGTCGAGGATGGTAGTGAACTGTCGGGGACAGTCTGGGAGGGAGCTATGTGTGCGGGCGAGAGGGGGTGATGTCCGCCTCTGCTGCCATGATTGCCGGAATTCTCTGTTGTCGGGAGCTGGTGTTGTTGCTCCCGACCCGACGTTGGTTTTTTGAAGCACAGCTAGGGCATCGCGGTTTCACCACTCCCTTTCGGCCGCACCCGTAGCAAAAGAACCCCGTCGGTTCTACTGAACAGTCTTGATAATAATGACCTGATTGGTCACAATTCCAACATTTCACCGTCGACGAAGATTGGAGTTTTTTAAGGGCGTCAACAGGTTCTACTGGATCTCCGGGTAGGGACTCAAACATGTCATCAAAAGCGTAAGTTTCATCGACACGAGCGGGACGGTGAGCAGTCGACAGCAGCGAGCTTCTCGTTCTTTGTCGTGTCACCTGGACCTCGGTAACTAGATCACGTAAATGGCTGATCGTATAGATCCGATGGAGGCAAATCTGCTCCTGTATATACGGGAGCAGATTTGCTCTCACCATCTCAACAAATTCCGTCTCCTGCATGGGAATGGAAAGCCGATTCCTTAATCCCACCAGGTCCATGTAGTACGTCGTGAACGTTTCGCCAGGCTGCTGTCGCCTGCTCAGCATCTGCCGCTTAATGTCAACGTCACGCGAGCGTTCTCCCCAATCAGCACGTAACGCCGTTTTCAGATCTTGCCAAGAGATGTACGGATGGCCTCTACGGATCGTCCAATACCAATTCGCCACAGTTTCGCCAAGCAGTAGATGAAAGTGATTAATGAGATGATCAAAATTACCTCTCAACGTGCCCTGAGTCATCATTTCGACTCGGAACAAAAATTCTTCGAGATGTAGACGGGAGTTATCGCCATCATACTGAATTTTCCAGTGGCGAATAGGGCTACTCGACCGTCGACTTGTGGCGAACTGTGGTTGTGGGCGATTGCCTGGCACTGGTGGTATTGCGGCCTCACGCCCATTTGACAAATCATGGGGGCTAGGGTCGAAATTCGGCTGCCTAGGCCTAGAAAACCGTGGCTGCGAATCATCGGTTCTACGAATAACCGGCGGGCGTGACAATGGAGTTGTGGGTGAAACTTGTGCGGACTGTTCGCGAGATTCTTTTTCGATTTTTGCCAATTCGGCACGTACTAAATCACTTACACGGAACCGCAAACTTCGGTCAAGCGCTCCTTTTAGACCGGTAGCGCCTTCGTCCGCCTCTTCTGATACCTCAGAAGGTCTTCTACCCGTCGTATCGTTTCGTATCTCGCGTTCCACAGTCGCTCGCGCCTCGTCATGAACTTTATCCAAATCCATTTCCCCCACCTTACTTGCTTTAATCGTAGCCGGCGTCTCAGAACGTTCTTCGCGCGTGGCTTGTCGCGTACGGTATTTCTTCGAAATCGCGCCGAGGTCACTTTCCGACATGTCAAAAAAAAAGAGAAAAAAAAACAAAAAAAAATTCTCCTGATAACCGTGAACTCGAGAACGGAAGGAATCAAAAAGAGGAAAAAAGTGGTGTGAACGGAAAAAATTTTCGACAAAAAAAAAAAAAAGAATCGAAGTGCCAAAAGGTTTACAATAGAAAATTCTTTACAATTGTTAGACTTATTTTGGGATCTTTTCCTAAAAATTATCTGGAACACTAACGAAAAATGATTATCAATTTATCCCGAGAGCCTTATCGGTACTAGAGACAGCTATCCGGAACGTCATTTACTTATCTCAATTATAAATTTAGGACAAAGTACGGTTTCAATACACTGTATTATCATGATACCAAAAAACATGCCAAATTCGAAAAATTCTTATGTACTTTAAATTACGGATTAATTCAACATTCTCTGGTCCACCTCTCCTTCTCAATCTTCAGCCAAAACCAACAAATTACGTTACCACAAAAAAAAAACCGAGAGTCAGTCACCGGCCACCGAGCATTCGGCCCGCCGGACAGGAAATGGTGAGGGAAGGACCCTTACCAGTTTCGCCGATGGGGGCTGCGAGGCGGAGGACGACCAAGGTATCCTCCCGGACAGGTAGCTGGCACACAACACTGCCAACCCCTGTAATTCCGGGGAGGACCTCGGAAGTCTCCACCGCGCAGAACCCACAGGGTCTGCCGGTAAGGATACCCCCACTACCAGCTCATCCCTAGGATGAAGTTTTCCCGAGACCTCGAGACGGCTGGCTGGCTGAAGAAGCCAACTGCCGTAATTCTCAAGAGGCCTCAGGTCAACTCCAGCCATGGGAGTCGCCGATAGGGCCTCGAAAGGAAGAAGGGAAGGTAAGTGAAAATTGGGAAGCCTTTCGCTTCAAAGGGGGGGGATAGGAAGGCCCCACGTTGGGCGCCATATTTGTTATGAAAGGTAAGCTCTCGAGGGCCCGGCTAAAGCGCCTCGTCTGGTGGTTTGTGGCTGCGCGAGCTGGCAGGCTAGCATTGCGGTAGTGTGGGGGGGTTTTGCCGAAAGGCCACACTTCGCCACCAGAACGAACTACCTCATAACGAAAATTATCTCGCGCGGACGGAAAACAAAAGGGTAAGGGAAGAGGGCATGGCGGGACCGAACCCCTGTCCCTGCCCGTGAATGACTCTCGGCGGGGGGTGTAAGATGACAACCAACCCCCCTAATGGCCGAGCCCCAACCACCCTGATGACCTCCCCGGGCCCAAAATTTTATGGGGAGGTCCCTTTTTAAATTTTAAGCTACCTCAACCAACGGCTGAAAAGTGAGGAGGAGGGGACCGAGAGAAAAAACTTAGATCAAATTTACATACCTGAGTTTATATTCTTTTTTCTTTAAAATATTTTTATAAAAATGATTACACAAAAAAAAATCGTTGGGCGCCTTGCTGCTGGCGATGAAAATTATGCGGCTACTGATGAAGTCGATGACGACGGCGAGGATGCGGCTGCTGATGAAGTTGATGACGACGAAAAGGATGCGGCTGTTAATGCCACGTTGCTGTAGGTGATGTTGCTGGCGAAGTGTTGATTAAAGTTGGCACCCGGCCTCTTCTTTTTGGCCCCGATGTGGTGCATATGTTTACTCTTATTCTTCTCTGGTTGCAATTTTCGTGGTTCTTTGAGTATTTAGCTTTAAGATTTCAACAGGTGGCACTCTCAAAATTATTAGGTGAGCACGTTTCGATTTATCTTCAAAATTACCGACTTAACGAAATTCACCTTTAGTCGACAGAGTCAAGACGCAAAATATTCATTTATTTACGGTAAGTTAGCTATAAAGTTATCCCTTTCAAAATCACGTAACCACTTTTACTTCTACTGGTCAGGGTCCCCGGTTCTAAGACACACCACTATTCCTTTCTCCCAAAAAAAAAGGAAAAAAAACTCAAAGTTCGCTTCTCTTTTGTTCTCTTCTTCGGTTCTTTTTCTTTACCGGGACCGCTAATTAGACCTTAAAGGTGAGTTCAATATGTCAATTAATTGTTACTAGATTACTCTTATTTCTTATTGGTTCACTGATAGTTACAAAAAAAAAATTTGAAAGGACTCATACAGTTAAATACTTCTTCTTCTAAAAAAAATCACCGTTCTACAACGTAAATTACAGGTTACAAAATCACCAGGTAAGTTCATTGAGTTGAGTATTAAACTGGTCACTTAATATCTTCTCACTTTGCTTCTAATCGTTTGGTTTTTTTTTTCTTGTTTTAATCCTTCTTATCACCAAGTTCCCTTTTACACTTTCAACTTGAAATAAACTCTCTGTTTATCATTTAACTTTCTTGTCACTTGTTGTTATAATTTCTTGACGTGCACTTCAATGTTCTTAAGGCTATCTTTGCAGGACAGGGTTCTCTATCTGGTAATTAGGGCTTAATCGCTAAATTAACTTAATTTCGACTATATTAATTACTATTATTTCTTTTAACTTTCAGTTTTCACAGAGGTAAGTACATTCTGTCACTGTTGCTAATGAAATTTATTCACAAAAAGCCTAACGGTAAAACTGTCCAAAGTAATTCGGATTTTGGTTTACAGTACTTTCAACTTATAGGCACCCGTGTCACATTTTCAATTTATCACCGGATATATTCCCTCTGGCACAGTTCGGGTTTTCTTTTATTATGTCCACTCGGTGAGTATGTAATGCTGGATCTCTGCTTTACAAAAAAACACACGTTCCCCTCTTTTTTTTTCTTTTCTCTTTTCACAGGGCACCCCAGTAAAAATTTCCCGATGGCGTTTTAAAACTTTATCGGTTTAATTTCAGAATAACGGTTCTAAAATCACGGGAACGCTTCCAAGGCTTCGTTACGACTCCGTCTCCGCCGGCCTCGCGATCACCCTCCGAGAAAATTTTTTCCGTCTGCTCCTTTTTCTTTTCGCCCGAATTCCAAAAATTTTTCCCGATCCGGCCGCTCACAAAAAAAAGAAAACTTAATCCCTTGGTTTATTTCGCGTCCCGAATTACACCCGCCTCCAAACAAATTACTTTTTTTTTTCTTTCTTTTTCTTTTCTCCCGGTAACCACAACGTCCGCCCGGTTCGATGATCTGAGCAAGACTCCCCCGAGGCTCGCTGCCTCGAGCTCTCCGCCGGCTCCTTCGCGCCGATCACGCCATCAAAAGGTCCCGGTGCAACTCACTCACACATCAGCTGCGCCGGCTGCCGTCAGGCGTGCCGCCGATGTGTGAGAGGGCTGCCCCGCTATCTTTCTACTACTGAAGCCGCCGCCGAGGACTCGGCAAGCGGCCCGCGGCTGCTTCTCGAACATTCGGCGGCCACAAGTTGAAAATATTTTGCGTTGAAATCCTCAATTTGTGGCCTCCGAGCACTCGATGGGCGGCGCGGCCCGCTGGCCGAGCCGTTAGGCTGCGGTAACTTGCCCTGAGCGCCGTGACTGTTCGGGCGAATTTTGGGGGCCCCGGCGTGCGCTTGCACATAGGCGGAGGCAAAAAAATGTTTTCCGCCTAATGTTTATGCCCCGACCATAACAACCTCAACAAATCTCTGTTTATCGATTTCCTCCAAAACACATTTTTAGTTGATCTAGCAACAAGAATTCGAACAATAATTTAATAAATATATCCGCCCGATTGAAATTCAAAGTGTGAAGTATAAGCGAAGGAAAATTTTGCAACGAATACGCTAATTATACAGAAAAAAGGAAAAGACGCGGCAATTTATAATCTGTAAAACCGTAGATGTGTTGGTGGGTCAGGATATCTCAGGCCTAGAGCATCGGTCCGCAACTTCGGAGAACCCGAGTTCGAATCTAGCCACGGTTAGTTAGGAATATCACAAGAAAATCAACTTTCTAAAAAGGCATCGGAACGGAATGAAGTAACCCGGTGGGTTTAGAGCCCCGCCAATCCGCAGGTCGCAGGTTTCGAACCCAGCACGGATTAATTTTTGCATTTCGGGGTATACTCCTGATAAATTTAAACTTAATTTCAACTTTCTTATGTATTTAGTTTTAAGATTAGTATTATTAAAACCCTCGGTTTAATATTTACAATTTATTAGTTTTCAATATTTTTCTGGTGTGGTTATATACAATAACAAAAAATATTAGATTTTAGGTAAGTACTCCAAAATTTTTAACCGTGAATTCAATTCTTCTAATTTGTCTAATGCACTTCCCATTAAAAACACTTTTCAGTCTAATTTTATTTTGTTTTTATTTAAAATGTTATTAATTCAAATAAGCAATTCATTTCAAATAGTTATTTGAATTCTCACTAATTCACCTGGCTAGAGCATTAAAACGCTCATTTGAATCCTGTCGGATTCGGATTACTCGTTCCTTACTTGTCTATTTGTTATAAGATAAATTACCATAAAACTTTTTGCTGCAGGTCCTGTTTCCGTTTTTTTTTTCATTAATTTTAATCCACTCGCATTATGCTGATTTCGATATTTTCTAACATCCTCATCCCAACCGCCACACATTTTGTTTTGCTCATAATAAATCAAATCCTTAATTTTCCTCACTCTTGAATGGTCCCGAGCAGGAGGATCCTTCCCAAAATAAATTTGAAAAGCAACCCAACGTGTGCCTGCGCGTGGATCTGTGGTTGTAATTATTATAGAAAATTTGCAAATATTTTCGACTCCTCCAGCTCTACGGAACGGAGTACGGGTCCCTCTTGTCACGACCTGACTTTCTTTGCTCGAATAAATTATTTTGAGAGCATCTTCCGCGTTATCCTTGTATCTAAGCAGCGGGTGATCTTTTAAATTCACTTAACATCTTCCGAAACAATAAAAAGAAGATTTACTCATTCGCGACTCGAGTGTGCGAGCCCCATCTTCAAGATATGTATCATCTTATATTTGTATCTTATATATTTTTCCTTTATTTTTGGTTCTTCTGCAAAATTCATATTCAGCGGCGGGAACGTGCGATTCCCTGCCGCCATTCCCTTTTTCCTGCCCCAGAAATGGAGCGTGTGTCGACGGTGAAATGTTTGCGTGAAGTTCAGTCGCTTAGGCGCCGGAAATAAGTTATCCCGGAGGATGCGGGGGAGGTTGACAGTGGTCAGATGACATCGATTCCATCCCCCGCCTCGGGGGGCGAGGGGATTGCCGGACACTGAACCCGCATCATCTGCTCTGTCGACTCCTGGTGGACGGGCTCCGGGGCACCGGAGCTCCACCGTTTTATAGTGGGGCACCAAAATCGATTTGCCATAGTTTGCCACGAGCGCGTAATTTAGCAATCTACTTTTAGGCGGCAGATCCAGGATAGAATGTGCGGATCCGATCCGGAGATAAGTTAGCAACAGGACCATTGTCACATGCATGACTAACCTTTTTATGGGGCTTATTGATCCAAATCGGGACTCCAGCTCCAGTTGAGCTCCCCGAATGTTTCTAATTTGCGACTAATGCGGCGAGTCATATTTCAACCGATTGTCCTCTGGGTACTCGAACTCATTTATTGGATTCCTATAAATTGCGGGAGATGGATGGCTCGTGGCCGGACTCCGGAGGGCACTTCACCCTGCGGTTTACACTGCTTTCCAGTCTTAGGAGGTCGTTCGCTTTTATTGTTATACAATCACTTTCAGCAAATTTTATATGATCGATTTTGTTCATATCCGAGTACCATTTCAGAGATTGTTCCAGATTTTTCTCTGCATTTGGCTAAACCGTCATAATTTTCTGCATATTGTCCAAAATTTTATTTCAAATTATGTTAGTATTTACTAAGTTATAACTTAACGACGTACCGACGGTACGGTCTCAAGTGCACATCTGTCTAGTCAAACTATGTTAAAATGGTTAGTAACCATTTTAACGGTTAGTTTGTTAAAGTTTTCATCCTATAGCCATTTCATTTAGTATTCAGCAGCATCTTTGTCTCCTGCTATTTTTATGGCATCGGGGACTCTTTTCATTGGTTAAGTGTTCTTAAGTGATGAGAATATGTAGATTTTTCAGATGATTTCAACATCATAATCAACAATTTAGACAGGCTTTATTAATTAAAGTATAGTGTAATTGTACAACATTGCACATCATCTTAAATTTAATTGTGTCTGTGTTTTTTATATAAAATAAATGATAATCCCCTCAAAAGTATAACAAAGAAAGAATTAAGGTGTAATTTTTAGAATAAAACGATTACCTATAATCATATTGAATTTTCCATAAAAAAGGGTATTTCAATCTTTAAAAATTTTAAAACAGAATACTAAAGAAAAGATTTTATATCCTTGCAAACTATGAATCAATTTACAGTTGAATTTCACTCGATTAAGTTTAGCATTTAGAATTGAACCAGTTATAAAATATTTTATAATTTATAATTAAATCCACTGAAGTATTGTTGCTGTCATATACCTGTTACAAGTTGCATAACTTATTTTAATAGATTTAGTTATTTCAATAGACTTTAACTTTGCCCAAAAATGAATTTAAAATAGCTCTTTTAGAACTTGAGTAAAGTACTATTTTAAATTAAATTTGGTATTTTTTAAGACCCGTCTCTGTAAGGTTTGTAATAGCTTAATAGAAGAAATGTTAAAATAAACGCGACCACCAAAACTTTATTTGCATGTTCCATATTCGTCATTCTAGCCCTTTTTCGGAAAATTAACGAAAACTCTTTTAGGGACAAAAGTGACGGAAATGCAAAACAAATTTATCGATCGCTTATATTTCCTGAGATATGACATAATATCCCAAAATAGTACTTCTCAAAATTTCATCAAAATCCAGAGGAGACCTTAAACTGAATGTGGTGAAAATTAAAATTTCGTAAACTAGGCTCGAAATTTATTCTTTTCGTCTAATAGTTCTGGAAAACTAATTATTGAATGAATGCAGAGAAAAAAGGAAAAACAATGTTCTACGTCGAAAGTAAGTTTAACATAAATAGATACAAAACTGTGTAAGTGTTTCAAATTAACTTCAATTTAAATTCAAACTGATTAATTAAAAATTGTAAGATGTTGTACCTTTGCCACTATAAATAATTTGTAACTTGGGTAGTGGCTAATGTTTATTAAACGTCTTTTTAAGAATGTGTAACAAAATGAAAATTTATGATTTCAAGTTGCAGTTTCGTTGATTATGAGTACCTTGATCTAAATACTTAAACTAAAAAAAATTGATTGAAATAAATTGAAAATTCACACATTTCATTAATATGTTCTGTAGTATAATGGTAGTTTATCTTTACATACATATGTGTATGTAAGTATGTATGCTTGAAAGTCTAATTTTAACAATTTTTCTAAAAATCTGAAGAAACGACAAGCTCTATTCTATTCACTGAATGGAGTCCAAATACATCTTTAATAATATGAGCTTTTGAAATAAGATAATATTTGAAAATCATTACTCAACTAATTGCCGTTGTCCAACTTTCCTAGGATGATAAATGGATATAGATCCGGTCGTTTATCACTGGATTACGTATTGATCTAAAGTCCTTAAAGGACGACATTTTCTCCATTCGGTCTATTTCACTCCGAAAGAGTTTGCATTATTTTCTGCAAATCATCGATGTAACTCTTTGGGCTCGGGGCGAAACAAATGGCTGAGAAATCACCTCTTCGACGGGAAAGGGCACAGCTCCGGTCCCGATGTAACCCTTAGGAGCGTGAGGAGCGTCAAGTGTTTATCAATAATAAAATCCAATTTTCAGAAAACATCATCACATCATACGCGCAAAGGCGAAATGTTTCCCATCATTTTGCAGGCAAACATCACCCGAAGAAAGGAAAATAATTTTCTTGAGTCTTTTCTTCATTCGGTGTGCAATATTTTTTCCCTGCAGGATGCCTGGAGAATTGCTTTTCGTGTGGCGTGCGCTCCATTTATAGGACGGATCCTAGCAGCCAGCAGGGATCATTTTAATCCGGCTTGATAATAGGGGAGCAGGATATTGAGGAAGCGGTGGCGTCGTCGGCGTCGGGACGGAGCAGCCCCCGCGTTCGCTCGTTACTGTTTCAAAGGAAATGACAGCAAGAAGTAAACAAAGGCGGTCTAATTTTCAAATGAAAAATAATTAATTAGAACAATGCCTGGACTTCTCCACTTCTAAAGGACGATGGTCCCTTTGAGACGGGCGACATGCAAACACCATTTGTGCCTGATTTAGTTCGGACACTAATAGGAGCAATTAAACCACATATCACTCACTTTAACTTCAGGACAGGACAGGTACAGCACTATCGCTAATCTTAATTTCAAGTAACGACTATACTTTAGAACAATCATAACTTCTTATTGCGATGGAAATGGGTTTTATTAGGTGACACCTATAAGTTATATTTTTAACTTACAAGGAGGGTGCAAGGTCTTGGGGTCACGGATTTAGTTCAAATTTTGCACGATGGTAGATTTAGTTTCCCTCTTGATGAAAATATATAGTTATAGGGGCCAATACTCAATAATTTTTTAGATATTTGCAATTGAAGATGCAATTCACTCGTTAAATTCAGTTCTGTAGCAAACAATTACATGTAATGGGTTTAGCGTAGCAGCAACGGATCGGTTATTCACCCTCCACAGACTCGAACCCGGCTCCTAACCACGAGGAACACCAATCCGTTGGTGCTACGCCAAACCCACTACATGTAATATATACACTAAAGATATTTCCATTCTTTTTAAGCAAGAAAATAAAGAAAATTTCCTCATTATTTCGTATAACAAATGCGTGCTTGTCACCATCAATAAGTCGAACAAGTTATTTGCGTTTAATTAATTTATTTTAAGGATTTTTCAGATTTTTCTTTTTCAAGAAAAATGCGGAAATGTTTATAACTTATGGTTTGACACAATTGCCAATGACATTTATTTTTTTGAAATACTGTGAAAATTACGAATGAAAAATACTATTTTTCGAAAATTTAAAGTTAAATATCTCGGAAACTACTAATAAGTAATGTACCTTCATATATCACTTTTGAACCCAAATATATATTTTTGCAGCACTTCATCAAAACCCATAAGAAGACTCAATCTGCTCCGGATATTCATTTAATTTCAAATAAATACAGCAACAAATGATAATATCCGAATACATAAAAATTAATAATATTGTATTACATAATACTGAAGTATTATATGCTATTCAAATAATCAAAAATTAACGGAACCAATAAATTATTAAATTATTTGAAGAAGTGAATTAGGTGTTACAATTGGGCAATTTTGTCCTATATAGACACATAATTAATAATTTAAAATAGTTCACTGAGATTAGGATTGTAACAACAACGTTGATGACAGGATCTAAACTATAAGGTTGATCCAACTTAAACTACAGACTTCAGTTAAATTTTAGTCAATCTTTACTAAATTTGAAGCTTGAGCCAGTTAAGTCAGTGTGAGTTAAAGATGTCACTTTGCAGAGCGGGAGTATTTTTATATTTCTTTTTTAATTCACATAAGGATCAATGCATTTTGTTTATTAACTATCTCATCCTTGTTTTTATTTCCATTATCGGATAAAAAGAATTCTTAATACAGACAATGATGAGTATCTTTCAGGACATCCAGTGTAAAGATAAATTGAAAAGATTATAAATACTTTACATATGTATATGTAATTTTTGGATTTAAAATAACACTTATTTGGTCAAATGCAAAAAAAACGTGTTTTTCATCAAATTTAGATCTCTAAAAAAAGTATCTTTTCTATACTAAAATTAGACGCGATTGAGTAATACATAAATTCAAATTTTAAAATTTCTAACTTGTAAAAAAATGAACGAAATTTAAAAATTCTGACAATATTCTAGACACATATTACCTACTTTATAAGTCAGAAAGTTTAAAAGTCGTTCTCCACTGTTTTTTCTTAAGGAATGGTGATAAAAGGGCATTCTTAAAAAGGAGTTAGTCATATTTAAAACAAATAGTTTTAAATCCACCTAAAACCAAAGATAGTGAAATGATAAAATATGTTCGAAAAGTAATTTGTTTTTGTTTTGCAATTACATAGTTCAGTCACTTTTTACACAAATGGCAACACGAACACCAGAAAACATTTATGAACACCAATCAGAGGCAAACCAGATAAATCCAGAAAAAGTCAACAGCCGTGGGTTCAAATTTATTTTTATAAAGTCTGGACACTAGGAGAAAATGAAGTCTTTCTATTTTAATAATAATAACAAACCCAGCTTTTTAAACATTATTTTGATAGTAATAAAATAAATAATGTTTAAATTAATTATTTACCTATTATAACTTATATATTGAAACAATATGTTGATCGAATTGAACAGATTTTGCTCAATACCTTAAAATAGCCAACGCCATAACTAGTGCGACGATTATTTTAACTTTCTGTTTATAGAATTATTAAATTATTGTATATAGTTTTTAAGTTATATGTACTAGTAAAACGTATGAAATGAGAACATAATCTGATAAAATCATAAATCGGAACGTTTATTGTGTACGAGTTGCACTTCAGCGATTTTCAGAAATTTACGTTTTTTATCAATGAAATCAATTAAAAATTAAAAACCAATTAGTAGACCTGAAAGCGCAAGAGATAAGTCAACTAAATGTTTTTTTACACTTTAATAGATATTAATTAAAAAGGCGCAATGGATTGAAAATGTTTAGGTTAATTTGATCGTTTATTCATTCTTATTATGTAAATATATTGTATGTAAATATGTACATTATTATTATTTAAATTTCAAAATTATTGTACTGCATATTGTTGAAGAGTATAAAAATTTCTCTATTTCAATGGACGGTGATGTCATGCTTCGGTAATCAACATCAAAAACAAAACTTTAATATTCCTCCCCCAATAATATGACAAATGTATGTGCTCATGTTGACAATACCATAAAATAAAAATCAGAACTTATTTGAACTTTTGCAATATATTAATAACAGTTTATCACTAAAATGCTTTCACTCAAAACATTTTGCAGCGTTAAATTAAATTTAACGAGTCATTAAACGCAAGTTCAAACTAAAAATAATGAAAGTAAAATAAGGGGGCGTCACAAAATATTTTGGCGGAATTCTCAAAAAAAATCTCGAAGACAAAATAAATCTTAGAATTAGAACTAACTTAAATAAAGCAAGAAAAATTGATGTTACTTACCCTGCTTTTTAACAGGCATCTTCGATAATATTCTAAAAACAAAATTATTCGTCGATGCAAAAACTACGCGAAACGAGAGAATTAGCCCCCGGGTCACACTTTAAACAGTGCCACAGGGGAGGCCAACCGCAGAGTTGTAATATTTCTGCTGAGAATCCTTAAAAACGAATTTTCGAAACTCCTGGCAAGCACACAGTAACGATTTTTGCTGAGATTTTCAATTATAATTTTTTCTTTATATGTATAGATCACCTCTGGTAGTATTCGGAGGCGGGAACCTTCTTTTCTACGACTAGACTATATGCAACAACTACTTAAATCTCGCTAGTAGCTACTTTAGACTTTGCGATTTTCAACAACAATTCACACTCGATAACGTAATAATAATATCAACATATTTCACTTGTTCGCGTTCTGGTGTCTTACAATTAGACCTATAATCAGATCGGGATTCAGACACTCGCGGCTATTTTTAGGCTGACGGTGTTATTTATAATATTTCTGCAATTAGGTGAATAATAAGTCGAAAGAATTGGTGTATTGGCGGGATAGTTTGGCTGCGAGTAAAAATTGTCTAGTAGCTCGTCGCGAATTCGCAGAATATTTTTTTCGCATTTGTGTTTTAAAAAATATATATATAAGAAAATTCACAGATTTCGGCGGCAGACAGCTTTCTTCCAAATCATCAAAATATTCACGCCTGTTCTACATATTGAGGCGCTTGCGTTGGTGATTTATGTTCACTTGGTTCCTTTCCGTTTTTTAATAGTTTACGAGTTATTTGAGGGGAAAACAATAGATTTGAGGGAGGATTGTTGAATTAAAACAAATACTAAACTTAAATTGGCGTGAAAGAAATTCCTTAAATTATTACGTAAAATTTCTTCATACAGCTAATATATTTTAAAAATTTCCCGCCATATTTTATCTCTGGTTTTCAAAATTTGCCGTATATAAATTCCGACATCTTATTCTTATATAATAATCAATGTAGCCAACTAGGAACTTTCATAGTTTTACAACTCTCTCATTCTATTGTTGAAGTTGAAGTTGAATGCAGTCTATGAGGATCCTTCATCGTCAATGGAACCGGGTAATATTAGTTCAACGATTAAAATTTTGGTTTTTTAGGAATGGAGGGGAACAAGACTCATAGACTTTTTGGAGAAAAGAATCACGATTACGGGGCAGTATACTAGAGTTAATTTTTGGACCAGTTTGATGAGGAATTGAAAGAGATACAGCCCCATTTGACAAAGAAAAATTTGTCGTTTCACCACGATAATGCACCAGCTCAGACGACTGGTGTTGTAGCGGCCAAGTTGCTTGAATTGAATTCTATCTGTTCCCCAACATAAAAACGTGGCTCGCAAAAAAATAAAAAAGTCAGCTCAAACAAGGAGATCATCGATGAGACAAAAGCCTATTTTGAATAGTTTGGCAAATCGTATTTTTTTAAGGAAAAGTATATCGTCCTAAAAGTAGGATTGTGTTGAAAAAAAAAATTATTTACTAGCGTCTTCAGCCTCATATACATATATATGTACCTATTTATATGAAACTTAGCATACATGATGGCCAGAAACCATGGATGTAAACACAACTCGGAATTTATGAAATATAATGTGGTATTCAATTCGAATATGTTTACAATTAATAACAATTTTGATAAGAACAAACTGAGATAAAATCCCATTTGGATTATCGAATAATATTTGTGTTGGAGATCTCATAATTTATTAAAAAGATATTTGGTTACAATCTGTTGAGAGGTATTCATTTCGACATTTGAACTAAACAAAACGTTCCAAGGGCAAAAGTATTTTCTGTTTGGTGAAGACAAATGGTAGCTATACGATTTTTTCTTCTCCTCTATTAAAATTTGGAAATGTGAATCAAATTGTAATTAATTTGGCGAAACACACTACTTTTTAATAATTTAACTTTAAAGGGATTATGTTAACTATCCTATAGGAATTATATAAAGCTGATATTTTCTCTTATTGCTTAAAAATTTGATTTAGGTTCCTAAATACAATAATTTCACGAATTTTTTTTAACTCCTTTCTACTTGACGGTACTAAGCTATGTAACTATCACACATTAGTTGCTAAAATTTTCAGTGCGATGAAGACTTGTAGTTTCCTACAGCTACAAATGATATTTGAAAATGTAATTTAATTTGATTTTATTGCATTTCTTTATTATCTAATTAATTTATGTGTTCAACAAGATTTTTTATTATATCCGTAAATTACGAATTTTACGTTTTGCGTCTAGGTTTTGTAAATAGTACTTATAGAGCTACAATAAAAATATGAACAAAAACTATATATATATGTAAATTTATATATATTTTATAACAAAATCAAAAATTGTAAGTTAAAATTTTTAAATTCTAAGTTGTTCATTATAGCCGGTGGTGGGTTAGGTAAGAGTTTAGGTAACGATTCTTCAAAATATAAATTATGTTCTTCAACTTTATTCAGATGTGAATCAATTACAATAATTAGGCAAACTTGGAAATTTTAAGTATAATAGCAATACTTATGGATTTGAGAACATAAAATATGTATTAACATAATTTTTTTTCGTTATTCTCCTCATGACAACAATTATAGTTTTATTTGAAATAAATGTCGTATCTCTTTAATATTTAAATTTTTCAAGACGCTTTATTTGTGAGCGTTGTTGTTTTGACTCATCAGCAGGTCGTCCGCTTTTTAATCTATAGACTAGCCAATAGTGCGTAACGAGCTTAAGGGTTTCCGTGTGAAGTCGACCATTTCCTAATCTCGAGACTATTCAACAGCGCGTAACGAGCCTTAAGACTTCCTATGTAGCTAAATGTAGCCGTTCGATCCATTTTCATTTTTTCACATTTTACTTCTGTGATGTAACAATAGGATTAACTTTTACATGGCTGGCAGTTTCTTCAGTAGTCCCCCCCGCCCCCGTGGGTATCGATGTTTTCCAGCCCTATCTTGAGCTTCTGGCTAATTATACTGTGAGTATGTTAATGCATTTCTAGAGTCATTTAAGCGGGACGACCTAGAAACTTCTGAATACAACTTTATGTGCTTTTACTTCCTTTCGGAGGTTTCTTTATTGTTTCTCATTCACTTTCACTACAATGCATTTTACAAGCAACGTCATCAGTAACATTGCATTTCTTTCTCAAATAGTTTTGTTCTATAAAAATGTATTGTTCATTAAAAGTAGGTTTAGAGTTAGGAACTTTATTGGATGAAGAATACATTTTGATAGTGCAACAATATTATATCTTATATTTTAAAAGTAGATTTAGAGACGAAAAAAATTGTGTATAGCCTATTTTGGAGTTATTATCATATAAACAGGCCAGACCAGGATAAAATCAAAGAGCTTCCTCTAGGTGAAAAAACACATAGTAAAAATCGCTTCTTCTTAAGGGGGTAAATTTTTTAAATTAATGTAGTAAATATTACCCGAATTACATCTCAAAAAGCTCAATTTAATTGCTTCTTCAAAAATCATTACTCGTATATTATACAATAAAAAAACCGGCCAATTGCGAGTCGGATTCGCGCACCGAGAGTACCGTTTTTTTTTTGTGATGTAACTACAAATTTACGATTTTCAGAATTTTTCCCTTACTTGTGCTGTAAGACATTGCTTCTTCTTACAAGTTCGATTTTTTCACAGGTCCAAGGGGACCTGAGTATTTGATATTAATATTTATTTTTTTATTGTAAATTGTTTGCCGATCTCATGCCATCTAATTATATTAAATGTTTACTTCTCGGTTTATTAAGTCTACATTTAGACATGAGTTGAGTCGAATAGAATTAATTGTCCCTATTTTTTATTCTTGATTAATCTTTATGATCGAGAGAGATCAAGATCTTCGCTGTATATTCCTTAACCCGAGAGTAGTTATGGTTGTCATGAACCAGTTTCTAATTGTATGTTTAATTTTAATAATTTAGCTGAATCCGTTAATTGTTTGGTGCCTAGAAGGAAATTTAAAAGATAATTTTTTGTAAATAAAATAGTATTTTCGATCCAATATCTATTACAAACGTACACTTAATAAATGGTCCTAAAGTTTAAAATTTGAGTTTTTACTTCTCCTATTAATTGAGGAGTACCTATCTATTCGAAAGAAGCTATTTACATCATAAGCAAACTTTATAAAAACCGTTAAAAATGGTATTGGTCACTACTATTTACTAACGCAGGTGTCTTTTTTTTAGTAAAATTATTTACGAAAGGGATACTAATGTTTACAAAAAATGATATTTTCATTATTATTATTAAAAAAGAATAATAAAAAAATAGAAATAGTATAGGTACCTTTTAATCAGATATTTTTAAATGTTCATGATCAGTATTTATACCAATTATAAATAAGTACCTACTTACAATTTAAATTTAATAACAATTTACACACTTAAAATGTTTAGAATTCTTCTATATATGTATGAACTTATTTAGAATCTCCCAATTTTTAATGAAAAGTTATTCAAAGTCAAAAAAATAGCTGACTTGTAATGAAAATAACACATTTTGATTGGGACAATAAAAATAAGGTTACTATTAGTAAGAAAGTTGGCATTTTTTATCAAAGGTAATGATAGATTTACATACATATGTAGAATTTAAGGTTAGAAATTGATTTAGTAAATAAAAGTGTAAGAGATAAAACTGTCACTTTATATGCATATATTACATACATACATATGTTTACTTTTATAATAGGGTTTTTAGATTCAAAAATAAATAAGTACGAGACTTGTTTCTAAGAAAGTACTCCAGAATGATTCCTTTTTAAAAACGAGAATAACACAAGATTTTCTTTTTTTGTTAAAAGGGAAAGAACACAAAATCCGAAATATTAGGGGGATGTATTTTAAGTGAAAACATTATTTGGGTTTTGGGTTTTTGAGAGGAAGGCCCTACTTTCAGATACCGGAAATATAAACGGAGGGCAAAACATCGCCTTGCAATTATTCATGGTAGCGTAAAAATGGCCTGTTCAGCCCCAATTACAGCGCGCATTAAAACAGGAAGGGAACAAAAGTTAAAAAACGGTGGGGGGAGGGGGGGGCTCATTAAATTGTTATTGCCCAGCCATCCCTCCGTCAGCTGAGGTTACCGTTACCTAACGGAAGAAGGGCTCCATGAATCCCCGAAAATCGACTTTATATAGGAATCAATCAATTCTCATTAACTCTGGGGAGGGGGGGAGGATTTCACCAGGCACAGTACACCGATACCACCCCGTAAAACACTTTTTTTGATTTTTTTTAAAGGGAAGTGGCGGCGCGGCTCGAATTACGTGAGCAGCAAGGTCATTTCAATTAAAAACCCTTTTTCCCCGTTACGATTCAACCTGTCGAAAGTCCAATTAAAGCCAGAGCCCAACGGGGCCCTAGCGGTGTTCGAGTATAGGCAAAAAGAGGTTACGTATTTTATATATGTATATGGTTTTTTTTTATTATTTTATTTTTTTAAGGTTAGGACTTTCCACTGTTACTCTGCATTTTGACGTCATAATAAGAAGAAAAAGTGGAGCGCATGCCCGACTTTCTCTCATGAGTGTGGTGATATGAAAACTGAAAAAAAAATGTGAGCAACATTCGGAAAACTCTCTCACCCCCTGCGTAACGGGAAATAAATGAAAACATGGTACCGTTACAACGCCTCCCTTAAAGTAACTGTCAGCGGGTCTTCGAGATTTACAACCCTTCGATGTACCGTTGTATATGATTATGGGATACCGTTCGATAGGTTGGTACTTAGAGATGCACCGGATGCTGCCTTAATTCGATTAGCCGAAAGGATTCTTTGGGGTGGGGGTGGGGTGGAGAAGTGGTGGAAGAAGAAGAAGAAGACGACGAAGAAGGAACCAAGTGAACTTCAACTGGAATGGAATGGGGCTGTCAGGCCGCGAGAAGAGCTCCCTCCTCCTCCTTCTTCTTTCTCCTCTCGTCATTGGGGTGCAGCCTGCCCCTTTCGTTTGGAGCACGTCCTATCTTAAAACCGAACCGCACTCTTGTCACACTTTTAATATCCTTCACGAATTTATTTATTTATTTATTTGTTGTTTCAGATAATTCTGGCAGTATTTGTTTTGAACTTATTTTTCTTTCAAAAGAAAATAAAAAAGAAAAGGCGCAGCCCTCGTTCCGCGCGCAGCTTAATCACAAAGATCACACTGACCGAAAGAATAAAAATAGTTTTGTAAACATTTTCGTCACCTGAAGAAGCAGAGCTCGGTGCTACGGACTGCGGTGCCTCGCGATTTTCTTTTTGACGGGAGCCCCCCTCCCCCCTATATGGGGCTGCTTCTACTTCACGAGAGTGTCACAAATTTTTTTTTCTTCTTTTTGGGGCGCTCAAAAGGTAGGTACCACAATTTTTTTTTATTTTTTGGTCCTACAAAACCTCTTTTTACACTGGGAATGTATTTAATGAGAACGAAACTTAAGTAGTCACTTTTTGAAATATACCCGAAAATTTAGCACACCCGAAAATAACGCAACTATAACAATTTTGTATGTACAAAAAAAAAATAAAATAAATGAAAAGGTTCCTCCTCCAGGCTCCTTAGGGCTTGCATGCAACTTTCAACATTCAACTCGCCCTTTACAGCACCACTAGCAGCAGTAGTAGAGCCTCACACATTCCCCGTATTATTTTATTTTATTTATTTTTTTTTTTCAACCGACCGCCCTCCCGCCCGCCAAGGGAAGTTCTCGGCCACACTCACCACCCTCCGAGTTCACTTTCTACACCGAAGAGACCAAACCATTAAAAAAAAAAATAGACGAAAATTTCGGCAACCCTCTTCAACACCGAAAATTCCATTCAAACCGAATTTTTTGCCAGCACTCCATCGCTTTTCTTTCGGGTAAGGCCAAAAACTATTTTTACAAAAAATATATATTATTTTTTTAGTCCAGAAAAAAAATTATAAAAAAAAATAAGGTATATTTCGCAAAAATTTCACGCGATATTTCCCTGCGCTATTCTTACTTAATTTCTTAGCTAAACCGGGAGTACTATCGGGCTACTAAAGCGCGTACACTTAAACGTGACGGATACGACGACGACGACTCGCTTA
The DNA here is from genome assembly GCA_951509405.1 of Machimus rusticus. Classification (NCBI taxonomy): domain Eukaryota; kingdom Metazoa; phylum Arthropoda; class Insecta; order Diptera; family Asilidae; genus Machimus; species Machimus rusticus. Next base: position 7,796,236 of record OX608051.1, read on the forward strand.
CTTCCCGACGAGTTCCTCCTCTGTGTACGCGCGCCGCACTCTCGCTGGCGTTTTCCCCAAGGAAGAAAGACAGGCACCCTCCTGGCTTCAGCAAGCTCTCCTATCATCGCCCAGAAGAGCACCAGATCCAGATACCAGGGAAGAAAAAAATAAAATTGTAATATAAAAGCGACCCGACGTCGACCACACTCCCAGCCCAACAACCGCGAGCTATGCTGCTGATATTTTCTATGGGTCTGGGCTCTGTTCATTCTCGCCCGTACCCCAGTATATCACACATACCCGAAAAGCCCATGTTCGCTCCTCAGGGGTTTACGAAAATTTTTGGGGAAAATATACAACAAGAGCGCAGGAAAAACGGGAAAGCAGCATGCCCGTTATCCATACTTATACCGTTTCGTACTCATTTCACACATAACGGTATCGGGTATAGTAAAACGGGCTAGAGCTCTCAGTTTTCGCAGACTATGTCCACTCCGTTATAGAGCATTTTTGCTGACCAAAAACTCTCTCCCTCTCCTACAAAAAAAAAATGTGTTTCTCGCACATGAGCACAGTAATAAGGTGAAGGATTTCCGTGACGTCTGCGGCGCTCTGTCTGTCTACAATTCTATTTTCTATCCCGAAATTGGTACCAGCCATCAGGCGACCCATCTACACTCTATCGGCCAGCAAACGTACCATAAACTGCCACAATCTGAGAGGAGCGCCGCCAGCCACAAGTCAGCCACAGCAGCAGCAGACCAGAGTCAGACCCGTGTGAACCGGGAGCGCCGAAAAATCCATCTCTACTACACTCCGACACCTTTGTTCTATTTGGGTTTTTTTGTTTTATTTTTTGGCAGAGGAGAAAATGTGGCCCTGCGCCGACGTCGGGACGAAACATCGTCGTCTTTCTGACGGTACGCTTTTCTTTTAAATTTTTTATTTTTCCTCGGTGCGGTGCGGATAATATGTACATAACCAACCTAAATTGCATTGTCGGCATCAGGAAATACATCTTTACCGCATTTTTTCCGTTAATATACCGTTGCAATATTAAAAGATTCGTTAAAGTACCGTTCAGGCAAATGTAAGCGTTATTACAATGTCATTTTTGATTTGTTTTAATAACTTACATCATTCTTGAACTTTTTAGGTGTTTTAGTTTTTTTAATTGATTTAGTTATCATAGATTCAATGCATAAAAATCATTCTTTTTTTCAGGTTATGAACAAGATCATTAAAACTATGCAGCGAAGTTCATGGATGGATGTGAAAAATATGAGTACAGGGAAAAATTTGAATCTCTTAGAGTTATTTTTGGAAAAAAATCCGTAGGCACTAAATCTAACCAACAACCCTGGTAGAGGAGCGATGCCGATAAGATAATAAAATCAACCCTCGAAAAGGGTGCGCGTTTCACTCCTTTGTGGCAACAAGGGTAATTAAAAAAAAATCATAAAGTGTAAAGGAGGTAGCTGACTTAACATCTGGAATGGCTACTAGATGTTTTGATATTTTTGCCTGACATTCTTGTTCTGAACGTTAAAGAGTTAAAAATGAAAGTGCAGAGTAAAATAATAGATTTATTTGTACATTTAGAAAAAATCATCATAAATAAATATTCGTGATCATGGAATTAACTATTTCCTTGGACGAATAATTTAAACCTAAAAAGGGTTGAACTAAGTGACTGGTATGTTCGTGTTCATTGAGGAGAGGCCCCGGCTATTTTAACACTGGTATGTAGGTGCCCTACACTGGTATGTCCGTGTAGAAACTATCGGAGTTACATATAATAAATGTTTCTGAGTAGTAAGTTTTGCTACGGTTGTTTTTTTTCCATAAAATATAATAAAAGAGGGTTTCGGAGGTGTATAGCGTTGCTAAGTATTAATAACAATTTTAATTTCAAATAAAGATAAATACAATTGCAGAATTGTGTTGCAAAGAACTGTATAGATAGTACCTAGATTACAAATTTCTAATCTAACTTTCAATAAAAATACTTCTTTGAGATTAGGAATACTATTCCACATTTCCGAATTTTGCTGCTTTATGAAATCCTAAAACAAAACAGCGCTGCCAAATACTTGAGATAAGATAAGTTAGTTAGTAATGCTTTAGTGTTAGTAATATTTTTACGACATACCTTTCCTATTCTCTTTGGGGATCCGCCCCAAAATTAATGGGTCTCGGCCTAGCCCAAAAATTTACTTATAGTGGCTGCGCTTTTTTACTGAACTGGATAGGTTTTAGTATATTTGCTACGCATGAAAATCCGAAAACCCAGGTTTTATCTTGATTTCTATCCAGGTTATACTGGAAAATTTCAGACATTTCCCACTTTTTTGAATATGGCAATGTGGATAGATACCCAACAAAACCTGGGTTTTTGGATTTTCATGCGGAGAAAACGTACTTAAATCTATCCACTTCATTAAAAAAACGCAACTAGTGAATCCTATTTTTTCATAATTTCGCAATCCATCCGTTTACATTCAAATTAATTTATCTATATTAATATGTCACTAGTGGTCGCCCTGTGGTCGAAATTCGACCTACCGGGGTTACTACGAAAAATACGACTGTACACAGCCTACTATGTGTTTGAAATTGGCACTTTCAATAATAAAATTAAGACAGTTTGACCACAGACTACTATGCGTTCGACATAGAGAGTATGAACGTAAATAATGAATTTATTAAATTTAATTTAATGTATTTGTAATACATATTATATATAAATTTTAGCTTTCTGCACTTCTTCTCTATACAAACTTTAACTATGCCAAATCTCACACTCCTCCGTCCGTCCAATATTCTTAAAAAGGGGTACAAAGTTTTCCCTTCACGTATTAATATATAGATTCTACGTATTTATTTGTTTCACACAATTCTATTCAATTACTAATTTTTCTTCCACTCACTTCTTTACTTTTATTTAATTTAAACTGTTTACTTTAAAATCCAACTCATCTTATATAAAAATAATACCTTTTATCAACAGTCAAATTATGGAATTAGTTTAAATTGATTCTTTAGATTATTAAGTGCAAAGACAGAACATTTACAACCTAGAAATTGTATTATTATAAAAATAAAACACTACTTGGACAGATTCAATTTAAATTTAAAGGAATTTTTAAATATTTAGTGTGTATTCCTATAACGTAAAGAAAATCAAAGTGCCCATTTCCTATTTGGAGAAATAAAAATATGTATTTTTTTTATATTTTAAGTAAATGAAATTGCTCATGTCTAAGAATTTGGAATTTAAAAAAGTAAAAATTGTGTGAACATATGCTTGTTTTTTCGCAAATGTTCTATAATTAGATATCTGAAGATTGCATTGTTCATTTTTCGTATGAATTTTAGCTTTTTTCATTCATAATAACGATTTTTTTTATCAAGTACTTCAAGATGTAAAAATCTTTCTTTTCTCCAAACAGCAGTGCCACATGCCTCTGTAACAATCTGCAAAACTTCAAAAGAACTGAACGAAATTTCTGCAAAGTAAAATTTGACGGTTTGGATCAGCTGTTTTCTTGGATTTCCCGGGGGAATGTGGGCATTTACCGGCTGATTGTCGGCAGACGGAGGTGGACTTCCTTAAAAAATAGGTCGGATTTTTCTTATTAAATGAGATAAAGTCGCTGAGAATATTAAAACAAATTTTAGTTTCTGTTACATTTTACAAAAATGGCAGTTTACAATACAAAGTCAAAGGAGGAGCTGCCTTCAGACGCAGTCATTCTGAGCCCCGACGAGGCGGCGTTCTACCAGTGGAAACTGATTGTGGATTGGAAGCCCCAGTCGGAAGTGTAAAAATTCCTAAATATTGATAGCATTTTAATAGTAACAAATTGTATGTAATTATAGGTGGGCTCTGCGAATCACCCCAGGACTTCTGGGGGCATTCAGTGCAGCCTCCGGGATGTACATCAACAACTACTTTAGAAGGAAACTGAAGCTGGGGGTGTACGGGAGAATGTCGACTTACCTGCCCATCGTCATTCTGCCGACAGTAGCCTCAATGCTCTACCACAAAGCGTTCATCCAAAAAGAAATTTTGCTCGACTCCGGTGGGTGCCCCGTTTGCACCCAAATTCGGGCGACTACAATTCAGAATATCCTCGGAGTGGGCTACCCCGCTGTGCTGGGCCCCCTTGCTGCGTTCATGTTTGCCACCCGTTACTACACCTTCAGACTGCCGTCCGTGACGGAGCAGCCCAAGGAAGTTTTTGCGCTCATAAAGAAAATCGGAGGACCCCTGGTGCCCTTCCTTGGTGCTGCTCTAATAGGACAGTCCCTGATCACGATGTACCTCACCTACAAGGAAATGATGCAGTTTTACCAGTTACAAATCAAACTCATGGAGGCAGAGAAGGCCTTCGAAAGTAGCTTAACAGAGTGATTGCTTTTAAAAATCGTAGTTCTGTAAATAGGTATTTTTTTTCCTAAATATATAGATCTAAGCTGAATAACCAATGAATTTTTAGAAATTTACCCTTCATCTTTTTGCACCGATGCATTTAAAAGTCAATTGTTCAATTTACGTAGTTTAACATAACTAAGTCCTGAATTCACCAATCTGTTTTCAAAAAAATGCATTTTCTTATAGCGAGCGAAACAGGTTTGTCTTCCCGTGGCTGTGAGTTAGTCTTACCGAAAAACATGAAGAATGCGTAGAGGGTTCCAATGGGTTAGATAAAGACTGTCGGCAAATAAATGTTACTATTAGAATATTTGAATTGAATACACCCTATGTCCCTATATGATCCTCGTCTTAATTACTCTCTGTGGAAGATGGCTCGATTATTTAGCTTGTGTTGCTCAGAATATTTTTAAACTAGTTTTTGAACCGGCGAGATAAACTTTTAAAAGGATTTATTCAAATATGAGTCTGACCCAAAAGACCCATTTTAATGATGCAGATGCGTACATGAAATTATTACCCTTTGTTACTTAAGAATCCAAGAAAATATAAAGCAGCATCCATTTGACATTCATATTATACATTTAGTCAATCTTAAAAAAGAAAAAATAGTAGTTAAAAAGACAAATATTTTATAGCCTTCCAAAAATGTTTAATTACAAAACTTGCCATTTCTTAAAACTATCTTTATTTTTAAAATAAAAGTATTATTTTATTAACTCAAATAAAATTCTAGCCTATTGAAGAATAAGTTTTTTCAAGAGCGTGCGCTACTTTGAGTTTCATATAGAGTATATCGGAAATCGAAGACTAGAATTTTAATATAATAAAATTGCTAAAGGTTCAAATGTTTATTTCAACCAAGTTACAAGCTCGTACAATAATAATTTTATAACGAAACAAACATGACGTGACACGTTGTTCAAGCTTGAATCTTTTTATGGTAGATTATTACTTTAATCCCAAATAAGGTGAATCAACCATAAACTTTCACGTTTTTTTTTAAACTAAGTAAGCAATCCTTAATGTTGTACATATACTTGTGCACCCTTGCTGTTATTGTTTATTCAAAACCTTCCGTTCGGCAATAATCATCCCGACAAAATAACCAACCATATAATTCAGTTGAATGTTCACCGAGTATGATTTTTTTATAAATGCAATAAAAACCCTACTTTAATTATTAAAAACTTTCCCACTTGGATAGCAATTAATGCTATAAATTACATTTGGCTGGTTCATCGATAAATATCAATCTTTAATTACTAAAATAAAATAGTTCCCATCGTACATAAATTTATACAAGTTGTTGCTAACTTTGTTTTAAGATTATTTTCAGTATTAAAATTGTTATTACTGAAGTAATAAGAACTCAAAGCTTTTGAGTAATAAAAAAACACCTTGATTAATTTTCTAAAATCGATCGTATTTACAATTGTCTGTCAAACTTTTGCATTTCATTTGTACTGTTCGAAACGATTAGAAATATAAAATGGTGTAAATTTTTCGATTACTAATCAACAAATGGATTTTAAAAGAATTAAAAAGATTATGCGTTTTGTCGATATTCTGCCAAAACGTAACTTCAGATGCCCTAAAATTTTGCAACAAGGCTCATATCTTTTGATGAAAAAAATCTCAAATGTGAAACAATGGAATTCACCGACATTGCAAACTCCAACTGCATTATTAGGTTTACTAACATACTTCAAGAAGGGTGACCCGGCCAAGGATGAATTCAATAGTATAATGAAAAAGTCAACCAATCTAATAGAAGATAAAGACTATGATATGGCTGAAAAATATTTGGAAGAAGCTTTAGCACTGGCAAAACAGATGGAATCGGTCGAGTGCATAGCCAACGTGTACGATGTTATGGGAAATGCGGCGCTTAGACAAAGCAATTTTGTTAAAGCCAGACAATATTACAATCGAGAGATAAAAACACTAAAATCGGAACCCTATGAAGAAGGAAGCGTTAAGATCTTAAGAGCGCGTGTTAAAATCGCCTATGTTCGTCAACGCCAAGGCAAGTACCACGTCTCTAAAAGTGAGTATAAAGAGCTTGCAGGAAAAATTCAGCTACAGCTGAATTCAGCAGATAAAAATAATGTAGAACTGCTCGAACTGTTGGCCTTTGCCAAAAACCAGCTCGGAAATGTCCTTCTTCGAATCCGCCAATACGACGAGGCGAAAAAGTGCTTCGCCGATGCGTACGACGCCTACAGCCGGGCTTATGAAAGCGACAATATCGAAATAGTTGATGTTTTGTGCAACATGAGCTATGCATGCCAACTCTGTGAAGATAAAAGTGCTGCAATTAAATTTCTTGAAGCGGCACTATCCACTGCAGAACGTCTACAAGATGAAATGGAGGTTGCTCGAATAAAAACAGAGTTGGGACTGTTATATTTAAAAGGAAGCATAATGACTAGTGCAAAGAAAAATTGTGAAGATGCCTTAAAAGTTGGAATAAAACATAACAATAAATTTGTTATAGAAAAAGCCAATAAATGTTTAGCGAAAATTAAGGAAGCCGACAAAAAAAAGTAACTATTTGAACAGTACAGTGCTGCATTATAAGTAACAAAATTTTCAAATTAAACGTGAAATTGTATGACTTAGAAAACTTGTAGTAACTAATATGTCTTTAATAATAAAAAATATAGCAAATATGTAATAATATAGTTTATATATAACTAATAAATACAATCTTATAATAAATTGATATATGTATGCGCAAATATCAAGCATGTAAATTGATTTTGATATTGGTTATTAATTAGTTCATTAAATAATAATTAAATTAAAAATAATTAAAGGCTGACTAACTATAAGATATAGCAATAAATAGATATACATATTATAGGTCAATTAGCAGCCAGATTTATATGCTACCATTTTTAGTAGGCAATTATATGTGACTGTGTATAGACGTATCTTTTGGAATGTATTCTTAAATTATTTATAAGATCTAAACAAAGAATATCTTAGTAATAAAAAGTGACACTTTAATACCTCTCCCTTCCCTTCCCCAAACCCTGCATTTTTTTAATGTGTATTCTTGTAGTCATTCGAATCAGATCGAAAAGAAGTTACAAAAACACCTTTTAAATTGAAATTTCTTAATAAAGTTCCCAAGTTTTTAGTATATTGATTCGTTCGTTACCTTTAACTTCAATTAATTTGGTCGTAAAGTGGTTAAAATAATAATAAGGTTATGTGCGAAAATATTAATTGAATTTAAATATAACTAAAATAAATTTGTGAAAACTTTAGCAACTTTATTAATTTTTGTTCAAAAGGGGCTTTTGTAAACTCATTTCGATCTGATTCGAACGACTACAAAGATAGGGCCCATGTCCCTGATATCGAGATGATAAATGCATGCGCATAGTTTGATTAAAATCCCAAAATGCAGAATCTATCGTGGTAACAAAATCGCTTAAAAATTCTTCTACCATTTTGATATACGGTTTAGAACTCTAACGAAACGTAGCCCTATTCCCACTCCCTAGACCAACTCACCCAATTTACGAATGTAGCTGAGATATTGGCTTAGTAAATATATAGCCAAAGTTGGATCAAAATTGGTTAAAAGATACGACTTCTTCTATTGCATTTTTGCGTTTACAAGATACGTTAGTGGGTATAACAAAAATATTGGAACAGTGTAATGACTCCAGAAATAAATATCAAATCGAAAAAAATTATTTTATAATGAAATATTTGCTATACAATTGGACTGAGTGGCACAACTGAGTATTTGATTCTTTAGAATTCGAAAAAGGTAAGAGATAAGATGCAACACCTTGGACTTAAACGAAAAGTAATAAAAAAATCGTTACTTTTCGAAATTCTCAAAATTTCACGTTTTACATTTTAAGGCTTACAATTGTTTTAAAGGGGAAGGTAGAGACCATAGAAATAAGACATAGTAGAGACCCAAATAAACTATCGTATAAAACTTTGAAACTATTAACTATTAAAGTAGGTAAATAAATGAGAATGTTACAGTAATTTATGCAATATCGAAACATATTAAAGTAGTTATTTCTAGATTCTAGATTTTAATAAAACTGCTTACTACAAAATGACACCACTTATTTTTAAACCAATAAAACACAAATATACATACCCAGGATATGAAGACGATTGCATTTTATTTTCCTGAAAATTAAATAAGTATTAAGGACAAGAAAACTGTCACTATTAAAATTTTCATCTTTTGTTAATTTATTAAATTTTTTGTTTTTTTAATATAATTTGTCAATTAATGAATTTCAACGCTTAATTAATATTAAAATTTCTCTCCTCTTAGTTAAATAATTAAAAATCGAACGACAAGGACTCCTTTCTTTACGAATCTTAAAATTTATGTTTTTTTTTTCTTCTGCCGGTTACTTTTAAAATTAATATCTAATTGTTGGTTGCTCTTATCGGCTACGGCTTCTTTTTATATATAATATATTTACTTAATGCTCAACCCTTGGATGGAAGAGTTGTGGATTATATAGATTTTTTTTTTATTTGTTTAGCATATCATACAGCTCGCAATTTGGACGTTGAGATGTACACAATTTTACGCAATTAAGTTGCCACGTAATGAGTCCGCACTAAATCGAGACGTAGAACGTTCAGTTCCTAAGAAAAATTACTACAAAAATATATTGATAGGATATTTAAGACTTTCACAAAGCGAATATTTATTATTTTTTCTTCGTTTTATTTTTTTATGCTTTTGTTTTTTTTTAATTCTACAATGTTTTTATCGCGTCTCAATTCGCGCGTTTCTAAGAATACTAGATTACAATATATTACGATGATTTGAATCAGGTACTCTAACACACCTTGTGAAGGACTTACTATCTACCAAGTTGCCTTGAAACTTCGATTCTCAGATATAATATTTTAGATAAGCTTTGTTATTGATATCGAAATCAAACCAATCTATAGTTCTACTATTGTTTTTGGGTAAACTCGGAAATATTTCAAAACTGATCGAATTGATCGATGGGATCTTGAGGTTTTGGGTTTTTCTAGAAACGACCTACGCTTATATAATTAGTGGTAATACTAGAAACTAGAATTCACTAGATTTCTCTTGGCTGAAATGGATATTTTGCTTCAACTGTGCATATCACAGACAATTCTTGAAAGTATAACCCTAATAATTTGAAATTGCAAAGAATTGTTCTTAGGTATCTTCCTGTTCGTAGAATTTTCATTATTTTGTATTACACTTTATATGCGAGCAATGTGGTGAAAGTGGGTGATGTTTTTTTTTATGTAATCGTTAACCAGTAAGACCACAAACTTAATTTTCGGCAGTATGATTTTATGTATTTTGAGAAAGATAGGAAGCCCGATATTCGAAAAATTTTAATAAAGATTTTAAAATTAAACATGTATGACCCGAATTTTAATTAAATATTCATTATTTGAAATTTAAATCTTTAATTTTAGTTTAGTTTAAAAATAAAGCATATATGTTTATTAAATCAATATATAATATAATTAAAAACTGTTAATTCCAACAAGAGAAATTAAATGTAGACGGTTAAAAGTAATATAATTAAAAAATGTTAATTGCAGCAAGGGAAATTAAATGTAAATGGGTTTATAACTTTTATATGCGTTACATAAATTAAAATGTAATTGAGTAAAGAATTAAAATTGTCGTTAAAAAGTCATTGGCTTTAATCGGTCAATAATTACGAATTTAATTGATAGATTATCAGAAATTATTACTGCTTGCAATAATTGTGACAGTAGAATTCTTTACTGAACAAGAATTGATGCGGTTTTGCACTATACAGTGCTAGGCCGGCTCTTTTAGTAACTTTACTCAAAATGTATTTTATATGAGTAACAATTTATTTAGTGATCGACACTTAAAATTAAATTGTGCCGGAAGTACATACTGATGAAATGATTTGCAAAATATCCTATTCAAAATTAGAATATACAAGGAACCACAAAATGTTGCTGTTTTTATCAATTATTATTTAAGTAGTTCCTCTTTTTTTCGTCCAAGAATTCGGCCTCATCAATGTTTGAATATTAATTATGATCGACTAGATTTTATGGCTGACATTGGAATTGTCGATATTTCATGTTTAACACATTAAGGACTTCGAATCTATACTTGATACCAAATATTAAATCTATAAGTCGACGATCTCATTCAACTTAAATAAAGATCCGAAAGGTGGGTTGCATCGGATTTCATAACTAAAAGCTATTCATTACTTTTAAAATTTGCAGACTAGCTATAAATATAGAGATCAAGGTATCAAGAATTTGTTAAGTGGGGCACTAGGAGGGAATGTTGAAAGAAGGCACAGAATTCTTGAAGATATGAACTTAGACGAAACTGATAATCTTCGAAATTAGAATAGAACTTATTGTTTATAACCACAGAATATTTGAATAGGTTTTTTGTATTTTAACGAAGCACATTAATTGAGATATGTATTTTAAGAAATGCAGGACATTACAATTGAATTTTAATCTTAATTTAATTACAAGCAAGAAATATTTAAAGAGCATTCCACCGTCATTTAAGTAATGGTCTTAAGGAGTTATCTGAAGAAATTAATTAACGATTACATTTACGAATTTTACAAGAAGCCACTTTGTATCACCGAAGAGGAATAATTTGAGATAAACTCGTTGTTGAAACGCTTTGAAATTTTTTTCAAAGAAAAAAATTAAAATAAAAGATGGAAATATCTTTCATTTCCAGCGGACTGTTCCTAAGTTATTAAATTGCTTCCTACACGAAACGAGCGCATATAACTAGATTCATTTAAAAATTAGTTTTTCTCTCTAAAGTATACTTAATGAACACAAGGGCATAAATCCAAAGAGGAGCTGTAATCATGTCATTTGCTTTGCTTTTACGCATTTCTACCTAAATTTAATTATTGTACATTTAAAACCACCACACACACATTGACAACGAAGTAAATTCTTTTATTTTATTTTTATTATTTTTTTTAAATGATTTTGTTTTGTGTATTTTTTGTTTTTTTTTTTATTTCCTTTATGAAATTTCATCTTCCAGTTTATGACGACAGAGGTTAATTGATTTCGAGGATTTTTATTTTATTAATTAGCACAACTGTAATCACGATTAAATAAAATTTGCGTTAATAACAAGAACAAAAATAATAAAGCTTGTAAAAAGCCTTCTCGACATGTATTTCATTTTGTTTATCTTTATATTTTTCTTCGACTTCATCTTTTTCAAGGATCATTCTTTCCACTTGTTTTTCACTATTTCTTTAAGATTCGTTTTAATTTAATTGAGATAAATGTTTAAATATATGTATTTTTTTAATTGGTTCATCGCTTACAACGAATAAATGAAAGATATCCGTATCAAGTAAAAATAATGTTAAATTTTAAAGTTTAGACCGACTTTAAGACATATTTATTAAAGAACCTGTAGTCAAATTCTGAAATTAACCCCTACAAAAATAAGTACCAAGACGAAAAGTTTAATACTTTTGTTGGATAAATTTATGAAAATTTCCAAAACAAGTTTTCATTTATATATGAGGTACTTCAATGGACTAGATATTTCTTTTCAGCTAATATTACATATCATCAAATTTTTACTTTTAAACGATTTCTAATAATTTTTAAATCTGAATACTAATACAAAATTTAACCTGTTATTGAGAATCATGAAGAAAACGTTTAACAATTTTACATATACATATATTTATAAAATTTATTTGCTCGAAAAATAAGCAAAAAGGCATTGATTCTTCAAAATATAATGAATGAGCATATTCACAAGGTGGGGAATACTTTAAGCGGATAATCGCAAACTCAAGGAAGACGAATTTCGAACTTATTTGAAATCCTTTCGACGGACATAAGTTTAAGAGATCATGCTTAGATAATCTAGCGGAGATCACTTCAGTCAATTACAATGCCTTTTTGCGTTATAAATTTTAAATACATAAACACTTAATTAGCGTAACTCATTTTAATTTCGACATTATTAAAAATATGATAAGCGAAAAACCAATTTCTTTTTTTTTCTTTCTGTTCAAATAAAATTTCGAAAAACTCAATAAGACAACAAGTAAAAAGAAACGATCACATCCCAATATAATTATACTTCGGATTACATAATTATTTGAATTCGTTTTATTTGATCCCGCCAACAAGATATTTTTTTCACAATTTACGTCTTTACTGTCTTCTGACGTGTTTTCGTTTATATACGCGTATTTTATATGTAAATAACAATGCAAGATAATAACAAAAATAACAAAACATTGTGCGACTCTCCAGGAATATTAATGTAAAATGTAAAATTGTACTCACGAGTTAAAATTAGAATAATGAAAAAGATCAAAATAAAAACAAATCCTTCGCGGAAAAAAATTCCCAACAAATTTGGACTATCTTAATGATATGAGGTGTTCAACTACAAAAAAAAAAAAAAAAGAAAAAAGAAAAAATAATATAGCTGCTTTGTCATTTATCCTTAGAGCTAAGCAACTAACTGAGAAAGAAAGGATATTTTTTTTTAGGGTTTCTAAACGAATCTTGAGCATCCTGCTAGCTGTTTTCGAGCTAACAACTTCTTTCCGTTCGATAATCTGAAAGAGCCAAGTATGTAAAATAATCAGATTCTTATAGGGTTAACAGTTTCAACAACTGAATCGCAATAATTAAAAAAATAAAGTAAAAGCATAAATGAACCAGAAGACAGTAGCAAGAGTTTGTAGAAACGAAAGCGTTCGATTCTCTCTTATGTAACTTGTCGCTAGCATTGCACCTTGCCGTACTGCGCCTGACGCTCTAAAATGTCGCGATATTCGTTGTAGCTCATTTGTATCTCCTGTGATCTATAGCGGGTCAATTTAATGGACTTTCGTGTATCCGGAGTGATGGCTGCACGATAGCCACCCTTCCGGAGTAGGGAATCTATTGTCTGGGTTTGATCCCAACCTGGTTTTAAAAAAAATTTAAATGTTTTATATATTCAAAAACAATCCATAAATTTGAAATTCTTCAATAAAGACATACCCTGTTCGGTTGCCACTTGGGGCAAATAAGTAGCTGTCCGCTTGCATCCACGCTCATTTAGAAATTCTATTCTAATTCCATGTATGCCTAGGGTCCAATCTAAGTAACCTCGAGCTTCTTCGAATCCCTGAAAATAAAAAAAAGCAGATAGTGAAAATATGACATCAAGTTTTTTTTAGATAAATACTTACCTGAAGAATTGAAACAGATACAGTCAGTCTTGGAAATTCGTCACGAGTTATTGGTGAGAATCTAGAATCTTTTAAAGCACTTGTTATGGCGTATTCTCTAAGACCTGAGTGAAGGTGCATGGCGCTGAATGTTCCGATGCAGCCCCGCAATCTCTTGTCACGACCTATTTTCCAAGTAACAAACAGTGGACTGTAAAAATAAGATTAACATAAATATAGTTAATTTCTTGATTTGGTGACAAACATTGTCGGGAAATAAATAAATTAATTAAAAATAATATAGTCAGTGCAAATTTTCATTGAAGAGCGTAAATTTAAACGTACTTACAATTATACAATAAACTTAATTAATTTTTATAAATATGTATATGTAAGTACCGATGGCACCATATGGTGCCACAACGCATGGATGAAACTATTGAACAAAATTTGGTCCCACAGCTAATCCTTAAAATCTCGCACTGGTGGTGCTAAACGATGCCACAGCCTATGCTTGAATTTCGATGTGACGCCATATGGTACCACATTATGTTTTAGGCTATTCAGGAGAGAGTGGAATAATACGATAAATTTCTGTTTTATGGTGTTATAAACGTAGTAACAAATTTTATAGCCATAAACTAAAATTTATTGCATTTGATGTCAGGTAATCAATGATTCGATATTGTGTAACATTAAAAAGGAAATTTTATTTGATATAATCTATTGTAGTAACTGATACCACGAAGTTATATTTTATTATTAATTGTGAGTAGGTTATTTGGAGTAATTTAATTTAATTTTTTAAAACATTGTCTTTGCGTTCGCCAGTATTTTTGATAAAAAATTCAAATAAACCTTATTACTAAACATTATATTTTTTTAATATTTGCTTGAATTTGAACAGTGGAGATCATTTTACCCATACGCCGGTCTAAGTGTCCGATGTTTTAATTATATATTTTTTTCTATTTTTCTAGGTGTGGAGACAATACCCTCTAGTGCAATTAGACTTTTTAAAGATAGAATTTCCAAGTTTTAGAAAAGTGTATTAATATTTAATAATTGACGATAAACCAAGATAATCAATTATCAAAGAAGTTAATTAAATACGCAGTTTTAACTCTAATATTAAATCTAACTACTGCTCTCTAGGATAATTTAGCTTAGAAAGACAAACAAATTGTTAGCAATCCGTTCCTATAATTTTCTAAAATACAACCTAATAATATAGAAGTAGTACTTAAGCACAAAGTAGCTGCTAAATAATAAGAAAGTCATGTTGATTGTCGTGAGAGCGGACTCAGGTGGTGGGAAGTGTCGAAGAAGATTAGTACCGACTTTCCTTCTAGGGCTGTAAAAAATTCATAATGAATACGTGAAAACAAGTGTTTATTATTTCCGGTGTGAATGAAACGTAATAATTTTATAAATAACTTCCTATTTAACTTGCATACAATTGCCAAAGAGACACAAGAATGAAACTAAACCCTTAATTTATTCCTTGTATGTATTACTGAAAAACACCATTGACTTACATAATCAAGAAAGTTTTTTAACATGTTTAGTGATGCAACATTTTATGATTTTCAAATATGTCGCCTATCTATTATATTTTGTAAATATTTACTGATTATTAAATTGCTTTATGTTTTGTTTGCGTATAATTTCTTACAGAGTTATTACTTCCGCCAACGAAAACCATGCCCTGCATTTAGTCGGGTTTCCTAGCTTCTGAATAGCTTAACAAATTTTTCAGAACTTTTCTTTTTCGAAGAATAATATAAAAGTTTTTATATTTTTGGAAATTTATTAATGCCAAAATCGTATCTAATTTTTTAATTAGACTTTTTCCCGAAGATCAATTCATATCATTTGAGGGTGAACATATGTATAAAAAAATTACTATAAATTAAATAGTAAAGAGATGTCATTACATATTTTATTTGGAAATAGATTTCTTGGAAAATACGCCACAAGAAAGAGACAATAATCGAATCGGATTTTGAACAGGAAATAGCTTGTCTTGAAATAATTCGCTCGGGGGATAAGAAGAACAAACTTGGAAGGAAAGCCCTGAAACGATTTCTAAGAAACTTTATGAAATTTTACGTTTGCAGAGGTCGCATTCATTAATATGCAGTGGGATAAAAATAATTTCCTTTCTTGCCATTGAATGACACGCACATGCATTTACCGTAATGAGCATGAAAGAAGCAATTACCTCTGCATAAAGAAAAGAAATATGTTTATGCGAGTTTAATAAATGCGAAATGCTCTAGGTTATCTTTTAGCGAAGTACTCGCTTAAAGGTGAAAAGGGGGCAGATATTTAAGGCATGCAAAAAATGCAAACAATAATATAAGTATGAAAAACATCTCGCAGTCTTATTAACTGGTGGACAAATTAAATTAGTCACAAAAATAAATGGTTCTGGAAAGTTATGAATTAATCGCCCTTTTAATTCCGAGCGAGTACAAACTGCAATAATAAAACTGAACTACGAGCATATAGCTTAATATCTTAAAATTTCTATTTAAGCTCCGAATTTAACTTAAGTTAGACTTTGGCCAGCCAGGACAAATTAAGCCAGGTGTAGATCAATCCTAAGCCAGGCTTAAAACAGAATTAAGCTAGGTTTATGGCAGATATGAAATACGCTTTTGCTTAGCTTAGGAAATAATTAAAACTGATTGAGGGCTAGCTTAAGCCAAGCTTAAGACAGACTTATTTTTAACGATAGCATTTTACTTTTAATCAATAAGTAAATAAATATATTAGCAACAGCAATGTTTTTTGCCTGTAAGATTGTAATAAAATCAGTAGACTGAACAAATTATATAAATTTTATTTTTTCAGATATTTATTTTAATTCAGTCGTTAGCTTCAGCTTCGTACCGGATGTTTTCATTGTTTTTGTTTTCAAATTCTCTAATGGCATTTTAAAGTGATTATTCATTATCACTTTAAAGAAAACAATTGGAAGATTATTTTTAAGGAAAAAGCCCGCCACAGTAAGTATCTCAACTAATCGCCCGCCCGAAATTAGCACGTGATTCACTAATCTCCAGACAGTGCTAAATGCGTGGCTGATTTTCGCGGACCATCGCCACCACCACCGCGTTGGACGAGACGCATTCAGTCGCACGCACGGCGTTTCTTTTGGGAATTTTCAGCTGCAATCGAATATGCAACGGAGCGCGAGATGAAGATGTTCGGGGGGCGCAGGCACGTCTGGGGCTCCGCTCGATCGCCAATTAAATCGCTTCGCTTTTCGCGGCTCCCCCGGGTCCTGCTCCACTTTATGGATTATTCATTAGGCGGTCAGTCACGCACTGTTATCATATTTGATTCGAGTTTTTTGTTTTGATTTTCCCTCTTTTAATAGTCGACTCACAGAGTATTGTTTATTGGAAATTTCATACTGCTGCAATATCTGCAGAGTGCATATTTTGCTTGTAAAAAATTGACCGTTTGCTCAGTCTATATTTCAATAAATGAAGTCTGGTGCAATTTTCAATTAAAACACAATTTCAATATCTCCGTGGACAGAGAATACAAATATTCGATTAAAATTCAATATAAAGCACAATTGTATATTTACATAAAAAAATTAGATATTTTTTATTGCATGAAATTTGTTTTGGTCTAGAATTTGTTAGTTTCATTATTTATATAAGATTCATTTTTTTTTTTGAAAATGTACACGGAATACGGAAAATGGAGCAATATCGTGAAAAACACCGCCCACGAAATCTCGTACTTTTTCATCTTGTTTAACAAAAATCTTGACCATACAATAATTCGTAACATTTTTGAGGAACAAATAATACAAAAATTAATTAAAAAAATAAAAAATGCATACGTCTGTAATATTTTCCGCAACCATTAAATCTTATCATATTTTGTGTTGAGATTTGTGTAGAAAAGATCTAAGTAACATAAAACTTAGTCCCACAGAATTCTTGCATACATAAGTTGTAAGCGCGCAAATTATTTATTAAATATAGGGATTTAAAACGTTTGGGTGATGATGATGAATAACTTTATTTATCCACTTTAACAAAAGTAGATTGTTATCGGAATGTCATTAACTCGATTTAGAATAGCCTTCCTAACTATCATTATTAATTTTATTAATAAACGCAAGAAAAACGTAATCTCATAACTAGGCGACTAAAATTCTAAATTTTTTGTATGCCAATTGCACGAACCTCCACTAAGATATGCGGGAATCCGCTTCGTTTTTAATTTAATCATCGATATTATATTATGATATATCTAAGAATTTGTATTACATTTTAATCAATCCATTAAAATAAGTATAGTCAATTTTAAAGTCAACGATTATCTTTCTTTGTATTTTCTACGCTACTTTACTCGAAATTGTCAGTGGTGATGAATATTTTCTAAATATTAAGCATTAGTCATGATCCACATTTAAATCGAAAGAATCATTAAGTGTTTGGGATATTTTTTATGTATTTATCTCTCTACGACTTTATGCAAATTTCAATTTATTTTATTAGATAGTTTCGGTCGGCAACATAACACGGATCACGACACGAGCGCGTTTTTTTCTTCTAAAGTAAAACAGAGAACTATTAATATTCTTTTAAACATTTTTTTGATTTATAGAACTATGATACAAACAACTTTTAGAAAACGTTGTTTAAACTACGTATTTTTGAAACTTGTTCGAAATTTTTTGAGAATTAATAGTTCTAACAAAGGAAGTATGTTAACTATTACAAGCTCATTGCTTCATGAAATGGGTGCTCTTTTTTAAAAATGTTTTTGTTTATCTACGAAACTAGACAGACGGACGAACACAATCAAAATTAATACCATAAACATTAGGATTTAGAGGTTTTCGGGTTCGGTTTTCGGTTTTGTTGATATTAAGATAGTGGAACCAATTATATATACATATGTATTATCAAATATTAAAATATCTCATTTTCTTTATAAGAAATCTACCTCTTCTCAATTTAATGAATGAAGATATTTTTGATATTTAAGAACTTATTTTTCAAAAAATTAACGAACCATTTCTATAAAATATTGTCCGTATATTCGTGAATGAAAATGCTCTACATATATCAGCTTGCATTTTCAATAAAAATAAAGTTCACGCATACAAAAGACCATTTATGAAAAATCATTACAAAATAACGAATTGGTCCAGAAGCTTATAACGTTGGTCAAATAATAGCTAAAATCTTAAGCTATTATACAAACTGATAAACTAATTACTTCTAACGATAAAAGACAAATAAAGAACATGGTAAACGCGACGGAAAATTTCCTTGCCCAGATATGTATGTATGTAAAAGCAGCCAGAGATAAGTTGTATTTTCTATTCGTAGACTAGATTAGGACTCAGACTTTCGTTTAAACTACGCAACTTCTATGATGAACCTTTATTTTTTAATGAATTTTCAAAAATGACTGGAGTACAGTATTCGGTAGTTTTTAACTCGATTTTTTCTCGAAAACGGAAGCTGATTGGGCATTTTTGTTTGGAAAAATTAATTAATCTGTGTACGTGTAATTTTTTTTAGAAATCCTCGGTAGAATAGTGGTCAGTATCTCTGCTTACCCTTAGAACTTGTTTTTTTTTCGAGCTTAGGTCGAAATATTGGGTAACCAGATTTAAGTATATTGACTAGAGATGAACGCTATTCGAGATGTAGATCTAGAAATGTTAATATAAAGCTAAGGAAAGAATAACTATAATTTATGTGCTAAACAAAAGATATCAATAAAATTTAATATGAAAAGAAAAGCATTCTTCTGAACCAAAACGAAAACAGATTGTTCTCTATTCTTTCGTGGACTAGAAATCCGACACTACAGACCATTTTAAAAATTCAGCACGCCTAGACGGTGGAGGATCATCTGCCTGAGCGCCCTAAGGTCACTATTTTTATTTTTTAAATCAGCAGTCGCTCACGTGCGAAGATCACAGCCTCAAAGAAACGCGAAGTCGTGCCACAATTTTTTATTTTTTCCGTCGCGATTTTCCCTTTCTCTACGGCAGGAAGCCCGAACAAAGATCATGAGGTAAACAAACCGCGAGCGATCGCTCATTTTACGAGCGACTGTATTCCGAAAATAACAAGGAAAAAACACAAAAAGCGGGCAAAATTCGGGGCCGCTGTTGAAACCTGGCGAGGTGGAACAATGAAATCGGATGCCCACGGTGAAAGCTACCTGAGTGGCCAGGTAAAGGTAGCAAATCGCGTGAAATCTTCCGAGGAATTGTGGCTCCAAAAAATGTTTTTGGGGCCACGATAGCAGAGCGTAAACAAACATTGACATCTCACGATACACACACACACGTGCACACGATTCGAACAAAGAAACAGAGGAGGCTCTGCGGGTGCCCGCTCTTTTTGTGGGACTGCCAGCAGCCCGAAATGTAAGAGCGCTGGACCATTGGAGCCCTGGGGCTTTTTGTTTAGGGTTTAGTGAAGTTTTAGCGGGGTGAAAGTTGAATGGGAATAGTAAAAAAATTGAAAATTACTATGGGTCGTTGGTGAAGTGGGGGTCCGAGGGTCCGTCGATGTTGTTCAGCTCACAGTAGAGAACCTCGAAGCAGAAGAAGCACATGTCGGGGACGGCGACCTGATCGATGGGCTTGATCCCGTTCATGGTGGAGCAGATCCCGTTCGTCTGGTGGTGCCCGTTCGTGGTAACGAGGGTCGAGGACCCATCGTAGCCGGGGCCCCCGTTCTGCTGCGAGTCCCGATCCCTGTGGTTATGCTGGCTGCGGTGATTCTGCCCGTGATGGTTGTGATGATTGTACGACTGGTACCCAGATCCGGATGCCATCGTGTTCCCGTTCGTGTTCGCGTAGTTGTTCATCTTCTGCTTTTTCGTCCCGCAGCAGCTCGATGCCATTGTGATGCCCCCCGCCGGCGGACCCGGATCACAGCCTCCCCTCCTGACACGCTCCTGGTGCTTCGTTTTGACGATATTTGGGCAGTCACGTGCTCGATCCAAATCGCCCGCCACACAAAACCACTCTGGCGAGCACAGCGAAAAACAACAAGAGGAGATCCCCTGCGATTGGCAAGACTGGCCAATGACTGAAGGTGCCTCCGCTGGTCTAGCGCTCCTCTTCTCTTCCACCTCCGCCTCTTCCCCGGCCTCCTCAGCAGCAGTCAAACTCCAGCGGGCCACTGGCGACCGCGAAGAGCCCCAAGATGATCCAAGAGCCCGACAGCGACGATGACGAAGACTTTCCTCCTTTCTTCCAGCACTGGGGACCGAGAAACTCGTTCCTTTTTTGCATGTAACCTTTCCGTGCTGGCACAACACACTCGGCACCGACGACGTGAAAAGATGCAGCTGACGACGGCGGCGGCTAGGCGACGACGACAGCGAAACTTAAAAAACAGAAGCTGAATAAAATCCTCGAAAAAAAATGGTCTGGCCGCGGATCCGGATACAGAATCGGTGTGTGAACGTGTGTGCAGCAGCAGAGCAGAGCAGTGTCCGACTTTATTTACTATAAACCAACGATGCGACGGATTTCCCTAAAGATTAACCTAATCCGTGGACTATTGCACGATAAATACATTGCAGCCGCCGTATTTGAACAGTTTCCGACCTTCTCGGCACTCAGAATTCACTGAATTATGGGGCAAAACGCGAAGGTTTTTCGCGGAGAAAAATCCCATCCACTCGTCAGATGTCAACCGAGAAAAACCCGCACACAGGAGCAGAGTCCAAGCGTTTATTCAGCCGTTTGGCCAATGCGATTGAACGGGATGGAATCACGGAAACGTATGATGCTTTCTCGTTCGCACACCCAGTTGAATGACATTGGGCTGAATCAGCTGTTTTTGAGTACGGTGCGAAGTTCGTGCTGATTGTCACAAATCGCCGCCATTAATTTGAGGTTTTTTTGGTAATGCCATATGTATTTGTTTTATTGCTCAACAAGGAGCACGGCGCTTTTGAGCTCCTTCAAAAAGGAAGTGGACTTTACACGCTATTTAATTGTTAAACAAAACGCTCGTTTTCGGATTTTGAAGGCACAAACAGCAGAAGAAAATGTAAATAAGAAAATTTTAAAAGACAGGCAGGTTCAGAAAGTTACAAAAAGGTAAGATAACAATAATTTTCCTCACCTCTGAAAGCACAAAGTTGAGAAAAAATGAAAATTTGTTTCAATTTTCTTCACTTTATACTCATATTCGTTCGGAATTTGAGCAAATTTATAATCCAACGTTTTCATTGAGTTATTTTGTTTTCACTTCTGTAACCAGAACGATTTTGAAAAAATTCACAACAGAAAAATTGATTTCTCAGATCAAACCGAGAATGGAATATTTTCAGTTGCGCATAAATACCTGACGGTTTTGATTTTGAATGGGTTTTATTAATTCGGTTTTGTTATCTCACATAGATCAATTTGTATTTGGTCATATTTCCTTGTAGTCTTTTAATACGTATGTTCTCTGTGTCGACTTGTCTGTTCTCAATGAAAAATTAAATTCGGGTAAAATTAAGAATACTTTGGTTTACGAAAAAGATATGTTTTTAAGGAGTCCAGAAAGCCATTTTTTCGAGGTCGCTCTTTAGAGTGGCGTAAGAAATTTTTTTAAAAGATAACATTCAATCTTCAATTTTTGCAAAAACATATAAAAATATTGAATTTTCGAATAGAGATCTTTTTATAAATTACAGTTTTTATTATGATCGATAACGAGTTTTAAGCGCCTTCTAAAGTTTAAAAGACTCGTTCGCGACACTTTTACTTGAAGAATATACATTAATATTTTTAATTTTTATGGTCTTTGAACTCAAGATCCGTCCGACAGCCAAAAATTTATTTTATTTTATCTAAAAGATGTCAAATTTTTATCAGAGAATGAGAGAAAAGGGGTTTGCTTGAAATATTCATAATAATTTAAAACAAGAGAAGTCTTTTCGAAGAAATTATCTTATAAAGTCCAAACGAAATTAATTTTTAATGAATGTGCGTGTTAATGAGCATTCTATAAATCACTCTTTGTGAAAACGTCGTTTTATTTAGGGACTATAAAAAAGGCAGTTAATTCAGACAGGTATTATCATAGTATAAGGATACCTCGATATTTTAACGTTGAATATGCTATCGTTTATACTCCAATATTTCAGCAGAATAAAGCCCGCACACACGTTTCTCGTGGAAAAGCTTGGTTTAATGGTCTTGTGGTTCTGACTTTAATACTAATATATTATTATTGAAAATTCGATGTTTAATTTAATTTATAGTAAACATTTTTGAAAAAAATTCTCTGGTGGGGGAAATATTACAAACATCATTGGTAGTTTTAAATTTTTGCGCACAGCTGTTGAAAATCCTTAGGTGTTTAGCGTTAACTTTCGACAAGATTTTTTCTCAAAAACGGTTAGAGGTTTCAATTTAAAATCAATATAAAATACTTAAAGTTAAATTTCTAACTCAATGCAATAAAAAGATACAGCATTTCGAAGGTTTTTTTTATCAAGAATCTTGAAATTTGTTACCGAGGAAGGTTTCACAGGAAATGTAAAGGATAAATCAGAATTTAGGTTCAGAATATTAAGCAAGCTCGTGCCACTGCTAATGCAGATCAGCCGAAAGAGGAATAATTGGCTGGAAAAGCCCTAATTTTTCTTCGTTAAATGTAAATTAGTTCTAAGAAATCGTGTACTGAGTCAAAATTGCTTAAATCCAAACATTTTTAAAAATAGTGGTAACTTATTTTCTTAATTTTAATGCAGTGATAATGTATACCTACATAAATGTTTATCTAGATACAGGCAATTCTACCTAATTCAAAAAAATTTAATTTAATGATGATGATGAGGACTACATTGCCGATAAGGAAACGAATAAAAAAAACAAACAAGAAACCTTTCATATGTGGTAGCACAATGAAATTTTTACTACAGTACATCTCTAAGTTTTAGAAACACTCTTAAACTGAGTAAAGTATGAAACCTAAATAACTTAATATAGCAATATTACTTATGTATGATATACGGGGTGAAACTGTATTACTAAGCTTATTTTCAACAAAAATGAATATGTTGGTTCACATTAATTGGACATTATTTTATTAGCAACACAAATCATAATGAATACTAGATTACGACAAAAGAACAATTCAAAGAACATACTTTATTAATGCTTTTTTTATTTCAAAAAAATAATAATATTAGAAAAAATGTTTTTCAGTGAAAAATTGAAATTAATAAAACCACATCGAAAAACTTGATCTTTGAATTTGATTATCAATTTTGGTGTTATCTTTTATATTATTCCCTTGAAAGATATTTTTTGTGTTATTTTATTTATAATTTTGAGGATGGTAAGCTACGTCTTCCAAAAATATCTCATAGCAAATTCAAACCCTCTTAATTAAAGTTTTTCAGGTCACTTAAGAATTATTCGATTTCTGGAAACGTACTTGATAGAGTTTTAATTTTTGAAACTCTACTGTTTGAAATTGATTTAAAATATTCGCAATGTTCCCTTTCTCCTTTAAAATTTTTCGTTAGAATTCGTTTCCCATTTTTGAATGTTCGACAAATCCCACTTATTCAAGGTCCATCTTTCATGCTTCTCCTTCCTTTCACATCTGGAAATATGCTTTTTCGGCGCTAAGACGAGGCTCTCGAGAAACATAATGGAAAGCCCCTTCCCGCTCACCTGGGCCAGGTAAAACACTTCAAAGCGAATCATTGAAAGGTCATTGCTCATTGATAAATCTCCGCAGATGAAATGCCTCTTAAAGCGCAAAATATTGATAAGAGACTTTTCTTTTCGGGCGCCGCGGGAGCACCAATTTATAAAACTTAAAAGGCCCTTTGTTCGAGGAATCGGGAGGCCGCGAATTATATTTGTCCTCGCAGCACCTTAAAAATTTCCCTCACCTGGTTGTTAGGTGGTGATGTGCCAATGAAAGGAAACCGTTCAACGGGGAAACCACCGGCGGCCTTGGCGTTGTTTTTGAAGAAAATTCACCTGCTTCTTGACGACAATCGAGATGTTGTCAAGAAGCATTTACTTTACCCGGAGATGGAAGCCTCATCGCGGGCGTGCTCCAAGGACGAGATCCGCGTTTTTCTTGTGTCTGAGGAACAAAGTTTTCGTCCGTGAATATTCGTGCCATGTCTTCGATGAGGTTTCAAAAACTTGGGAACTCCCAAGTTGCTGAGTATAATTTAATAAGACATTTAAAAACGCAAAGAAAAATAACAAGATGAAAGAGGTGGAGGCCACTCGAGGCAAATTATTAGGAAAAATAGCAGCGATTTTCGCGCATTCAAAGAGAATTTATAATAAATTGGACTGTCCATAGATATAAATCAAGAGAATTAAATAAAAAAATATGGAAAGGGGCAGAAGCTTATAATAAAAAATAAACAGCAAAAAATACAGTATTTTGTATAAATATGTAGATTGAATATACCTAGAATTAATTAGAAAAAATTTAACTTTGCTTTAACTGTCGAACCCAATAATTAACAAGCAATATGCAAAAAAAAAAAAAAAATTTTTTTTAAAACAAGCTTTTGATGCTCCATGCCATCATAATATTACATTGTCACGCAATATACATACATAGGTATGCATGTAAAATTTCAGCTCAATCGGAAACCGGGTAGTGAGTCAAATTTAACCTGCAAGATTTCATTACAGATTTACAGACACCGGGACAGGTGAAACTAAATAAAAGCTTGTAATAAAAACAAATTTTTATTTTCTTAAATTGTAAATGCAAATTAATTACTTAGTCTACTTATTGCCGGAGACAAGCACGCATTTGTGGTGTGAGACGACAAATTGGAGAAACCGAAAGTTTCCTTTAAAATTCCTTATTTTCGCGAACCTATTTCAGTGTCTTTTGCTTAGAAGAGATTGACATGGAAGTATATACTATGCAGGATTTTCCCCAATTTTTACCAAAACGTAGAATACAGTAGGGTCGCGCTAGTTTGACATTTTATAAGGTCTCAAATTCTTTACAAGTTTTTATGAAAACTTAGTTAAACATGAAATTATATTCCAGAAAAAAAGAACACGTCAAACCACTGCGTAGTAGTAATACATATGCCATAGAAAAAAAGAAATCACAGGTCAATCCACTGGGTTCAGTAGTAAAATTATAGAAGGAAATCTAAATGAAAGCTACCTCAAACTACTTGATGCAACAAATTATTGAGCGGTCAAACTACCGCGACCGTACTACAATTTTACTTTTCTAAAAGTGAATTTTCACAATGTTTCGTCAAAATCTGTAAGGAGACTTCAATGATTTTAAAATCAATATATGCAAAATTTGGAATTTGGAAATTTCGATTCGATAGTAATTATCATCAAAGGAATGTAATCTAATATGGAATACCTTTTTGTTTTTTGCGACATACATAAAAAAAATTGTATTATAAAGCAAACACTTTTATTTGTAATTATTATCAGTCATACATTTCCGCCTAACGTAAAAACATTCTTGTGTTACATATATTAATTTAAAATCAAATTGTTCTCGAAAACATAATCAAAATAAAGGTATCTAATTGTGGAATAGGTAATATGGAATACTTAGAAAACTAATTTATACGAGATACTTAGATACTCAGTTTTGCGTAAATCTTAAAAACTTTTCTCACAGCGATAAAACAAAACACTCGCTTTTGCTGAAAAGTTGAAACCTGTTCGTGAGTATAATGATTGAAAGAGATAGAAGATCACTATTTTTTGCGGCTAGGAGTATTCGTTTGAGGATACTATTCCATATTTGGTTACTGTCCTCTAATAGTTTTCATTGAAATCCTTTCAATTCGGAAAATTACACTAATTTTCATTAAAATCCCTTTGAGTAGATTTGAAATTACTGGCCTGAAAATAATTTAGTAGGTACTAATTAGCACATTTGATTCGACATCTTAAATTCTAAATTTGACATGTAAATAGGAAATTAGCATATCTAAAATCTCTCAATTGAGAACTATATTTAGTTGTGCTCGAGACCCCTGATTTTGATTTTAAAAGTTCCAATGAATAAATTGTTAAAATTTAAATATAATTAGGGGAAGTGTGCTACCAAAACAATTTTAATTCCATTAATCAAAATATTTTTCAAACCTTGAAAGTAAATCTATTTTCCTATTATACAAATAATATGGCAATCATGAATTAGCATTTAATATAATATGTAATTCAATTTTTAAATAAAAAGCTTAAATTATTTCTTTAATGTCAGCAAGCTCTAATTATAGCAAACAGTTTCTATGCGGGCGAATTTCGCAACTTGTTTATTTCTAAACAATGTTTTTATTTCTAGAAATTCAATAAGTGAAGATATGAATGTCTGGAAAAATCATTTTTGACTTATCAGCCTACGATAAATATAAAATAAATACGAAAGAGGGCTGTAACGACCGAATTTAAGTTGAGATAAAATAAAACTCTGTAGGTTAGAATACAGGCTGAATTTAATGCAAAAGCAGTCTAGTCTTTTTACAAAGGAACAAGTACGTTCTTTCTTGGATATTTTATTATTCATTTAACACCCCCTACTTTGTGTCCCACATAAATGTACAAAGGAATTTGATTTATTTTTGAACATAATAATGATATCGACGATAAACTCTCATAATGGGTGAATTGGACTAAAAAAATTGTAAGCTTAGTGAGTGAATCATTTAACTTCTGGGTGAACAGATTTCTCTTCGAATCATTATTAACAAAAGTATTCTTACTAAAAGTTAGGAATCAATTTAAGTTAATTAAATTAAAATTATTATTGAACAGATACTATATTCTAAAAATAACTTTTGTAGAAATTTTATATACTTACAAAAATCTAGTCGTTTGTTTTGAAGTTGTAAAACTGATTATTTTCTTATATGTATAAAAATAAAAGAACTAAAACGAATTTTAAAAAAAACTGCTAACGAATTGCTTTATTGAGTAGGAAAAGTAGGTAAGATAAGTTTTTAAAGTCTTCTGATTCGGATTCAAATGGCTTTCTATTTTAGCATGCATATTTTTAATCATTAATTTTTAATAACACAAATTATAAATATTTGTTTTTAAATTTTCTTCATTTCATATTAACAATTATCTTTTCTCTTAATTTCGTTATTCTTTGGCTAATTTCTCCTTTTCATCCTGTAATAATTTTTGTTTAATTTATTTTCTATTTTTTAATTCACATATGTTGTCTTTTTTCCTGCTCTAGGTTCTACTTTCATCTGTTTTTAGGGTTCAGTACCTCATAATAAATCGAAAAACGGAGATCTTATAGGTTTGTTTTGTTGCCCGTCTCTCTGTCTGTCAGTGTGTCAAAGCACTTTTTCTAAGAAACGGCTTGGGATTAAGTTGAAATTAATATCGAATATAAAGATCTGCTAATATAGTCCCAAACTGCTGTAAAAAATTTAAATTTCTAGTTTAACGCAATAAAAAAATGGCTCTCAAAGTGTATTTTCATATTAAAAGTCCCATTCACTGACTGACTGATCATCAAAACGAAAACCTATAGAGTACTTCCCAGTGACCTACAATGTTGAAATTTGGGGATCTCTTTTGGTATAAGTGAAGGAACAAATCCGAAAATAATTAATTCCTCAATTCTAAATCATTTTATATAATTCAAAATGATAGAATATTACGTGAGGAACTGGAATTTTTTTTCTATGATTCAAATTTAATAGATATGTAATTATTAAGTAACGACTTACTAAGTTTTACGTTAATAAAGGGTACGGAACTCCCAAGGCGCGAATCATACACGCATTTGTCTTCCTTTTTTTATTATGACTAAACCTTTTATTATGACTATAATTTTTTTCACTGTTTTGTTTTGTTATTTACCCTCATCTTATATAAATGCTCTTATCCAAAATTTGATTGAAGACACTACCATTAGAGTTAATTAAGTTTGAATAGAGCATTTCGTTAATAGGTTGGAATGGACGTAAGGATCGGATCAGTTCAAATGAGATAAACCTCTAAAGGGAACTCATATATCGTTCCTGATTAGGGTCAATCATGAAATACGCTATTATGGCTTGCACTATGCCCACTCTGATCCGGCCTGGACTTTTCCGGGATAGTTTAACGATGAATCATAAAATCAGGAGAAAAACTCAAATCCATTTCCGAATTTTGTGCATACATATGTAAGATACTATGAACTTATACAGTTAAGTTTTTATAATTCGTTTTACGCGAGTTTTCGAATTAAATAAAGTTTTCTATTTCATCGTAAATACACGGTTTTGGACGCATCTCCCTTTTTGCTATTCAAATTATATATTTTCTGTTTTTTTGAGGAACTTACCTAGCATTAGATATTCGTATTGTCTTAAATTGATTTAAGCGAAAAAGCAAATTCGAAACTGTTCTCATGCAAACAAAAAATACGTTAACTTTCGGCGATGTTGTAAATTTAAAAATTATCAACGCTTTATAGAAGCTATATTTTAAGCTGATTGTAAAGGTTTTCTTTTCTATAATAAATCTATGCCTACAAACAAAATATCCCACATGTTTCTGAGAATCATAAGGCCCTTAACACCTTGCAGTTGCATCCTTTTATTATGATCTCGGGGCAGGGAGACTGAAAATAAACCGCTCCCATTGTCCTGAAAACGCCATCAGCCAGGTTTACAAAGATTTTTTTTGAAATTTTTTTTTGAGAATTTCTTAATGATATTTTCGACTAGCTGTAGCTAAATGTAAATTGAATAAACCATTGTTCGCCACTTGAGAGTCCGTAGGGGGCGCATTGTCCTGAGGAATCTGCCATTCCCGAGAAAGTCCCACGACCACTTCAGAACGAACCCGTAGAACAATTGATCGAGTCGACAGGTCAAAAAGCCAAAATTTGGGTCCTTTCGACACGAATGTTAAGACACTTGTTTGTTTCTTGGTAGAATGATATTTTTTTTTTAGTAAATGGACCATGGGTTTAGAAGTAAGCGCCAGATGGCGAGTAAGAAATTTTAAGAAAACGGCCAAGTGCGAATGGGTCATAAACTGAGACAATTGAGTTTGAAGAGGGTGTAAAATGTTCATTTATTTTTCAATTTCCTGATGTCGGTGCTCCGGATAATGGGGCTCCTTTTAGCCTGGCGTCAAAATAGCGATTTATCTGCGGCGGATTGCATTCACACTGCAGATGCTCTTAATTGTGCCTAATTGCTAATTCGTTCCTATTAGCTGCGCTTCCGAGCTGGCCACAATGGCACTTCGAGCTAATTTCGTGGGCATCGTGCAGCCAGCATGCTCTCAGCTGCAGCTGAGGCCCCGGATGAAATCCGCGAATGACTCGCGACAAATTCCCGCTTTTCGCGAAGCCGCGAAATGACGTCATCATCCAGCGCCGTTGCCGCCACAGAGAGCTCCACATGACTCAGGCCAGGGCCCCACGATCTGGAGTACTACGAAACGGTGCGGCGGCGGCGACGGCGAATGCACGCGGCACATATGCACACACGTCTGATTAAATATTCCTGCGAGTACAATGGGCCCCCGGCGCCCCATACCCACCCCCTGGCGCTGTGAAATATGATTCAGTGAAAATTAACTTTGTCGATTGATTGCCGCCCGTCTTTCACCCCACCGCGCAATGCCCCGCCTGTCGCAGGCCAGCGTGTCTTTTCGCGCACGTTAAAATTTGCAAAATGCAACGTACCCGACATTCAATGCTACAAGCTAATGAGGTGCAAACAATGCAGAAAAACTCGATTAATATGCATGCAATCGACTTATGGTAATCGCCCTCTATTGGCCGGGGGCTCCGTACGGCGCGGCGGCGTGCCGCTGGGAACAGGAGCCCCTCTGGGTGCTGTGCTGGCTGACCGACTGGCATTGTTGGAGGTGAAGGAGAAAACTGGTCCGAGACGTCCGACGACCGACGGGGGACCTATCCAACCGGATTACGCATGCGCTTTGCTGACGAGCGGCTAGAAGCGGATTCTGCTAGAAAAGGGCTAGAGAGCGGCTAGCTCATTTGTCACACATGACGCGACTATGCGACTTTCTCGGATTGCATAAATTATGCTCCCGTACGGAGGATTATCGCGACCGATCGGAGGGTGTCCACTTCGCTGACCACCAGCCTACGTTTGTTCCAAAGAGTGGACTCCTCCGAGCGGGGCTCAAATTCCGTGCACGCGCCTCAAACTGACGCTTATTGCCAATAATTTGTTAATTTGAGCACTTCGTTATTTCAGAAAATTGTTTCATCTGATTGACAGACTGCCGCCTCATGCCCTGTCGTGATAGGGGTAAAAAAGCAATTAATCAAAAACAGCTCTAACCGCAGAATGTGGGTATCTAGCCAGAGAAGTCCATGAATTTTTCTAAATGTTGAAGGGTAAGAAATTGCAATTTTAACACTCAAAAATGGAAAATTTGACTGATGAAAGGTTATTTAAGTCTTTTAACCTCTTCACACCTTAGGCCACATATATGTAAATTTAGTTTTTTATAAATTAAAATTATGTTAACTAGAAAAAAAATTAAAATCCGTTAAAGAGCTACTCATTAGACTATATTTCGACAAAAAAACCAAAAAATTGAAGTATGGCAGCATTATTCCACAAAATTAACTGCTTTCAAAACGTTTCAAAATTGCCTCCGATTATCGTGAGGTTTCTTTTTAGTTTATTTGGAAAATATCTTATATCTTTGACAAATAAATTTCCAACGTAAGTATAAAATTTTATTAGTTTTAATGACTGCCTTATTTTAAAAACATAATTTTATTTTATTATTGTCAAATATGTGAATTCAGTATCTTTTAATATACTAATTGTTTTTTTCCAAATTCTTACATACATTAAACCATTTTCTCCACCTTTAAAAAATTCGTCCCCGAAGAAGTTAAGTGTACATTTTAGGATACATAATACAAATTTGAAGAGACTATGTGACAAAAATCTGGAATGCAAATAAATATTAAATTGTTCTCTCTTGTTAGTCTCGATACGTTATTCTGTACCTACACTAAGCCACTTATTTTTAAAAATTTCGTTCTTTTTCTACACTCTCTGAATTCTTTTAGGTTAAAATGATACGATAGAAGACCGCTACTTAGATCCTTTAGAAATATTATAAAATATGCTGGCACCTACAGCGAACGCCATCAACTCTAGCTGAAGACCCAAAAACCCAAATCTTTCGATATTGGCCCTTAGGCCCTTTAGAACTTAAACTCTTCATTTAGAACCGAACCGAAAAAAATGAATCCAGATTGAATGAGTTCGCAAAATGTGTGTTATAATCCCTTTTAATAAAAGCTACGAAAGTAGTGATTTTTTTTATCGTTAATTGGTAATAATAAATAATAGACAGTGCACACTCAAAGAGTTGGGTGTGGTTCTTTGCCACGTGTCACCATGTCTTCTGGCCTATTTTTGTTTATTAACATTTTACTTCTACAGCCGCATCTATTTTTATGGTATAAAAATAAAAAATCGTTAATCGAATGGAATCGATGCGTAGGCTTTGATGCAAAAAGGCCCTTGAAGATTTTAAGCTGGAAGTTAAGAATTTCTTTAGCGATTTTGCCTAAAATATATTTTTACTTTTTATTGATTGAAAAATTTCTTTTAATTATGTATACTGTTAGTAATGTGACAGCAAATTTTTCGTTTATATAGGTACATATATATTTTTTTGAATTTCAATAATTAATTATATGAGGCCATGAGGGGGATAATGCTTTTTTTACTCTTTGAACTCTTGTTGTTACCAAAACGAAAATATAAACTCTATTTTAAACGTGTTATACGCTTAAATTTTGTTATGCCATTGTAAGCTTGATCTCGCGGCAGATAAGTTTCTTACTTCCATTGATGTTTTTGAAAAGGTAAACGAATTTTCTTTATCTTTTATCGCCTTTAACGATTTACGCCGTGTTTATTTGGAACATTTCCTGAAAAGTTATTAATTTGCTCTTAGCAATTCTGACATCCGCGCTTCAAATTTCCTTCGGCAGTGGAAAACACAAAATTCATACAATCCTTTGTGAAATATTGTGCGCCCATTATGAATGGTTTGAGTAGCCTTTTATTATTAGGCGTGTTTAGAATTTATAGTCCGGGTAACTATAACATAGAAGTAGATTTTCATCGAGTCCATATGAGCTGGACTAGACACTAGGAAAAAGATCGTTGTATTGAGACTCTAAATAAACGTAAATCCGTAAAATTATTCACCTACAAACCAAAAAATTCCATTTTGAATAAATCTCGTGAATTCAAAAATTCGAATTTCTAAAATAAATTGGGGTCTACATACATTAAATCAAATCTGCGCGGCCTCCATAGTACGTGGAATATAAACCGCGACCCCGTGATAATTCCGCGTCTTCTAAAGAAACGCAACTCAACAGCAAGGTCTGAGGAATTAGAAAAAAATAAAAAAGTGCCGACAGAGCGACACACAGAAGTAAGAAAAAAACACAGGCCAAAGTTAGACACAAAACAGAAATTCCTGGCCGATAAAATAAATCAGTGGCGACGACGGAAAATCAGAAGAGGAGCTCCAATTGCCCCCCGGGCCACTGTATCTTGCAACTTTGCTCCTACAGAACCTAAGAACCTTGGGGGAATGAGCTTTGGAGCCGTGCGTCGCCGATCTTGCAGCACCTCGGCGATCCAGAAGGAGTTTATGGCTCTCTGAAATTATGCTGGCCGGTCGGAGTCCAGTCAATCAACTTAAGCGACGCGTAAGGAGCGATTCCTTGGCCGGTCGCATTCCTGGACGCCGCAACAGTGGCGGTGATCGTCCTCAAGGAGCCATATAAGCGATCTTCTACCTATGTCTCCAGGTATCTGGATCTCTGGACTCTGTCACTGGTCCCTGCCAATTATATCGCGGCTCAATACCCGTTCGGCAAGTTGACGGCATTGTTTCAACCGAACCGCGATCTTGAGCGATCGTGTGATCCCTGAAGACCTGCGATCCATAGTACGACCGTGATGAGTTAGTACGACTGGAAATGAAGACAATCCCAGGTCTTAAATTACCTCAAAGGTTTCGAATTTTTCGGATTTCTTCTTCGTTTTTCTTATTAATTTCTTTACTCGCCGCCTTGCTGCCTTAGATCAGAACAAAAAAAAGTAAGGAGCGTTCACTCCCCGAGGTATTAGAGGATTGGCATACCGCGGTGCCCGGACGCAGTAGACAGCTGTCTTTCGTTAAATAAAAAAAAAAAAGAAAACCGTCTAAACTTGATTTTACAGTTAAAAAGATTTGATAGTGTGGATTTCGGGAGATATTTCTTTTTTTTTTGTAGGCTGGAATACCACGCGGTGTGGTATAACGACCTCGTCCATCCACAACAAGTCGTTTTCTAACTCTTTACCCCTCCGTAAAGGCGAATCTCAGTGTGAATCCGATTTTCGGTCTTGCATTCACCAATTAGCCAGGCTGGGGCAAACATTGAAGCTGCTTGATGGTGATTATGTTTTATGTTGGGATGAGATTCCAGGCCACCACCGTCGCCACTTCTCCCAGGGCACTGTCGAGAAATGTTAATTTGCACTTTAATTTGTAGCAACGTCGACGGTGCCTATTTAGACATTCCTCTAACAAAGGCTCTTCTGAGAAGAGAAATTACACCTGAATTAGGTCGTCTTTTTATAATCGATTCAAGTGCTCTAGCAGATGAAAGATCATTTTGTTTATAGATACTTTTTTGCTTCAAGCTCAAGCACTAAAAGTGTTTTGATGACGAATCGAATTGAAATGATGTCGTTTTGTACCATTCATATTATGAGTCAGCTATGATGATTAAGTCTTTTAAAAGTTCACCACACTTATTTAACGTTAACCATTCATCTAGGGAATTTATAATGCGAATGACTTTTCCATCGTTTCTTATATGACGAAATGTTAAAAATGTTACCGAGTCAGTCCAAAAGAACTATTCGAAATATTGTATACCATGCAATTTATATATATATGTATTATATACATATATTGGAGTTATTCTCTCAATGCTTAAATATTTTGCTTTCATTTACATATATATTAATTGTCCCCAATTATCTGAAAAACTTTGCTATTTGTTTCTTTGTAGATCAGAATTCGGAGTCTCTATTTATCTGTTTTTATGACATACTTTTTCTCAGAAACTAGACATGCCATCGACTTGAAATTTGGAATAATTCCAAAGATTTTGAATAAATATAATTTTTTGCTCTTACATGCTCAAGTTTAACGAAAGGTTATTCATTAAATATTTTAAAACTATTTTGTCTTAATTTTAAATCTTGAAATTAATTTTGATATGTTATACATATAAATGTAATGTAATAATGATCGTTCCCGATGTTTCTGGGCCAATCAATTTGAAATTATTTACGCTTTAAGTATTTCAACTAATATTATTGTATAAATGCGGGGTTTAATGCGTTAAAGTTAAAGACGACCATCGTAGTAAAGATCTATTGCTGAATTAATTTAAACCACATATTTATTTGTACAAATTTGAGAAACGCGCAATACTACCGAAATTTCAATTTCTGTTCGAAACGCTTCTAGTTACCTATCACCATTTTGAAAACCGTCATTTTGTTCATATTTAAAAAAACCATATAGATTTTACAATACCCCAGCTAGAGAATGTGTATGTAAATTATAGTCGCGATTAAAGCAGCGATGTTTCTCCGTATAGCGAATAAATAAATGGACATGTTTGCTGGGGATCTGAAAGACCGGAAAAAAAGTTACCAAGCTAATATTAACTATTTGAGTTATTTTCTCTTTATTATAGAACATTTTCTTAATATCGTTTCAACTAGACCAATCAACGGCTCTTAATCATTTTTTTTTGGATGTTATTATTTGCAGGACTTATTATTTATATTAATAGAATTTTTTTAATACCTGTAAATATAAGAAAATACAAAAAACTTAATTCAGAGTAGTTGATAGGTCTAGTTGAAATGTCAAGAAAATGTTCTATTATAACGAGAAAATTACTAAAAAAGTTATAAAAAATAACAATCACCCAATAACTTTTGTTTCTGATCTAATAAAATAAAAATCTTTTCATAACTTTTATTCCTAATCTAAATAAAAAAAAAATGCAATTCTTGATTTTACAAAATAAAAATCACATGTTAACTTTTATTCATGATCTAAAAAAATTAAAATCACTTGATATGAATTTCAAATAATTTAAATCATTTGATAATGTTTGTTCTTGATTAAATTAAAAGTGAAAATCTTCTGATATCTTTAATTGTTGATTCTTAAAAAGTAAAGTCATCTGATGTTTTCAAGTATTTTGATGTCAATAACTAGAAAGTTTAGAAATCATCTTACATAAATATTGTATGTGCGTATAATTTCTAAGAAACAGTACTACATACTATATGGACACATTCATTTTGCACTCAGTGGAAAAAACCGGTGCTGCATTATCAGTTAAGTACCCCTTTTCTTTTTGATTAGGTTAACTCCCATTTAGTCAGTATGATTGATCTCGCTGCATGTTGCATTCTAATGTTTCCAGTTTCCAGATACTTAACATCCATAAAAGTCAACATAGCGCAGAATACTTAGTCAATAAAATTCAAAAGGTAAACGGTAATCAGGCTCTCGTCTCGGAGCCCTGTAATTTCGATACAAACGCAGCCGAGAAACATAACTGCCTCTGCCCATAACCTCTTCGTCGATTATGCCAATTAAGGTTCTCATTAATTCATTAATAACCTGCACCATCAGAAATCCCACCTCGGCCGAAGATTCCAGGTCTACAATCGTCTGCACAAAAAACATGAACAGATCAGCCTGCAGCCAGCGAAGATCTTCTTTCACGAGTTTCAGCGAAGATCTTGCGCACCTTACTCGCGTCTTGTACTACGTTTACGACGCTTGTTAAAAACCCAGAAAAAACCACTCAAACCGAAATCAATGCGAGTGCCATGTCTTCGGCGTGTTTCCTTTGTGTTACATCGTCTGTCCGCGGGGCGGCGGGACGGTCGGGCTCCAGGTACGCTTGACCACAAAAAAATAAATAAAAAAAAATTAAAAAAAAGAAGTCATACATCAAATCACATACCTCGGATTTTCTCGTTTATCTGATTCTGTTTACTACGAACTCCGTCCGACGGAGTTACGTTCTTGCTGATTGCTTTTACGCACGGGCCCCTGTCCGAGCCACGCTCAAAGAATTTTTTTTTTCTTTAAAAAAGCCACAAGTCTGCGGGCATATGTTGGAGTTTTGTTGATGCGGTGCTCCACCGATTTCTCGAGATATCGCCAAGACGGACTGCGAAGCCTTAAATGAGGCAAAAGAACGAGTTAACTCGACATCCCACCGCCTGGCGAGTTTAACTGTGACCGCGACAGAGCCATATTAAACGAGAGTTCGAGATCGAGACCTTGCCGTCCGAGGTCCAAGGAGGATGCTGATGACCAGTGGCCAGCGATCGTCTTGGTTTTATTCCAACAATTGTCAGCCAGTCACTTCGCTGGTTCGCTTCTTCTCCCATAATATCGACCTCGCGTCTTCCGGATAATCGTTTGATTTGTATCTTTTGCGCGATCACTATTATGTCGACGGATTAAATTTCTCCAGAGACACCCGCCAAGGGCTTTTTAGTAGAATTTATGAGATGTGCACGAATGGTAAACACAACTCATTCTAAAAAATATATATATATATATTGTATATGTACCAAGATCATGGTGAAGATTCCATAGTACGTGAAGGCATTCGCTTTCCTACTTGAGATCAACAAACGAATGTCTTTAAGAAGCATAGATCCACTCACCAGAAGTGATTCACGATCTTTTCAACTGAAACTGAATTACACAAATACCCGTGATATTGCAATTCGATTGCATTTTACGGGTAGAGCATTCGATGATTTTCACTTTGCGTGGCAAATTTACTCTATGTCTGCACGTTTCATAAACTTTTTGCCTTTTTAATTGGAAGGAATGCAATGTCAGAATACCGACAAATTTCAAGACTACACTAGAGCAATGTGGGCATTGAGTAAACTGCAATAAAATACCTGTTTCATTCAGTCAATGTTTCTGCAACGAATTATGTGGAATATTGGCGCCAATCAACCATGCGCTTTACTTTCAGTTTGCACTTGAAAAGATAAAATAATGTCATTTTGTGAAAGTCAATTTTTTGTCGATTACATTTATCTAAATTTTTGTAGCAATTTCAAAATTTACTTGAAATTTTTCAATAAATATGAGTACCTGGGGTTCGTTGTATGCCACAGTGTATGACTGGCACTAAACACATTATTGTACGATATTTGAGACATACAGTTGTGAAAAAAATAATAGGTACACATAAACACACATAAACTAAAGAATTGACCTGGAAATAAATAAATCTTTGCACATTTATTGTAGTATATTAACAACAATTAAATTAAAATATGCATATTGTTATCTATATTTTATTGTGAACTGTTAGTTTATTTTTAACTTGTACTTATTATTTCTTCCGTGACTGTATTCTAAGGTACGCACTAACGTTATCCAGGTACAAAAACTACCTTCGTTAATATAGAAATTTAAATGAATTTTTTTTTTTTACCTGTTTTCAGCGAACAGTTCGTTTCTGTTTAAATAATTGAAATAATGGATCGTTTTATTCACAAACATATGTATTTTGGAAATGCAAATTTTGCAATGCTGAATGGGAAACGCCGCTTGGATAGGTGTTTCAGCATGATAATGACCCGAAACACACATCGAAGCTGGTAAAAGAGAATGGGCTTCAGGTTTTTGATTTGCCGGCTTAATCACCAGATCTAAATGTTATTGAAAATTTCTTAGGGATCCTTAAACAGCAAGTCTCAATTCAGCGTTTCTTGAATAAAACAAAACTAATGGAAACACTAAAAAAAATGGGAAAGCAGACTTCAATCTACTATTATGAATTTAAAAGCGTCTATGCCCCAAAGGTGTGCTGAGGTTATTCAAAATAAAGTCTACCATATGCAGCACTAGGGAAGTAATTAAAAGGTTGCTTTTCTTTTACACACAAATGTTATTTTTTTAAATTATTTTAATTAAATTGAGTTGAGTGAATGAGTTAATTTATTGCGAAGTCAACTATTTTCAAAATGGCGCACTTGCGTTAATTGGACCCCGATGTGGAATTGGGGTCGCCACTTAAACCAACCAACCAACCAACTATTTTTAATGTTTTATTAAAGGAGAAAAATAGGATATAGCTGAGGAAAAAATTTCATTAAGTTTTTGAACTGGAATGATTGCTCACAACACTGTATTTATTGTTTTGTTAATAAGTGTAGTTGTTATGAAAAAATTCATTTTTAATGTTTTAAGGAATCAATTTAAGAGAAATTTCTTAAACATAGTAATTATTTTTATTTTTAAAAATAAATCAATTTATCCAGTGGGTAGTAACATATCAAAAGGGAGGCGGAGTTGATTTGAAAGTGCATCGTCATGAAAAGAAGAATTTCTCAATTAAAACTAATAAACTGAAAAAAAGCAACTAATCACCCGTGACTAAAGTGCATTAAAAGGAACCGTTATCTCTTAAAATCTTTAAACCATCATTACTCATGCCGTGCTGCTTAGGCTTTAGTAAAAGTGTCTGCGTTTGGTGCAGAAAAGAGCAAAACCGACGCAGGTAGACTAAGTGCCGACATCGAGGCAAAAATCTCGAGGTCTAATGGACCAGTGCAAGCCACTCGCATCTTCCTTCGCCGCCGCCGCCGCAGGTAAAAGCGGCTCCCTGGACAATGATTTTACGAGTCCTCGAGCCCTGAGCTTAGCGCTTTTTACGACGCCGGCAACACCTCGGCCCTCCTCAGATCCTTGTCTCGAATTTTTATTAGGCTGGAAAAACTCAAGACTGCAATCTAGCGTCTAGCGTCTAGCACTATTTGTGCGGCGTGCATTGTCCCGGCGAAAGACCTGCTCTCCAGACTTTTTGTGTGTTACGCACCCCGCTGCACCTCATAAGAGGAATTTCAAGTGGCCATTGTCCTGGTCTCCATTGTTGGCGTTTCTTTCGAGATTTATTTTATCTAGAGAAACACATTGTAAACAGGGCCAGCAACGGACATTTTTTATGTTTCTTTTGCTTATTTAAGAAGGATCTTTTTCTGACAATCCATCAATGCGGATTGAACGTGTAGTGGAAAGTGACAATATTATTTTCGCTTCAAGAGGCTTTTTGTTAAATTAAATTTAAACGAGATTTGCAGTCGTATACACTGAAATAAGTGACGGGCGGGTATTTCAAATGCAAAAAAGCGGTTAAAAACATTTCTGGATAAAATCCGAATAATAAAATACTAAATAAAATAATTCCAAAAAAAATAACATTTTCAATATTCGAAAAAAAAAAACAAATAGAAAAAATTGTGATCACACCTCAAACTGCGGCTTTAAAGTTTCGTAACAGAGAGTAGAATTTTGGGTAAATTAAAAAAAATTAATCGAAGGGGTCGGACTTTTTGAAAATGTCGATTTTAATCTTTAAACGCTTATAGCTATTATTACTATTCTATCATTAATTGAAAATTTTTTGTTTTAAAATTTAACAAATCGATTACTTAATAACGGTTTAGAAGAAAAGGCTGAAAATTGATGTCCGAATTGTTTTTAATACGTAATGAAACATATCCTAACTTGAGCGAAATTGAAGAGGGTCGGGTCAAAAATTCGGTGATTTGACATGAAATGGCCCATATACATATATAATTGCCCATTCGTATGAAAACACAACACACACACATACAAAAACGCTCGCGGTTTTTTCAATCAGTTGTTTTAGTCCAAACAAGCATAACTTGGTCGACTTTAACTCGTAAACTATTCGACTATTGTAAGTCGTGTTATTTTTAAAAGTATTTAAAGTATATGTATGTTCTAGTATTATAGATTTTTTCAGACTTTTCCGTTTAGGTTAATATCTCGAAAGATTCAAACATAATCGAAAGTGCCCACTTTGGAGTCGAATTTTTCGAAACGGGGCTAAATTTTGAAAAACGGTTTAAAAAATCTCATACCTAATGATTTTAGTAAATTCCGTTTTCAACGAAATATTTTCTTTTTCATGCATGTAGCCAAGGTAGCTTTAATTTACGTGTACCCAATTTCAACGCTATAAATGCATATGCAAAGTTGAATCAAAATCCATTAAGAAATGCGGCAGTTATCGCGGTAACAAAATCATTAATAGAAACCGACATGGCCCTTCACGCCTTTAACCGATCACAACCATTTTACTTAGTATGTACGTTGTCAAGGTGTACGTTAAGTTTGGTCAACAGCGGTTAAGGATTACGAAAAGTATCGGGTGCGTTCTATTTTTTTTATATAACTAATGAACTATAAAACGAGTTTTGGCAACAGGTTATATTTCATATGAAATCTACCTAAAAAGTAAAAATACATTAATTTTTAAAAGTAAAGTTTTTTTTAACATCTTCTCAGGTGAACTTCCACATATTATAAGCGTATATAATGTTGGATAATAGAAACAATCTATAAACTAAAAGTAAACAATTACCTATTTATTTTACAAAATTACAATACAATATAATACACTACAATATTTTTAGGGCTCCTTACCAAAATGGTTATAACGTGAAATTTGGAATAGTTTTAAATAATGCTAGCCCAACTTTATTGCAAATGAAAAAATAGTTTTATATTCATTGCAAAAGGGGCCGAAATAGAGTTTCGGAATTTTAAAGTGGGGTTTTGATCAAGTCATCATCAAATGTTAAGGGCTTAATTCGTACATTCTAAAATAGGTTTTCATTTCCTTTTATGCCGCATAGCTTTCGACTTATAATGAAAAATACCTTCCTCCTTATCTCCGAAGTTTCCAAAAGGATGATGCTTCTAACTAGCACAGTTTTGTTAGAAATCGCCAAAAATCCTTATTTTAAAGGATTTTTATTCCATTTAAACCTAATTTACGATACTTTAACTTAGTTCCATAGCTCTTTCCTATGAGCCCCAAAATACTCTTGAGTTAAGCTGTTTAAATACTCCTACTTTGTTGCTACGGTTGATATCGTTGTTATTTTTTAATAGAGTATTTTCGAATAAATCGCAATACTTTTTCTTCAAACAAATATTTTGCTGCTATTTGAAGATAGAAACGCCCCACTATCGTAAAAGGCAGACGTACTTAGATAGGATATTTGTATGCAACTTGCTCCTACATACAGTTTAAATTTTGAAAAAATGAAATTTGTGCCATTTTTAGGTTCAAAGTGGGAGCTAATTTATATTGAATTCACGGCTACTTTACCACCTTACCAAAAACCACAAAAGTGAGGAATTCGATAATTAAATCAGGACTCGAATTTCGATTCGAATATTTTTAGGTATAACAATATTAAGAGGTTTATAGAAAATGTCGGAAAATTGTTTTGATTTATACTGGCTTGGAATCAAAAACATCTCATAGTAATATAAATAACTTTACGAAAATTTTTATATCTTGATAAGTATTCCATATGAATCCATTTTGTTGAGTTGACAATTATTTTGCCCATAGTTTTGGATGCTAAATATGAATTCGAAATCAAAAGTGAAAAAGAAAAATAGACTTTACTTACTATTTACTAATGTAAATACAATAAATGTTCGGACATTAAGCTATTGCCTAAAAATACGAAAAGCTTAACTTCATGTTTTCATAAATGAATTTATTTCAAATTTTCAATAATGTGCAAAATGTGTACTTTCTCACTTTTTCAGTTTTGGATTCTGGATTTGGTTTTTGCAAACCAGCAGGAATTACAAAAACTAAATCCAGCTTTTTTGTAATCTAGCAGGAACCTTGCAGGTCGCGGTGACTGCGATGGCCGTATGCCTTTCGCCCCAACTCAAATCTAATCTAATTTAATCTAGCAGGAATTTCAGAATTCAAGATGGTGGACTTTCAAATTAAGTAGCTTATATGATTTTCACCAAACTTGGTACTTGGAGGTTTTTGGGGTCGCTGATTTCAAACCAACCGTTAGAATTTGCGAATTCAAGGTAGCGGAGTGTTGAATTTTAAAGTTTATGCGATTTTGCACTAAACTTGGTACTTGGGGATTCTCGAGAAGGAGGTTGTCAGAAGTAACATACATATGCGAAAAGGTTATTTTCGAAGTAGGCGTTTTTCATTTCGAATGTTTTCAAACTTTGTAGAATCAAAATAGTAGATCCGATCTATCTAACATAGGTATATCGAAAGTGATTTCCATGGAAATGCTGTGTGATACGCTGTGCCGTCTTGTTGAAATGTGATGTTTATGCTCATTAATTTCATACAAAACATCATTCATCTAATGAAAGTCTCCAGTATTATGTTGTTTAAAAGCACTTATAAATATGCGCACATTGCATAACATTACCAGTGACATTTTATTATTTTATCATCGTTAAAATCCTCTAAAACATGCTCGAATCGTTGCATCCAATGGAGTCGAAACTGTTGGGCATTCCATTACCGAGAAATCAATTTCAGCGATCATCGCCAGTACGATTTTATCAGATCGCAACGTGTTTACAATTTTACACGTGAAATAAGAAATGAATTGGGAAAAGGGGAGAAAACCGAGATACGAGGTGCCCGGAGCAGCGATCGTCTTGTTAACTTTGCTAGAATGGGGCCGCTCCAGAGGTTCTATGGCTTTGGTATGGTCGAAGGAATCCTCACTGGTTAATGACTGCTTTTTTGCTGCACTTGGCGTTTTGTTCTTTTCCCGTCGTGTGGTATTTTTACGCAGAAAGAAGCTGAGCCGCGATCGTCTGGAGGGACGTTCCTACTCTGCGGAGCCCCATCATCCAGCCTCCTGGCGGCGGCCGCCTGCGATCGAAAACGAACGTCTGCATTCCACCATGCGTTTTTCAATTTTTTTACTAAATTTTTTGTTCTTGTTCCGCAGGGCAAAAGAATGCAGCGCATTTCGTAACTTTTATACGCGCTTATGGAGCTATGCGCGCGGAAAGATGAATTGATTGCTCACGACAGATTCCATGATGATTTCAGTGGTTTTATGGCATCATCATTTATCTCATTTTCAAACATGCCAAATTCCATGCTGAAACTGGCTGTTAACAAAAATTGTTTGATCCGTTCACCGCCTTCGTTTATTTTAGTTTTATTTTTTTCATTTTTATTTTTAAAGCAATCCTCTGGCGAACTGAATAAATTGGCGAAAGAGCTGAGCTCGACTCGGCTAGAATAATTCAATCAGACTAAAAGAATA
The DNA here is from genome assembly GCA_951509405.1 of Machimus rusticus. Taxonomy (NCBI): domain Eukaryota; kingdom Metazoa; phylum Arthropoda; class Insecta; order Diptera; family Asilidae; genus Machimus; species Machimus rusticus. The sequence goes on from OX608051.1 coordinate 7,840,129, forward strand.
AAAATAAAAAGTAACAATTACTCGTGCGGATAAAAATCTAGTGGCTGAGCTCTGGTGGGAGTGCTATCAGTTCTCCAAGAGTCTCATTTTCCACTATTAAGTGCAATGACCATAGAGCCCACAACCACGGGCCACGGGCGTTCTATCTGAAATAGACTTGCTAGCGACTAGCCTATAGACTGCGCAGTTCTAGTAGATACTACATAGATCCTCGCTTCCCATTATGCTTTATGTGCTTTATTGGGGGTTTTGCTGGTCGCGTTTTTGCACTTGAGGCACTTGTTGGGTCGAATGACAGCGGAACGCAATGACCGCGACGCGATGTACAATCGAGAGCTCCATGTTCGTTCGATTTATGCTACAACGACGGCGACTACGTTCGCCTTTACGAGGTTTCGTTATTTCACTCTTTTTACGCTTTTAAGTTTTAAATCAAGCACGTGCTTTTGTTACAACGCGCTGGACATGGCTCTTACAAATGGAAACCTTGACCAGTTGAGTTTACAATTTTTGCCATTGTTGTAAACATTTAAAAAAAAAATGAGTCCGCTTCAAAAATAGTGTAACATTTAGGGATTCTATTATTTCCAAGGTTTTTCGATTTGAGAACGGTTTTAAAAGCACTTTGTAGTAGGGAAGAAGGGAAAAATTATGAAAAAAAAACCTCCCATTGTTTTCGAGATATTAATAAAAATAGTATCCAATTTACGACAACAACCACGCACAAATCAAATGCCATTTGAATGAGATTTTCCTTTTACAAAATATTTCGGCTTAAATATACAACAGCGTCATCGCTCGGATTTCAATGAAATTGAGCAGTTGCCTTCCGTTTGCCCTAAAACGGAAGGATCTAAAGGAATTTTTGTGAAATATTCCACTTTTAATTTTGAGATAATGTCAAAATTAGAAGTTACCATTTACACCGCAAAATCCCTTTATTTTTGCAAAATTGCACCTAAATGCTATCCATTTCCTTAAAGAACATTACACCATGTACTTTCACTCTATACTTATATGATTAATTTATTAAGCTGATGGCTTCATAGTTCTAATATACTCTAGATCTAGGTGCAACTTTTTCAATAATATCAGAGTAATATTTTTACTACGTAACTATATGGTAGTTGGAAAATATTTAGGATTTTTATTATATATACATATATGCATTTATTTTAACTCCTCTTCTATACCTTGTAAATATGTAATTCTTACTTATTCAGTATTTATGGCGATGTCAAGTTCTAAAAACAAAAGTTTCAATTTTGTGACTTTAAATTTACTTCACTAATTTAGCAATAAGATATTTTAAAATTTAATGCACTATATGAGCTCATTAGATTTCGAAATATGAATTTTAAAAGTTTAAGTAAAGTAAACATATTAAATTTATTTGTTGGGTAGGCTAACCGCTTTCAAAAGATTAATAATTCTAAAAAACGTATAAAAATAAACAATAAATGTATAAACGTTGGACTTTGCCGTTGCTATTTACAATAAGTATTATATATCTTTAGATTTTATTAGATTTTTTAAATCGGCGCGAAAACTTGAATGATATGAACTCCATTCAGAATATCATCGACTATCAGTTTTGGTTTTCCATCTAAAAATAGTTATTTTGCAATGGAAAACTCCCAAGTGAATATTATTTTATTCCTTTTTTTTGTTGCGTCTCTGTAATTGTATACACTTTGACCTTCAATTCATAAACTCATTCATTGTTTAAGTATTACGCATCAAATGAGAGAAAATACTTGTTCTCATAAGTAAAAATCATTGTTTATTCATTCAAATTCAAGTACTTATTTACTGAAAATTTCAATATTATTAAGAAAATTAGTAAATACTTCCTGAAAATAAATATCAAACTTGACTTGTGCACTGATTGGCTGTTTATCGTCATAATTAAAATCACAATCATTATGTGCGATAATCAAGTGGAATTATAATTATCATAATATCGAATGTCGCGTCACATGAAAATATGGTACAAATTATTATAGTACCGTCAGATAGGAAAGGATTAAAATGATATGCTAAAAGTGTGAGGGAATGAATTGTAATGAAGTAAAATGTCAATGCAGAAAGAATCTTGTTGTCTAGTACTTTTTTTTTCCACAAATATTGACTCTTTAGATACCATGTACCATGTAGGAGTTCGCAACTTATAAGTCCACTAATCCGACGCTTAATATTAATCACATTTGAGATAAACAAGATTAGGGAAAGTCATTATCAGTTACTCTTAATGACTAAATCAGGAAATTAACCATTTATGGGGTAAACTGATGGTCATAGGTTACGCCCATATCACTCTTTCTTGTCCCTGTAATTAAAGCTGTTATTAAGCGGCAGGCAAGATACGGTTGAGTTTAACTCGTGAATACCCCGATGATTCACTAAAATATTCAAATTTCCGTCCGCAAAAGCCGCAATTTTCCTATTATTATTACGAATGTTTAATGAGTTACAGTCCCCGCCAAATCAACAAAGAGCCGAGTAAATATTTTCCAGTGTTAATTAGGCCTGGCCAGCGTACCGGGCACGTGAGCCAAGATTGTTACAATGTAAAAATTTTAACGCAAGACAAAGGAATGTCCACGCGCACTGATCCGTGGCGCGCGGACTATAACCGGAAAACGCATCATTTTCCGACTTTGTCTCTTTTATTTTTGGCATTATAAAAATTTTAAGGTATATCTCAGCCGTAATTTTAGTTTTTATGCTTCAGAACCAAAATTGTTTTTTTTTTTTTATATTTTGGTTTTATGTAAATTTGCCAAGGTTTTGTGCAGCATCGGTGAAGTAATTAGCGATCAGAGTGTTTGCTGCACTCAATGACAAGTGCGACGGGGTCGAAATTAAGTGCACGTCGTCGTCGTCGTCATCGCTCTAGCGTTTGGCTAGCGAACGCGGACAGCCGGACAAGCTCCGGCCAGCCAAAGTATAAATGGAAGAGATTTGCAATGGATTTCCGGTTGCACTTAGCAAGAAATTCGCGAAGCGTAACTGATATGATTCCGCAAAGGCACTTAATTCGAATAAAACTCAAATGGAAACTTTTCAGCGCCATAGTACTCTTGAAGTACTCCTTTTGGACCCCGTTGTCGCGGTTTTATTTTTTGTGAAAACAGTCAGTCCAGGTTTTGGTTTCTGGTTTCTCTTATCGCATTGTGATTTGCTTATCCAGCAATTATGTTTCAATGTAATTAGCCCCATCAAAAAATATGGACCTATGGACCATAATCTAAATGTCCAAAAAAAAAAACTGACCCCTTCCGTTCATTGCAATATTAAAAATCATAGCCTAGAAAGACATTTCCAGAATAACTTAGTAAGATATGGTTAGGTTCATTTATTTCTTGTGAGATCACATTTTAAAGAACTTTATTTCTTCAGATTATTTTTGGGAAGAAACAAACTGAAAGGCATCTTCATGAGAAAATGAACTATAAAGTCTCTCTAGATTCTGTGGGTGAACCAAAAATAAATAGATATGTTAATAAATAGTATTCCAAAATTTACCACAACTTTGAGGAGTCTTCCACTATTGAAATATTGGAAGTAGGGACATTTAAAATTTAATTTAATATCTACTTACTTTATAACCATGCAATTCCAAATGTAAGGATAACAACGATTAATCGAAAGTCTAAAATAACTGATTATTTTTATTTAATTTATCGATTAATTTTATTTAATTAGTTGAATTGATTAATCCATACCTACCCTAAGTCGAAAAGGTGACACAATTTATCTTAATCTCTACAAAAAAGCTTTTGTGTTGATTGAGCGTTCAGAACTAGATTAGTAATTTTATGTATGAAAATAAATCGATTATTTTGTATGATCTTTAATTTTTATAACTGCTAATAGATCTAGCTCAAAATTTATGTGCTTGAATGAATTTAGGTTAAACGATTTGCAACTAAAGTTATACTCGATGAACGGGCGGAACTCAATTTGAAATTATAGAAGTTGATGTTTTAAATGGTAATGTACATATATGTACATACATATAGTTTTAAGTACAATGTCATTCAAATTCCTTTAGTATGTCCCTTAATATAAGAACTTTCGCCTTGCTTATAACAAGTTGAAGTTAGATAAGCGTTACAAAATTACAGACTAACGCCAAGAATTTTTGTGGACATAATTCCAAAAATAAAAAATAAATCGCTTCATGCTTTTAAACTTCAAAACGGAAAATCCACATCAGTTAAATACTAAACTTTTTTATAATCTTATAGCCATTATTACGCACGCGGACCAGAATCTCAACTTGGGGGTTTCCTACTGCTTTTAAAGCACTAACATAATAAAAAGTACTTTAAATTGAGGAAGTCGTGAAAGGTTATATTAAATTTTTATAAATGATTTATATTTAAAGTGTAACCAAATTTTTGACCTTCCGGTTTCTTAATAATTATGAAAAAATTATTTAATCAGGTTACATTTGGTATGAATTATTTTGGATAATGTAATTAAACAATGAGAACCAATTTTTACAAATTATCGATTTAAAAAAATTTGATTTCAGAGGCAGTTCTTCCCTTACTGTTGTTAATAACGCTATAAGATCGTGCTATCACTTAGTAAAGTAAAGTTAGTAAAGTAGTGTCAAATGACCTCGGAAACTGCTACGTGCTTAATAAGAAAAGAAATGAAAATATGAACATTGAAGAAAGCTTTTAATACAAAATATTTCTCGCTAGTTTCCGTTAATGGAATTTCACATTCTTAATATAATGAATTCGCAGTATGAGTCAAAGCAGGTTGTGGTTACATTCAAAATTCAAGGTTACTGAGAAAGATATAAAAATGTTAATTATAACTTGATTTAATTGTCGACAGTTCAAAATATTAAAAGGTATGTTGCTAACGAAATTTTTAAAGCTACCTGCAACTTCGTATTCTGGAATAGTTTTGAAAAAACATTAATTTTTAAGTGACCAACAGCATAAAATGAGAAGAGCAAAAACAATAAGACATAAATGGAAGGTGAAACGTGTTCTTTTAAGACAAAGGTAAAGCGTAGCAATAATACAGACATGGTGCGTCCGAAAAAGGTAAAAGCCCTGCAAAAAAGGGCGTCGTGTCTGCTGCCCGGGGCAATCATTAAATGACCAACAACTCAGTTGCCATTGATATCGATAATAAAAGCTGATCGATGTTGAGCAGATTGCGCACAAACATTCGAGTCAAACGGCATGTGCAATTTAATTGATGGATTCTGCGGGCCTATTGTTTTTCCGTCGTCGTCAGCCTCCTCGGAGCAGACCAGAATGGAACATTGTTTGTGCGGCTGCTGAGACTGAGCCTGGAGGCCCCCCAATAAAAAAGGTAAATCGTAAAAAAAAGGAGTTATATCCAAGTAGCGAACGTACGAGCATTCGTCTCTCATGCAATTTTATTTATAGACCTTTTTATTTTTGCGCGCATGTTTCAGTTTTTGTACTATTTTTGCGCTGCTCGTTTTTGCCTGCATCGTAAAGAGCGTAAAAATCTTTCGAGCTAAAGATTTTTTCAGACAGACGGACTCATTGTGCTCGCGAACGAGCGTAGAATACTTTGGCTACCACGAAACGTACGCACGGCCATTGTTGAGCTCGACGAAAACGTGACTGTTGTTAAAATGCGGTGTGCTCTGCAAAATTAGCAAATAACTTCGGCCTTTCCGTCTTCTGCTAATTTTTTTATTTTTATTAATTAGCTTTATTATCGGCGTACGTTGTTGCAGTGTAGATGTTTTTAATAACTCCGATCGCTCATACTTTAGTTTATTTTCTTTTTTAATAGTCGAACTTGCTAGAATAAAGAATCGAAGAACACCAATTATTTGTTTGTAAATATCTCATTTCGATTAGTATTAATCTTGGGATAGAGCAAAATAATAAACTAAACTATGCTTTAAAAGTTATATAATAAAAAAACCCTTAGGAACATTTTAGCCCCACATTTCCTATTCTCATTTCTATAGCCAAAATAAAGGTTTCTACTATTCCATAAATATTTCCAACATGACCTCGAAATGACCCCTTAAATTGACTCCATATCCAAGTTCAATATAACTATCAAAAACTATAATTTTTTTAAAAATACACTATCCTCAAAAGTTATTTGATCGTTTTTAAATTCCGAAAAGTCAAATAATACATATAAGTATATTCAAAACTTTCGTATCTAACAAAGCTATATTCCAAAAATTGAAATCACCACTTTCATATTTAAAAAAAAATTACTATATGTTAGAAAAATCTGATTCCTTATTATTTCTGATTGTAGATACTGCTTAAGGGACCGTCTGATTTTGCAAATTAATAATTCTAGTTTGAAGTTTGGGTCATAGCCACGGTCATGCCTAAGTTAAATCTTTCTGGTTTTTGTGTTTCAGATAATTCTTGCTTAAAATAATCACACAGCTGATAGGTAGGTATTATTTTTAATTAAATTATTTAAAATTAAGAAAAAGATTTGTTTCTTTGTTAAGAGTGCTTTTATTGAGCCTAGAAAGAATCTTATCAATATCTACTATTGGAGTCGCATAAATAGTTCTGAAAAATAAGCTAATTTTTCGAGCGTGTAAGGTGAAACGATTCCTTAAGGTTCCATAGGCCTTTGGGGAAAATTTTAACAAAAAAATTACTTAAATTATTTAATCCGAAGGATGTTTCATAGAATCGGAAATTAATCATATGATCGTAGAAAAGAGGACCCTAATTTTATTGTTTAGGCTAAATCTTTCGAACCATTAACGTAGCCATATTCATAACAGTTAACAGAGGTTGCTATAAAATATAAATATTAAATATGGTATAAGATTATATTCTTTTATCCTTTCCTATTGATAAATAAATTTGATAAATTGAAAAATTAGTCATGTACAAATTCAGTTTGCTCTTTGTAAAGTTCTTTTTCTTCATCTTGAAATTAAAAAAAAAATTGTTAAATTAAGTAATACTGTCCGCTTCAAATTTTTGATTGTTAGTCAATAGTTACAAATGCATTTTTGTTAGAACTCTACGAAATACTGTTACATACCAGTGTCTATTTCGTTTTAATAATTGTTTAGTTGGAATATTTGTTCTTCAATTTTAAATAAATTGGTCCCTCTGAAGGGGTTAATTATTTAAAGTTATTTTCTTTTCTCGTTTAATTATTGTTTTAGAAATTGTGTAATGTGGGATGTGTGCTCTTAATTGAAATATTAATAAACAAATAAACAAAGGACAGTATTATTCCAGTTAGGCATAACAAAGAGGCAAGTTTTCACGATTAATTCTGGTCAACTGAAAACATGGGTATGTCTCAGAAAACCATCATCCCATGCAACTTGTCGGGATGACACATAAGCGGTCTCATAACTCATAATATAAAAGCCAACAAAGTGAATGGGCACTTTACTGGAAACTTGATCCTCTTGAAGAGAATCAGCAATTTGCCTCCTAAAAAAGCATTTCGACAGTCTAGCTTCTAGCAAGAGTCTACCCACTGGCTAGAGAGACCCTTGCACATCATTAGCATCTTGTATAATCGTCAGTTAGCCTCTTGCGCAGCGACGCAGCCGCGCTGAATTTACGGCTCGACAGTAGTCGCCACTGCGATTGATCCGACGACATTGCGTTTTTCCTCCTTCAATTCCGCGAATTAAAAAAAATTATGATTGTTCGGCGGTTCGACAGCTACCGGCGGCGGCGTGCGGGCGGCAATGAGGTCATATTGCGTTACTTCAGGCCAATTGGGCAGCGCCGATTAATAAACTAAGCTCAACTCGCGCATCATCATTTCGGTGGACAGATGTTCCACTAGCAATTTAATCATCTTCCAGATCGAGGATGCTGCTGATGGACCGGACTGGACATGGTCACTAGAATAAACCAGCGCGGTCCAAGGGCATCCGTAACGAGCGGCTTAATATTGGCGCGCACTGCGAAATTAAATATTTGCTCGGTCAATTTGATTTCGAGCGTAAATTTGGTCATTACCAGCGGACTGACCAGGGCTTTATAAACTCGCGAAAATAAATCGATTCAGCGAATCGATTTCCGGCTGGTCACTGCGGAAGTGTGTCCCAATTGCCTCAGCCTTTATGCAACTGCTCATTTAGCTGGAAAATATTTGCAAGTGTCATTAGGCAATTTGCCCAGTGCAGCAAATCGTTTTCGCTTGAATTTTATTTATTTTTTATCTTTTATTTTTCCAGATTAATTCAGTGCGTCTCATCGTAAAATTAAAAAAATGAAATTGAATATCTCTGCAATTTTCTTTCGAGTAAGAGGTAGTAACCTTCGTGGAGTGTAGTAAAGGTGTAAAAGACATGTATAAAATTGTTTTCTGTCTACCTTCTGTCATGCAACGAAGCAGGTATTAAACATATTAAACATGTCGACATTTACTATATCACGTCATGTTTACGTGGAGCACGCGAACGACACTAATATTTTGCTGAAATACTATTTTTGACCCGAATGAAAAAATATGAATTGCTGAATTCACTTTAAATCTTAATGGGTTAATGAGGTCAATGCTCTTATGTTTCTTTTGTATATCATATATATTCATTTAAGTTTTTTTTTAAATGCTCCATGTTAATTAGCAAACAGCAAATATTAAAGTCATTTTGGAATTTATATTTCAATTAGCTTATATTCAAAATAAAAATTAATTATCTTTCGTAGTTAATGTTGTATTAAAATTAGATATTACTTGAAAATTCAACTCAAATTTAACTTTGTGTGTAATTTTCATTATATTTTCCTGGGAAAGATCACGAACAAATTTTGATATAAAAACAAATTTCTTTGCAAGAATTGAAAGTACGTCAAACAACATTAATTTATGAGTTCTTCTTAAATATAAAACTTTCAGATAACTTCAACTTCAATTTTGCAATTAATTCCATGAGTTTACTTAGTTTTTCATTTTTACCATAATTTCTTGAAAATATTTGTAATATGAAAAGGAGGCATTTTTTTATTCAAGAACTAACTTAAGTTTAACCATAAAGACGCAGTACGCCAATTTTTAATCGCTTATAAATTTCGTATTGTATTGTATTTATAATATTCTTTCAATCGGAAAGCCAAACGATAATATAATATAATATAATTTTCAAATATTGGCAAAAAAGATATTTATTCTTTGTATCCCATACCCAGAGCGCCTTTTGAGGCTTAAAATTACTGAATCAAAATTTTATGCTGCAGGCATGAACATTTAGAAGGAATATACTCTTAAAGAATGTCATTGCCCTCTTAGGAAATTATTATTATTCTTATGAATAACGCTACTTAAGTTATGGATTAAAGCAAACTGTAAGTATTTAAGAAGAGCTTTGTGATTCCATTATGTCAAATTAAAAAGGTTAATCTGATGGATCTCCCTAGTCAACTGAAGTGCATTCGAGTTAAAATTAGAAAATCCATGTGATATTTTTAATGTGTAAGTCCGCTTTTTAAGAACTGTGATTGGTTTCGATGCCAAATTGCCAATCAATGAAAAATTGAATCTAGGAATCAAAATAAAATCTTATTTTTCGATTCTTTAAAAAAAAAAACACTGGTTTACACTAATTTTGTTCCTAACCAAGTGATATATCATTTCCATAGGATCTTTTACGTAGATTACGAATTCATAAACGAAAATGTCCCATTAAGTCACGTTTTAAAAAAAATTTGTTTGAAGAGTACAAATCATCGTATTTTAAACATTATTAAAAGTTAGTTATAAAATAATGGGTAATTGTAGGAGCTTGAAATGTAGCCGTTAAGACTTTCCGAAATATTTTATTAATTTAACTTTTCTCTATTACCTACCTAACCAATTCAAACAATTGATAGTAAATGAAAATCACAAGTAGCGCACGCTCATGAAAAAAAAAACTTCTCCAATGCGTTTAGTAAGAAGTATGGAATTTTTTATGTGTTTCATAAATCTAGATAAGGATTAAGTTTTCATTTAAACATGTTATGAGTACTTTTCACGCGTTATTTTTTTATTTCGAGTTCGATGTGCCCAAGATACCATTTGTTTTAGTACACATCCTATTTTTCTCAAAAATTGGAATTGATGGAAATAAACAATTTCATACTATGTAGTAATTCAAAAAAATCAAAAAAATACATCTTATACAAAGACAAAAAATATTGTGTTTTGTAATCCAGTGAAATCAAATTCAAAAGTGATTCTTGATTGTAGGAATAATTTGTAATCAATCTTAAGTTTTATAAAAAAAAAAAAATTATAGGATGTAAGTTATTTGAGCTATGTATAAAGATCCTCATGCAAAGTTTTATATAATCATTTGCTTAATACTGATTCGTGATATGTTTCGTCTAAACCAGATTTAGTTATAAATTATTTTTAAACTGATTTCCACCGTAGATTTTCATTGGCCATAGACTCGACCAATAATAGAGCCTGATGTTAAGAACCAATTTATTTCATTATTTAGCTTCCAGTTTCTATCTTATCTCATATGTATCTCTTTTAGTCAAATTGAAAGCTTTTACAATTTTGAAAATAGTTTTTGTTGTAGGTACTAATATCGTATTCTTTTATAGGAGGTTCAATGTTGTTATTTGTATATGTACAGCCACATTAATAATTTTTGAAATACTGAATCAATTTCATTCAAACCAACTTTAAAACCTTAGCAGATAATGCATCTACATATACAAGAAAACTGCATAAAAATCGAATTAACAGTTCTTGAGTTATAAGCCAACATACAGACAGAAAAATGTTTCGTTTTTTGTTTCCTGACTTTGTTGATTAATATGGATTTTGTCGCTTTTAGGTATTAGCTTTGATTAATATTAAGGTGCCCTTAAATATGAAATCTACATCCATAAAGCAAATCTATGTTTGTGTGCTCATTGTGTGAAATATGGAGTCAATTAGAACATAATTTCTCAGTTTTCTGGAGCACTGCCCACGCCGAGTCAGTGACGCAGATTAAAACGATTAAGATTCAATTAAATCGGAACCGACTTCTGGCAGCCCCGACTGACCCGCAAAATTGTACATTTTGAAAGCTCTTCTCTCGCGTTTTCTCGCGGACGTAAAAACCGGTTTTACATGCGGATATACTGTACAACATACGGGCAATACGGGTCTTGCGCGGAGCACCCATACAACGGGGCCCCTCTCCTCCAAGCTTTTCTGTTTACGATTTTTGAATCGTTTTCGTTTCGACGTGTGTGCACACATCTTTTAAGTCGGAGCACAGAGTCGCCTGTTGAATATTTTTAGTAAGCGGATGCCTGCGCCTTTGTGTGCCCCGCCGTAAAACGTCCCAGTGGAAGCAGATTTTTATTCGGTTTTGTGGATGCGGTGCGGACTGCGGACCGTCCCGTCATTCGTAGTCGTCGTAGTTGTCGAAGTTGTTTGACATTTCGCCTCGCTTGCGTTTTACACACATTTCGAGTTGCTCTGGGCTTCTTACTTCTTGCGTTATTTTCTTAATAGTGCGGCTTAAGGTGCCCCAGAGAGTGCCGCCTACAAACGCAGTGAGTTAGTCATTGCCCGACTATTTTACTGTGCACAGTGTGAAATTCTTACGTACGATTTGTTTCCTCATAAAAGACGGTTAAAAAATCCTCAATCGGGCGCGTGCATGATTCTGGTTAATCTTTGTCTTTTATTTAGACATTGGTTTAGATAGAGAAAGATCAGTTTCAATGGGTTTTTATACAAAAAGTGTGACTCAGTTCGATCTAAAGTGATCTAAAGTGAATCTTGATCTTGTTGATCTTATAATTTTGAATCGCTCTAAAAGACTATAATTTAATCATATTAAGGTCTCAAATGACCGCCTGGAATTCCTTGGAGCAGGATCTCTTCACTCAAGTGATCGTCGCCAAGTGATCCTCAGGGTGCGATTGTTGCAATCTTTCAATCTCGGGCGAGTATCTCAAGAATGAGACTCCTGAGTTGAAGCTAATCAAGTGGATTCATATGGACACAACAAGTTTTTCTAGACGTCCAGAAGTTGTACAACAAAAATCCGATCACTAGTCCAGGCCGAGATCACTGAGCCTCCATCAGTTCGGTGCTGTATACGCTCTCGAGCTGCGCTGGTATTATGCGGCGCGATCTTTTTTTTTCTGATGTATGATGAGCCCCATGAGCCCATGTGTAGCGTGTGTAGAAGACGTTACGAGCACGAGTAAAGAAGAAGACATATTTCTTTTTCTTATGCGTGCAGAGACGGAGATTAGAACTTGATTTTGAAGGAACGCGCTCCTCAGTCTTGTTGCGGCTTTCTTAAAGTTTTTTGGATCTCGTTTAGTTATCTCATCGGATCGGTTCTGGATCGGTTTGTTTCTTAGTTACTGATCGTGATCGCCACTCACGACTGAAGAAGACGACGTTGACTGGTCGAGACTCCCTGCGAATTATATTAAATTCCTCTGGACTGGGACTCTTCTGGGTTTTTTATGGTTTTATATTGGTAAACGACCGCCAAAAAGAAGTGACCGCGACTTAAACAACGATACCCAACTCGAGTTTATCGCTCTTGTTAGCTTCTGTGTTAGCTCTCAGCTAGAAGTTAAATGTTAATTAAGAGTTGTTCAAAATATTTATGAATCTTATCAGCGGCTTCCAAGATTCTTGTGCTTAAAGTGCTTCAATATAAATTGCTGATGAAAGCAAAGTGAATGTAGTCAATTTTACGAGAAAAAGTGCTCTCCAGTGATCCTTCTGTTTGGACTTAAAATTTTCAGTGATTTTTTTCGATTCTCAAAGAAAACGATCTTGCTTCAGCTGATTTTAGAGGCTATGAATTCGTTGCGCTAGTCTTTTCCTGGAATATGCATCGTGGATCACCCAACAATCTCGGACCAGAGTTGCTTACGTAATTTTTATTGAGTCTTTTTTTTTCCGGGGGGAAAAAAAAAATCCGGACAATATCATCGTGTAAGTTATATTTATTTAAACAATTTATTGTAAACAACGAAACGAGTGAGAAAAACTGAGAAAAGTTGTCGTTGGTGTTCACGATCTCGATCGGGCACACGATCGTGGCAAAGTTCATTCACTTCCACTAGCGTGATGAAAGCCCCTTCTGTTTATATTATTTTTGCACCAAAAAAAAAAACAAAATCGCCGTATTGGCGCGGATTTTTTAGAATTTCAGATTAACGTTCGTCTATTCAACTTCTTATTTCCATTGTTTAAAATATTTTTTCTTAAAAAAATAAAAATAAAATTTACCCCAAGGTTGCCTTCTTTTTCATACCTTTCCGCTTCCATTTCCTCCAGTTTCGCTAAACAACTGGTGGAAAAATTGAAATTGTTTGTTTGCAAGAGTGTAACAAGAACGAAATCTTTTCAACTTTTTCGCTCGACTATCCTAATGATAATGACTTGCATACCGTCGGCTAATCTTTTGTTTATGGATGCCTTCATTTAGAGTTGTTTATGTCAGAGATCATGCAAGCCATATCCAGCGGACGTAACGTAATCATGTTTCCACGCAATTGGTCGCTTTCATCGCCCAGTTTTTTGTTCTTTATATCCCCAGTTATGAACTGGTGTATTAATAACAAAGAGTTATGAATGGAAGCAGTACACGTTGATTTCAGATGAATGTATGCTGATCAGACCAGGTGAGAGGTGATTATCACTAGTCACTGGTCACTGTCAATAGCTCAGCATAAAACGAACTCGTTTGCAACTCACTTGTCTATCTCTACTGACATGATCCTGCCTCTAGTAATGAGATCACTTCACTAATTTATTCGTAGATCTTCGAAGAAAAACTCGTGAAAATCGCAAGTGTTATTAAATCTCTTATATCAAAGCATGACTTTCAATCCTTTAATTTATTTTATATTTATAGTTAGATATATGTATGTACTTCTTCGAAAATCTGCATTTGAATCAAATCAGTCAAATACATTTTAATGAAGTGTTGAGGTTTAATGGCTATAATTATTTCGATTTAATTTGTTTTTTAACGGATTTGAAGAATTTCTATGTAAAGGTTAATCATTAATTTATATAAAGCTTTCTTTATTTCTTTTTCACTTGATAAGTGGAATGAAAGAGAAGTTGAATTAGAATAATTTAAAGATTAATTAATCTTTGATGATTCTAGGTCTTATAACACTGGTTAAGCAAGTTCAATTATAATTTGTAAAACATACAACCTATTTTTAGTAGCTTTTGTCATAATTTGGTTTCTTTCTACTTCTACTATCTACCTACTTAACTTTGTATTTTCCTTTGGTCAACACGTCTTCGATATTTTAGATGTTTTAGATTTAATTCACAAAATTCCATTATATTGCTTTGTAAACAAACCCCACATTCGTCAAAGTTAATTTTTATTTTTTCAGTTACAATCAAGACTTTTCCTCTCGCTCTCTGTGAAAAAAGGAAAATAAAATAGGTCAGATGCATATTTATAAAATTATACAATCTACACTTAAAAAAGGAAATGATATGCGAAAAAAAAACGTTTGAAAAATTATAAAGAGCATCTACGTAAAAACGAACTATAATGGAAATTTCATTTGTTTATATTTAACTATGTTACAAACTAAACAATTGTTTCTACTATTATTGTAGGCAATTTTGTTTCCTATTAGCAGTACCAAAGTAAGGATCAATCTTTCAATCCTTAAAAAAAATGATTATACATCAGCAGGGTCCAATTAATTATCTTCTAAGATTTAAAAAAAAAGGAAAAAATATGTCATTAAAGCAAAGCTCATACAATATAATACTTTTTCTTTCCGCGTACCATTTTTCGCAAAATTAATCATATATTTTTATCAAATAATATATGTATGTATATGTACCTCGAATTTTGCTAAAACGTTAAGATCAGTCGATGAATTGACCACATTCACGATTGTTTATATTAAATAATAATAAATAAAAACTCTACCCATATGCAACTCCTAAATTCATGACTCTACTTTTGCATTAAACATTCTAAATGATAAAACTATAATTCAGTGTGATTGAAATAGGCCATTTCAGTTTGACCAGATTTAAAGCAATTCCAAATATGCATATGTAATACCAAAATACCTTATGCCAGAAGTGCAAATGAGTGCATCTTATATTGCATCATAATTTGCAGCCTGTGCGACTTTTGAAATAGTTAGTTAAGAAAGTCACAACCCTATTGACTCTCACAGTGGTTACCCATTTTCTTACTGTGTTTATGTGTTTTACAAATATCAATTGTAAAATTAAAACTGCAAGATGTTATTTTTATATTATAACGTTTTTCAGATGTAAAATTACGACTACAAGACATAACTTTAGAATTTAAAAGTGGAATTTTATGTATTTACATATAGCAATAAATACGCTATCCAACTAAGTTTTACAAATATTCCAATTTTTCGCCACTTTAAAAAAAATTGTATACAAATTAAACGTTAATTTTAAACATATTTTATAACGTGTATTGAAATCTGAACTTTAAGCTTTTAATATTCTTACAGAGGAATCAAAAAAGTTGTTCTCAACGACTATACAACTTGTCAACTTTAGATAAATTAAAATTTGTTTCTGTCGTTTTTTGGGCGGTATTTAAGAATTTAATTTCGAAAACAGGAATGACTGTTTATATTTATACAGAAAGAAGTGAAAATATAAAAGTAATTGTTATCAGTTCTTCAAAATACCGAAAAAATATGAAAAATAAAAATTTTTATGAGAAAAACAATTTTTTTATATTAAAATACTTAGATTAGGATTAGCACAAATAACTCGAAAATGCTATTAAAATAATTAGCGCTTCTATTTCATTGAAAAATATAGCCATATATACAGATATAGTAAGGTGGTAAAAGATACTATACTTAAATGATTTAAATCGAATTGATTATTTCAGGAAATGTCAAGTTTTACAATCTAGTATAATTCCTTGTGATTAATTTCTGATTGTGAAAAAATTACCGTTCTTATCGGCATTTTATTATATTTTTAATATTATGGATTCGATCAATCAAATCAAATCAAATGATATTTAAAATACATAATACATTTAGTTGACGGTTTTTATACATTGGATTTTTTACATATATCTACATATGTACATATGTATGTATGTGTAGATAAGCAGCATTGTTTTTCAAGTGAAAATACTTTTTATTAAAGAAGAAGTTAGTTGTTTTTAAAAGTTGGCCCTGATTTTGATTTCGTTGAACTTGATTTTAAAATAGTGGGTCCTGATTTTTATTTGGTTGTTGTTGAATTTGATTATAGTAGAGTTTGTGTTTGTTTCATTAAGAATAAATATCAAGTTCAAGAATTTTTAAAATAATTATTTGTTTAAGGAAACAAAATTAGTACTATAGTACACGTTTATGCATTAAGGGGGGGCTAAGGTATTTAAATTTTTTTGTTTGACAATTTTTTTTATTTTTTTAATTGAATGCATAATATCTTAAGAATATTGTGTCAAAATTTCAAGCCGATTGAAGCAAACTTGACGAAGTTACGAGTATTTCTATACCTTGCTTATGAACGTTTTATACCAGATTTTTTAGTGTTCAAAACTTTAAAGCGTTTTCCCCAGAACTCACGTTTTCAAAGTCGGTGCCCCTCATAACTTCAAAACTACTGCACCGATCCTTTTGAAATTTTGAACACTATTTCTGTACATAATTTACGAGGTAACGCTGGAGAGTTTTTTTCAAATTTGTTAATAATTTTTATTTTACAATAACAAATTAGTCGATTTTTTTAGCAAAAAATCGCGTTTTTCCCTTCAAAGTGTTCCAAAAAAGTAAAAAATTAAAATTTCGAAAAACCCCCCCAGCGTTACCTGGGGAAAACTAATATCTAACGAATGAACTTTGATTTTTTGATTTCGGATGATCCAGCACCCAGTTATGAGGGGCACCGCAATTCTACTTTTTTCCGAGACACGTCCGAATAATTGCTGTCATTGCCGTGTTTTTCAATATTTCTTCGTGAAAATTTTATACAATATTCTTCAAATGTCATACTTTAATGTACTATTAGTTTTAACAAAGAGATTTTAACTGTGTCGTCACAAAAAATTCACAAAAACATGCCTTTTTTCGTACGAATTAACCTTAGCCCCCCCTTAAGAAATTCAATCTAGATCTAATCCAGCTAAATTATAAGAGTAGGTTGCTTGGATCTTCTTAAACATTTCTAGTAATTTGTTTATTATTATATATTTTCTTATAAATCAATGAACTTTACTGTAACTATCGTTTTTTAACCACTTAC
This sequence comes from Machimus rusticus, assembly GCA_951509405.1. Taxonomy (NCBI): domain Eukaryota; kingdom Metazoa; phylum Arthropoda; class Insecta; order Diptera; family Asilidae; genus Machimus; species Machimus rusticus. Next base: position 7,857,361 of record OX608051.1, read on the forward strand.
AATACATCGATATGAATTTACTTTAAAATTATGCTGTAAAACTTAACTCAGAAAAAATCGAAGCGGTTTTCTTTGTATAGTTGAGTTTCTTTGCTTATGAGTCCTCTTTAGCCTTAATCAATTCGTACCGTCTAAAGGAATTACTTCTGTCTTAAAACTAATTTTAAATAGTTACCTGTAAAAAACCCCTCACTGTCTACCAGAATAACTTTCGAACTCTTGGCGCATGCTAAAAACGCTCATAAAAAAAATTACATGTCAAAGAGATTTTAAATTATGTATGCATTTAACAGATAATTCACAAAAATTATCCTTGTCTTCAATTAGTTACAAATTAAAAGTAAATTTAACTTTCAAGCAAAGTCTTTAACTTTTTCTTTAAAATTCAACTACAAATAGCACGAGCCTATTAAGATGCCATAAACGGATAGTAAAAGCGTATTCGATTGAGATGTAAAGATGCTGGTAATTGACCAAAATGATTGCAGTTGTAATAAAAGTCAATCCCCTTCTCTAATTATAGATTTGAAGCAATTCATAAAATTTTTCGCGAAAATTATTAACTGACGATGAATAAAAGTTTTATATTTGAAGTATATTGCTTGGCATCTGTTTATTATTTTAAAATTGATGGAATAGGGGCGTATATTTAAAACTTTCACTAGCTAAAAACGAACGTCTTCATTTTGTTGCGTCTTCGGTTTGTTGCTAAGACGTTCGTTGGCCCAATACAAGATTTGAATATTTAACGAACAGGATACGGTGGCATATTTAGTTGCATGTATAGCTTAAATCTATATTTATAAAATTACGTTATCAAGTTCTTCTTCTCTAGATCTTGGAAATCCCAAAATGTAAGAAAGTTAAAGATTTTTATTTTTTGGTGAGGCGACCCTAAAAGAATTCCAACGGAATCATGCCTATAACTTTTGCGATAACTTTGGGGTATAAGAAAAAAATAAAGGTGAACAACAAAAGAAAATATCTTTAAGATGGCAATTTTAATCGATCTCTTCAGATGAAACTGGACAGTGTTCACACAAAATGAAGCGAGTGACCTTGGCAGTGAGTGCGATTAATCAGTATGCAGTACCGCGCTCTCGGCGGGCAAGGTATAAGTGTAGGTATGAATATTTACGGGTACTTATTTACCGCGGATCGAAATACTCGCATAACATTCACAACTCCTCCAAGTCCGGTTTCTGGAAAATATAAAAAAATAAAAATAAATAAAGTAAGTAAAATGTAGACGACACTATGCCGTCGAACGTCTTGGAACTTACAAATATACCGTCGTCCACCATCCGCCACTGACTCTACGATACCTTGAAAAATTCTAGGGTTCCATAGATCCACGGAGAGTAGAGTCGGTTTTGGTCCCAAGAAACGATGACGACGTCGAAGACATTGGGTTCTTATTGTTGTTGTTGTATATATAAATTTTTTTGTATTTCTTCTCCTTTTTATAATTTCTTGAGCTCTTTTTCAAGTTGCCAAACGAGTTTTCTCCAGCTGGTTGCGCGCTATGTGAGGAAATTCCTCAGATGGACATGGACTCGTTCTTTATTTTTATTTTTTTTTCTTAATCTTAATTTTTTATTTTTTATTTTTCGAACGAGGCTGCGACCATAAACAAGAGGAGTGTAAAAATCCACTCATCTCCTCCGCAGCACTTTACCTGAGGCTCCGGTCCATCGTTGGTGTGCGCCGCGCCGCATGGATGCTGCGTGCCTCACCTCGGACTCCGGGGCCCCATAGTCGGTCGTCGCGTCGTACTATCGCCGAAGAAGTTGACTATGGGCTAGGCTTGAATAGAGCTAGTTATGGACTTCAATCTTTTGTTTGGTTTATCAGCGTCAAGAACTTGTAGAATCCCTTTTATTCTTTCGAGTTTTTTGTAACTGACTTTTTTATACAAAAGCGGTTAGATAGGCCGCGATTGTTGCTAGTGCTGCTGGTGCTGCCGCGCCGTGATTCCTCAAGTTTCATCGTACCGAGTTTTGATTGTGCAATGGATTCCGTGAAAGAAACCTGCTTCGGGAATTTCTTGATTTTCCCTCATTTGGGGATCAGAGCCCATTTTAATTTGATTCGATTTCTTCTTAGGATTCGTCTTCAGGATCATGCTTCGTTGTACGACAGAAGACCCCAAAAGACCTGGATCTGCCACGGCCAACCCAACGTCGTGTTGCGTCCACACACCAGGGACGTATCGTTTCCATCGATGGCAGTTAAAAGTTACCTCCACCTTGTTAGGAATGCACAAGAAAACCAGTAACCCGTCTGTCAGATTCTATTTTTGCACAAGTTAGCTACCTTGGGTAATTATTGTGATTTGGTGAGGTGTGAAGAATCATTCTTATGCTCACCTCAGACAATTTTATCCATGAGGCACTCTCTCGCTCCACTTCACTTGAATCGTGCAAATTATGACGTTGCTATGGGTGCGGATTAACTCGTTCCAAAGAAAGTATATTTTATGTCGTACTCTGAACGAGGGCAGTGAGCGTAAAATAAGTGTGATCCCACCTTAGGTAATGTTAAAATCTCAGCGCAGATTAATGAAGATGTTCAGGTTTCTGTCGAGGACAGGAGGTGAGGCTTCCCCATGTAAATTCAACTTTAATAGCAATAGATCTAGTAATTTTATTTTTCATTAGGCATGTTGCTTAGTTTCACGATATTTCGGATTAAAACCGACTGGCGACAAAATTAATTTTCTGTTTCAGGCTGCGGTTTCAGTTGTATATTTTAAGATGGTAGTATTTTTTTACAGAGATTATATCTGGATTAAACTTTATAAAGAAGGCTTTGTGCCTGTATCTTAAATACAGCATACACATAATTACAATTCAGATTACTTTCCGTAAAGAAAGAAATGTAAACGCTAAATACAAAAACAAATGTTAGTATATCTTAATTTAAAAAATAATAAAAAATCTTTAGATTAAAATTTAGATCTTTCATTTTATGTGGTCAATTTAAATTTTTTTTCTTTTTTTTTTTTGTAATTCTTCTATTCTAATTATTCTGTCGACTACTTGAATCCCACGGAATTTAAATCCATTGGAAATCTACTTTATAATGTTCTAAATTGTAAACAGAATTCTAAATATTTTCTAAAAAATATTCAAGTAATATTTTATTAACTTCAACATCCCAGAAAAAAGTTTAAAAAATCGATGAAAACAAATGGTGTGAAATTTATAAAATTTATTAGAAATATGTATATCTGCTGATTCCTATAAATTCTGAAACAAAAAATCCTTAATTTATGATTAGCGTTTAATATTTGAAATAAATTATTTTAATAATTAAACAAATATAATTAACGTAATTCATTAAAAAAGGACTTCTTATTAGTATCCTCCGCTATTTGGATTTTTAAAATATTTTTCGAAAAAGCTTTACTATTACAATTTAATACAAGACTTTAAAAGTAAATTAGGGCTTATCGTAATAATGTAAAACTATATTACTTAGATAAAAAAATATATCTAGAACTTTCGCCCTTTAAAGTCCTTTGCATTAGTTATTTGAGAATATTATTAAAAGAATATTTTCTTTTCGTTTTAAGTGTTGAAAAACAACAATGTTACTTATTTTTGCTACCTTTAAAAAATGTTTTTTTCTTTATATAATATGTAGTTTAATACTAACGAAATTAAAGAAATTTAGAAGTGACCTTGAATCTTTTAATTTTCTCTGATATAACTTTCTTTCTTCAGAATTGCATTATTTATGCAACATATACTGTAAATTTAATTAGACTATAAATAGGCCCCTACAATGTTGGACGGCGCCCTACATGAAAATGAAAATAATGATTTCATAAATGTTTGCATTTGTTGCGTTCCTTCCGATTTCCATGTGAGCACAGCGAAGTTAAAATGTAAACTGTGATAAAAATGCAAATACCAGAAATTGTTCGAATTAAGTAAACATTTAAATAAATGCTGAATCGGCTTGGTATTTAAAATTTTCTAGAAATTGTTCAGTTCTCTACCAAAACATTGTTTTTATTTTCGTCGAGATGTAAAATTTCATGGAGGCTGGAGTTTTGTAAGCTTTTAAGAATTTTACATGCAATACGTGTTGCTGTGGATTAACACTTTTATTTTGTTTCTGGTTTCTGATCGATAATTTAGTTGCCAATTACGTATAAACATATGTAAATATCTGATCATAATTAAAATTCGCTTATTATAGTGAAAATTTATTTGTATGGCAAAATAACTTTTATTTCAAAAATTCGAAAATACCAGGACTATCATCAAACGAAAAACAGAGTTTTGGCAGAAAAAAATTGCAATTGCAACAACTAATTAAGTTGACCGTGTTATTCAACTAAAAAATCAGTTAACTAAAGTTTGTAATACGCTTCAAAATCTGAGTCAAAAAAATTTATTCGAAAGCATAGAGATAAAGGATTCCGTAACTTTCTTGGAGTTAAAAACAATCAAGAATTCTAAATGAAATTAATATTACAATATACATATAATATATATTACGTACAATGTACCTCTTTGAGTTGTCCTATTTAAATATTTACATGTTGTACAAAAAGATTATAATATGTAAACAATTTGTTAAAGCCGTCAATGAATAGCAACGGAAAATACCTTTAAAAGTATGCAAGATAATACCATGCCATTTAAGATAAAAATACGACTTGTATCTGGTATTTTTCATGTTTAAATATTATTAAACATTTTTGTATTTTAAAATCTTGTTCATTGCGGAAGTCCGAAGAGAAAGTTGTTTTCTAAGATATACAAAATATATCTTACGCTTACCTACATATTTATTTTGAAATCTTGAAGGTTTCCAAAGTAGATATATCTTCTTGACGTTTTTAGGTGTACCAAATATCGAACATACGAATCCCAATCCCAGAAGTTATGCATTTTATATCTTGTAGACAACTTGATTACATTTGCAGACTAAACCCACGGAAATTGGGTAAAGAGCAAAATTATGGAAATTTCCAAACATTGTCTCAATTCGAGGCGCACTGAAACGTCCCAATAAATCCCGGATTCGAAGATATCACTGATAATAAAAGTCGCATAAAAATTGAAATCGAATCGGAGTCGATCGCCGTAAACATCGCGATCGCAAGGTAAAGGTAGCATTCCCAGGTGCAGGCGGCCGACCCGTCCCACACCCCCGCCGGCCCGTGTCCGGGCAGACCACACCTACTTACTAAAATAAAGATTGGCTACCGCGTGATCGTGCGATCGACGATCGACGATCGCGCACTTTGTTGCGATGCGATCCGGCGATCGACGGTCGTCGACGTCGCCGAACCGTTGGGACAAAAGAGCCGGCAACTCATTAATTGTGATATTTTTCTGATTTTAACGCGGACGTATAGCTCATTTTTAATATTTATGATATGCGCCTAAATTATGCATGCGCCCAACTAGCTGCTGGCGCCCAGTGATGAAATTCAGAGCCCGGCTTACGGCCACAATAAACACTTATTTCCCTGGTGGAGAGACAGCGAAAGACGCCAATAATTAGCTGGTTCCGCTTGAAAATGGAAATTTTCGTCTTATTTTCAGATATTTTTTGTCTTTTATTGTCTTCTCGTAGCTGGTTAACCAAAAAAAAGTGTCAGGTCGATTTTATTATCGCGATGTAGGTGGAATCTGATTTCGGGAATTTTGTTTTTTGTATGTTAACGACAAGAAAGTTTGGAATTTTGAAACCCAATATTAACAAATGTATTGGGATCGGGTATCTTGTGCAATCGCTGAAACCCAGTGGCGGTGAAATATGAGCGCCTATTGTGCGCTTTTTAGGAAAGGTATTTTTCCGTTGAAATTACATTTTGTTTTGTGCCAAATATGCTACTTTCCTAGCTTTTTTTGCAATATTTTCGACAAAGATTTTATCATAATCATAATATTTTGCATATAACTATTTAAGTTTTAATCTGAAAGTGTTAGACTTAATCAGAATTTTCTTTTTTACAGAATAATTAAGTTGAATTTTTGTTAAACACATTATTTTCAATTCAACTTTGTTAGTTTTCTGTTTCTTAAGTTTCAGAATTCAGAGGCGACACACAATTTTTTATAATTTCAAGTCTACATACATATATTGAACTGTTAACTTCTCCAAAATATTAAATCAGGCCGACTAAGACTGCATGCCAATTTAGCTTTTTAAATTATTTTACATTTTTCAAATAACTATTTCTGGAATTTTACTAAATTCTTGGCTGTTTAAAATTTAGTCAGTCGAAGGATTGTTGCTAATGCAAATCGTACAGTAAAACTAAATTAAAATTACATAAATACCTTATCACTGGACAATTCAGCATATTCTAGCTAAATTTTTAAAAACAGAGAAATAATTACCACTTAATTACTATTAAAATCAAAATTTACTCATTCATTTTCATAGTTATACACAATTTTTAATCATTCCTTTCTGTTGAAAAACAGTCAACTCAGCATTATGATAAAGTATTGTAAAATGATAATTGCAATCATTTATTGCATCAATTATCACTAACTCTCAATAATGTTTCATTTCAAATTATTAGAGAAATTTAACTGATTTATTCGTTATCTCAATAAAGTTTAATTAGGAAATGCATCTGAGGTCATTTATTTTTCTCTAAAATTCTAATTTAACCTTCAGTACATAATGATGTCATTTTGCTTTAACGTTTGTGAATTTTAAAAATTAAATAAAGTTATTTGTAAATTAAAGCACTCTATTACCTACTGAGAAGTAATTTATATGTTGATTTAATCAATCAATCAAAAATCAGTCAACTTGTCGTTGTTGTAAATTATTTATTAACTTCATTATAAAAAAAATATAGCAAAAAAAAACTAGACGCTTTTGTTACTATGATTTTAAATTATATTTTCATTTTTTCTTCCAGGTATTTTCGGCATTGTAAGGAGAAATTGCAATTGATTGAGGTAATTTGCTTTATTGTCTTTCTTTTGAATTCATAAAATGTTTGCTGAGTTCTTATAAAGAACTGATATCAAGTAGATTTGAGTATCAAGATTATGATATCAGTTCAAAAATTATAGCTGATTTGTTTAAGTAGATTTTTAGAAAAAAGCTATTCAAATACATATGTAGGTATCTATATAACAAAACCGAAAATTTTTACGCAAAAAATTGAAAATATTTCTAAAAATTTATTGTTTTTTCAAGGACAAAAAATAAATTATTCTTCTTTTTGTCGTCAAGAATATACAAAGACGATAACAAGAACTAAGTAAAGCAGTAAAGTCTAGCATTCGTTCAGATCAAATTTGTAGTCTATAGTAAAAATTGTTAATCTTGGGATTTTGTCATTAAGTAAATGAACTTGATTTCGCCAAACATAACTTTGTTGCGTTTATTAAAATTTTAAAGGCTTACATCAAAACTAACCTGTGATTATCGAGGTGCGCAAGCGCAAGTGTTAACAAATTTCTTAAGCCAATAAAACACCATGACGTATTCTATTGCCGGGGAAAACGTAAAACTATTCACAATTTCACCCTTGAGACCTTACCCACTTGCGAGATAAGGCCTATCGCGGAATTTATTTTTAGCTCGAGTGACCAGGCCAGTTAATTATTGAAAATTTCACTACTAAATATGAAATTAAATCCGACAGAGCCCTGTTTGTTTTCTTCTCTCCCCTGTTTATTTAGCTTGCTTAATAGCGGCCGGGGCTGGAAAAATGTTATCAGTCGTCGAGGAGAGACTTACACAACATTTCGCCAGTTTGTTCCGACGGCGGCCATTCGACTGTTAATGAACGTGCAACCGGTCACATTAGCCGCACTCGTTATCAGTTCACAAGTGAGACATGATTTGAATATACTTACTACAAATAAATGACGATAAACGCGATATTTATGCGAAAATTAGAAAAGAGTTTCTAATCTAAAAGTATGACGCGCCTGATTGTCTGCACGGGGATAAAAAATTGAATGATTTTGTATGGCTTGAAAACATGCACGTGATTGTAATAAAAATGATTTTAATTTTCGATTATATTTGTTAGAATAATTGAACTTGAAAAACAAGCATTGGAATTATTTTGATCGAAAAATTTGAAGTATTTTTTTAATAGTGGAGTTCCGGTTTTACAGAGGAAGAAACCTGTTCTAGAACACCAAAATAACATTATCGTGTCTGAGTTATTACCTTATTTTTTCAGTTTATATTTTCTTAGGAATCAATTTTTATACATACATATGTATGTAGATATTTATAATCGATTTCGCCTATGTCGCATCTGTTCTAGACTTTAAAAATGATGAACTTCATTAATGTATTTTTAGTTTGTATTTCGGAATAAAACTACATATATGTACATATTCCAACAACAATTTAATATAAAATCACACAAGTTTTGTTAGAATTCGTTTCACCATTATGCGATTTAGAAGAATGGTAACTATATGTACATAGATAAAAAGTCTTTAGAAAGTTAATTCGAACATACACTCAAATATAAACTTCTCCGTAATCTTTTTAGACTTCCTTAAATTTAATAGTGGACACTACCAACTATTTGTATAGTACCTACACTAAACACGATTTGTGCATTGGAAACTCGATGAATGAATCGACATTTCAAGTTTAGATCTATCTATCCGATATAGCTTTAGATAGCGATTGAAGTGATGTATTTGGAACAATTTTAATTTCATGCACTGAATGTAATGTCGATACTTTTGAAATGCATTATGAAGTTCTACCTTATTTATGAAATTTTACAGATTTATCCTCACTTTGGACAGTTGTGGATATGCAGCATACTTCGCTATTTTCAATTCCAGCAAAGAAAACATAAATTAAGGGGTCTTTCTACCTTTAGAATGAGAACAAATTTTTTGTTTAAACATTGTTTTTTTACAGAAGGAATTAAGATATAGTTTTGAAATTTTGTAGGTATATTTAATCACACCGTAACAGTACAATAATATTATTATTGGATTTTTACATTGGTTTGTTTTTTTTTGCCGCGAATTTTTTAAAAAAAAAACATCAAAAGTGATGGTTGACATGATTTCGGCATGATTTGAATTGTTAAAGTCGCTATAGCCCGAACCAAAAGGAAATTTCTGACCGAAAAAAAACAAAATTACGGGAGTTTAAAAAAAAATGTTCTTGAGGTCTGAAAATCGGAAAATTCGTTACATATTTTTTTTTATTTTGGTCCGGACTATAGCTATAAATGTTTTCAATAACATTATAGATTTTTTTTTTTAATCATGTCAACCAAGTTGAAAACCATGGTTTCAAGAAAATCGAGTTTTAAGTTTATAGAAGGATATTTAAAAAAACGCTGGACCATACATAAGACCTTCCTCTTCCTGCATCCTCCCTTTGACCTGTTCGATTTTTTTTCAAGAAAGAAAAACCCCTTGTTTCACAATGCAAAAAAATAATTCTGAATCAATTTGGAGTATATTTAAGAAATGTGTTATATATGTATTTACATATATGTATATACAATTCATACATATGTACAGTATCCACTTGTAAGCAAACAATGTACTGTAAATATGGATTATTAAAAATTTTCCATTCGTTATATAATTGCACTAGAAGCATAATTTATGCATTAGATTCAAATTGTATAAAAAAGAATAGCCGTGTGAAGAAAAGTGGTAGGCAGTTAATACCTACTGAATAAATGTATTTTTCTCGAGCAAAAAGTAACCTTAAAAGAATGTAGACAAACCGTAGACATTCTTTTGCTTACAATATCGTATCTCAGTAACGAACGATCCAGCTTAATTCGCGTTGAGCAACTTTAAATTTCAAATTGTCCCTGCTGGCTGGAGTTGGAGTTGAAGTTGGAGAGAGCAAAAAACTAGGAACGCCCCACGCTTTATGTATAAGTATCATATTCCCTCGCCTAATTTACATTAAATTATTACAAGTTTCAATCAGCTGATTTCCATAATGTAATTTCTCTTGCTGGTCGCTTTTATGGTCATGACTTGACCAAAACTTGAAAATCGTGATTTTCAAGTTGGCTCGTAGTGGCTCTAGTCGGTTGCTGTGGCCAGAGCCCGTTGTATGCATATACGAGGCATAGTAGCCAAAGCCGAGCATAACTTGCCGCGATTGAATGGTCGCCAGTGGGACCGGGGCTCAAGCCGGACTCGTGCGGCGCACATTCTGATTAAGATTCCCGTCTTTGGACTCATTCGACGCGAGTGCATTTGGGCGGTTTGGCTGAGGTTGAACACGAGCTAACGAAACGACCTTGTCTCTGCCCACGGTGCTATCATTCTTCAACTCGGGCTTTCTGCGACTCGACTCGCACTCGATCTTTTATGGATCGTGATGGATCGATTTGATTGTGACAGAATTGTATAGTTTTCGATAAGCGTGATTTGGATTCATAAGAAGCTATTCAGCCATATCGTAAATCAGAATTGAATTGCATCGATTTGGCGAGTTGAGTTCTTTCTTTCTTTTGATTGAAGCAATCGACTTAGTCTTTAAGCATTAAAGCGATAGAAATAAAAAATCACATATTAGCTAACAGACTAGTACTAGTTATTTTAGGATGATATAAAAAACGCTAAGTTCTATCTAGTATTTGACGTCAATGTGAATTTTAAGTAGTTCAATTTAGACTCATGTAATCGAGTTCAATGAGACCTAAAAAAAAAATTCTGAACTATGATCTATTTTTATTCAATATGATCTACTTCATAACTCCTTTTAATACCTAGTTACTTCTTAAAAACAAACTTTTAGATGAATTAATTTTAATAGGTTAAGTTATAGATATATTTACATACAACGATGTAAAGAGAAATGAGTGTAAACGCATTTTAATGTCCAATGTTCCTTATAATTACTATTTTCTTATTTTAACGTTTTAACATATCTTAATTTTCGACCAATATACTATTTTTATCTTCGAATAATATGTAGTAATAGTGCAAAATTGATAAACCGCAATTTTAATTCATAAATTCTTTAATTTCCTAAATCATCTAAATTTTTAGATATTTGATGCGAAAATTAGCCGAATAAACGTAATGATTTGAAACGTTTTTTGTCAACCAAGGTATCAAGACCATTTTGAGAGCGTGCTTTTTCTCATTGAATTCTGAACGATTTTTCATGAATTTTCAATTTATTATTTCAACTAATAATAATAATAAGGTAACTGCGCTTAGAGATAACCACAATATTGTGCTTTAAGGAAATATTTTAATTTTTATACTGAGGTTAAGAACTATAATATAATAAATGAGAATTGCTTTACGCGGTATTAATCTTCTCTTCCAAAACTACTGAATGGAGTTTCATTGTTGGGGCAAGGTTTTTGTAATGCAAGCATAAGCATAAATATTTATAAAATTAAAATATATGTCTAAAATCTCAAAATAATAGTTCATTTAAACGATCTTGTATGTCTGTTATATATATATATATATATATATATTGGTCGTCTTTTACTTCCAGTCTATCAAAAATTTAAATGGAAGAAATAATGCTAAAAGATGTTTAAATACGGGGAAAAATCTTTTTTTAAATATTTAAAACATTAAAATTCAGTATATTGTAATATAACTAAAAATTATGTGAGTACACTTGCCCATGTCAGATTAAAAGTAAGAGAGTTATTGCAAAAATAGAACATAATGAATCGGCGAAAAAATATTGAAAACTAATTGTAACTTATAGAGAATTGAATTAATTGTAATCATTTTTCCCGTAACTTCGATATTTTTAGTTAGTTCCGATACTAAAAGTAATAAAATTTGACAGTTTTATTTCACAAATAACTCAAACATAGACAATCGGACGTCAAAATTTATATGAGTATATATGTACATAGACAATTCTACAAAATTACGCAATAACTTTTACGATATCTGTTGCAGTTAATGAGTAACTTGCAAAACCCTTAAGTGCCATCATTGATCCATTTTCGTTCGTCACTGTATATTCTTAATATAATACATAGTTAATAATAATACTTTTAGAGAATAAATATAAATATCACAAAAAGGGCTTGAATTAAATTCTTTGAATATTCAATTTACTAAACAGTTTACAAGATTTTATATTCAAATTCAATACAGAAAAATTGTATACATATTCCCCCGAAAAGGAATGGCTCTCAGAAATATTGATCAGCCCTTCAACAAAACCTTGCCTCTTTTTACGAGCTACTGTTACAAACTACGCTGTATAATACTCGAGAAACCCCGTCGAAATGTTTTCTTTTTGATTTCCTCCCGAGAACATAAATTTAATCATCCGATAAATGTACTCAAGGCTGGAAATCGCAACAAGCGAAAAGCCGGATCCTATCAGTGAAATGAATGGAAACCGAAGCTCGAGCACCACACACAAATCCTTCGCACAGGGTGGTAGGTACGGTAGAAGAAGAGTGGAAAACCCATCGTCAGCAAAAAGAGCCCGAAGGGTCGTAAAACGACATACCTACTACCCTCCTCCCGGCCCTGAATTATATGGGAAAAAAGCTCTCATTCCGCCCATTCATTCAAAATCACCAAAAATCCTCGGATCCGACTAGAATGGGCTCAGATACTCGGATACTATGTAGGCAGTAGTATTTTCTGAGCCCTACCTAATACATGCGTAGTAACTGTGGAAAAGGTTTCTATACCACCCACCAAACCCTGCGGATGTCCGGGAAGGGGGCGAGGACACAAAGCCGCACTTTGACTCACATAAAAAAGTTGTCGTGTAGGTCAACCTTCAGGACACCCTCGCGGGCTTAGCTGCGATAGCGATGCCACTGCGACAACATGCATAAAAACAGCCCCGGAGATAGTACGCGACAACTTTTGTATGTGTCCCAAACCCTCACCCCGGAATTCCAAAACCGGCGAAAGCTCTCTGTATCCAGGCGAAAACGTAGATACGTAGGTCGCCCTGTTCGCCCCGGGGCCGGGTATGAATGGTAGGGTTGTGGTGCTTCGGGGTGGATATTTTGATTTGGTTTTATGCACCACTTATATCGGTTTCCATGCTCCCCAGAAGCTTTTCGAATATTTCCGAGCTGCTCAATCCCACTTCTGAAAGTATATTTTGTGAATGAAGTCAGAGCTATCTCTTTCTAGAACGCCAATCTTTGCGTAGATGTCGCGTATAACCCCCTCCCTCTCATCGTACCCTAAACTCGTAAAGTTCAGGCCGACATCGATTATGTTCTTTTATAACGCTATATAGCCCTACTCCGAGGATTGCCAGCTTTGAAAGACGTCAAAGAAGATTACCTTCTCGAGGGCACCAGCAGGGGGTATTTTCACGTGTTTTCCGATTGATTTTGATCACTAATATTTTTCTCTCTCATGGTTGTGAACGTAATTACTTTTTGTATACGCATTTAGCAAAAAAAAAAAACAAATATCATTTTGCGCAGATGAGGTTTCCCTCTAAGTATAATACATAAATCAACTTAAATGTATCCAAGATTTACACATATGTGTATACAATTTAATGGGGAACTCAACTGCTGTTACACAATGAGACAATGGGTAGAATAGAATTGTAGAATAGTGCAATTACATAATCCGAATTGAGTAAAATTGGATACGTTGAACTTACGT